>LR812525.1:66368181-66965681 GCA_903798195.1 Danio kyathit
TAAAAACTATATATACGAGGATGACTTGAGAGTGAGTAAATGATGGGGAAATTTTAATTTTTGGGTGAAATATTGCTTTAAATAACTTTACACATAAGCATGTCACAGATTACCGACTGCTATCAAGTTTACCCTGAATTGACCTTTCCAGCAAAAAAGATATGAATGAAGAATTGTTTCTTTATTCTAATATTTAGATTAGGATTTGACATTTTTTTACTCTCAAATGTGAATCATACTGCTCATGCAATGTGCAGTGTGTTTTCTTCACTTTACAAATCATGTGAATGAGGAACACCCTTAGGGCAGGGGTCTCAAACTCAAATTGGTGAGGGGCCATTTTAGTGACTGACAATTCATAGAAGGGCTGTTTTAACATTCAAGTACAAGAAAAAAGTGGAAACCTGACATACTGTAATTGATGCATCTTAGGACAACAGACATGACGTTTATATTTCAAGCATTACCTGTCACCAGTGATAATGCAAATCAGCATGTTTATCATGTCACACATCAGCTGCTGAAATATTTCTGTGGTTGTTTTGTCTATGGCCGAGCGTTAGACACACACTCAGTCATTCTTCCACAAAGTATATGCAATCAAAACTCCAGCTTTTTGTTTCTTGTTGCACATACTGAAGGAGTAGTTTAAATTGCTATGAAAATACTACAAATAATGATTATTATTCAGTCCCAACCAATTGTATTGTCCCAATAGTGTAAGAACAGCAGAAAGCAAAGTTTGGGTAACTTTGGGTAACCGACTTTGGTGACTTTACTGGAAATTGTTCTTCCCAAAATTTTTATTTTTTTTGTAAAACTATAAGAGGGGAAAAGTATGTACATATTCACATTTACTTTATAACAAGCTCAATTCAGCTAGCAGTACATTTTTACTAATGTACATATTTTTTATGCAAACCTTAATAAGCATATGAAGAAAATCTATTAAATGAGACCATTTGAATTGAATATTAGCAAAATTATAATATTTGTTACACCACCAGCGCAACGTGTAAGCCATGAAGAAATGTTTGTACAACAAATTACAAGTGGTATAAAACTGATAACAATCAAACGACCCTTGAATATTTACAAAAAAATAGAGCTTTAGTAAAAATAGAGCACCTACAAACATATTTTAACATTTAGCCTAAATCAGCCACAAAATTAAAACGCATGTGTGTTAAGCGGCCTTTCCACTGCACACGACATTCAGACACGACAGTCAGAATATGCCCCCTTGTGGCAGTCGCACAGTATTTTCAGTTTTGTCACGCACCATGGGAGAGAAGCTGTGTCCGAAATAAAGGAGTGCAAAAGCAAGAGCCATTATTCTCCTTGCGTTCACCATGGGCAAATGAATGAATAGAAACTCTACTCTGAATGAATAGAAACTAGGAATGTGGAGACAGCATTAAAAAATATTTTTTTTATTACTTATTTATGAATAGAAATGTTTTTTTTTTAATATAGACTTTTTTCTGATTCAAAAAATAACAAAAAAAAAAATTAATTCTCATCCTGCGCATCACATCCGGTCGGCCGGTCGCATATGGTCTAGTCGCAGATCAAATCAGATCTAAATTTTCCGCATATAGAGATGATCGGAACTCCATGCAACTCACGAACTAATCTCCATTGGAAATGAATGACTTCCCATCTGTCGCTTGTCGTTTGTCGTGTGCAGTGGAAAGGCTGCTTTACTCTCAATCGTACACTGAGAGAAAATGAAAGTAAAACTAATCTAAATGCAGTACTTTAAATGTCGACTAGGTGGCGGATCAAAACCACAAGTGGCTATATGCAACTGCACAACAACAGAGGATAGAGGTTCAAAAATATATGTTTGGGCGGGCCGAATCTCGTTATATTTTTGACATCAGTTGTGGGCCGGAGGGAGGAGGAGGGCAGGCCGTAAATGGCATGTGGGCCAGCAGTTTGAGTCCCCTACCTTAGGGACACTAAGCATTTTGCAAGACATTGTAAGCCTTCATAATTTTATACTGTAGATGCAGTGCATAATTAGCAATGCAAAAAATGTGTTAATCTGCAGCAGAGATTCATAACCCTCAGTACAAGCATGAGAAAACACTTTTAAATTAAAAGTGTAAAATGTTCTATTACCTGGGATTAAAAGCATGGATTAGAATCATAATATCCTGAAGTTAAGAGTGAATGGCATTTTTTTGTTTGTGATCTGATTACTATAAAACCAGGGCTTTTTATTTCCCTCTTACCATGTTTGACTATAGCGTTATTGTCAGGAAATAGCATAATGCTATTGAGAGAATAAAAATGCACCAGACGTAAACAACTAATGCTCCCTGCAGTTACATAACTGCCTGCACAGTTGTGCGAAGAGTTAAGTCTCCTCCTTTTCGAATCAAATTAAGCAAAGTAAATGAACCACATAAATGAGGTAACAGCGTGGAAAAACGGATCCAGATTAGCTTAAATGTTAGAGAAAATGAATTAGTAAAGCAAGGTCATTGGAATAAAGTTTCTTTATAACTTTGTGAGACTCACGTGGATGTTTTGCCAAAATTATACACAAACACGCTTTAGGGTTTACCAAACTTTTCTATTGCAACCGTGAAATACACACGTGGGGACGTTAAGCAGACAGGGTTCTCATAAACACCACTCTATTGCATTCTTGTTGAATAGAAAAAAAAGCTTATTTGACAATCAACCTCAGCGTGTTTCCCCCCAAGGCACCCTGATAGTGCATACTTTTTAGTCAGAATGCCTTCACTCAGACAAACAAATGTTTACAGACGTTTGTGTGTTTTAAAGAGCTACGGTAGAGGTGCCTGAGGTTTGTATGGCAGTTGAAAGGTGACACTGAGGTGAAAATCTCTCTCAAGAAAAGACAAACAGAAAAAAACAAAAACACTAGTTATGAGAATGCTGTTGTCACCTGTCAGTAACAATTCTTATAAAAGCGGCTGGATGTTACTTTGAACCTGACAGCTGTAAAATGTCTGTATTGTTGTGGAAAACTCAGATAAGGTTCTGTGCTTTAACTATTTGGTATTGTTCAGCTAAAGAAAATGTAGTGTTTATAATGATTATTTGGACATTGACTGAAAGGTTCAGATAAAAAAGAAAATAAATTAAAATGTGGATGCCCTTCCAGCTGCAACCCATCACTGGGAAACACCCATACACTCTCATTCACACACATACACTACAAACAATTTTAGCTTACCCAATTCACCTGTACCGCATGTCTTTGGACTTGTGGGGGAAACCAGAGCACCCGGTGGAAACCCAAGCGAACGAGGGGAGAACATGCAAACTCCACACAGAAATGCCAACTGACCCAGCCGAGGCTCGAACCAGCGACCTTCTTGCTGTGAGGCGACAGCACTACCTACTGTGCCACTGCATCGCCCTTACTGTAAATATATTAACAAACTAATTTGTGATCAGTAATATGTATTAATAAGAACTTAATTTAGACATCTTTAAATGCAAATTTAAAGACAAATGGAGTTTTTTTTTTAAACCCACCAGGTTTTAGATTTCAGATGATACATAAATATTTGTTTTTTGTGTGACTTTATTAATCAAAAAGGGAAATTCACTGTTGGTATATATATATATATATATATATATATATATATATATATATATATATATATATATATATATATATAGGGCTTGACATTAACCTTTTTGATCACCAGCCACTGTGGCTAGTAGTTTTCCACCATTACTAGCCACTCACCATTTTCATTAGCCACAATTTTGTTGTTGGGAAAATATATTTTATATGCATAAATTTGACTTTGGCATGCTAAAATTACTTCATTTAGATTTTGTGTTTTTCTCCACTTGCCTCCTCATTCATTTCACTGTTTTTTGTTTATAAGCTTACTCAATGAGCATGAGCAAATGGGTTGTGCTTTCATAAAAAAAGTGTCACATTGCAATTTGTTTTCTTCCACAGGACTTTTCAGGGCTCAACACAGTAAGGATTTACCTCTTTTTCTTGCCACATCAAACTAATTATTTCCTTGCCACAAATTTTAAATAATGTGTCAAAACAAGCAAAATACTGTTGTATACATACACTTTTTATTCAACAAAACAGTTGACATTTAAAAAATATATATATTCTCACGCATCTAAAACTATGCACAGTGGTCTGTTCTGGCTCAAGATCCCAGATCACCAGTTAACTATGCATACAACAACATAATAAAGTAATATTATTGTAAAGGATGATTATTAAACTATATTAACAAAAATAACAACAAGCAAAATAAAGCGGGTAAAAAACATTCCGTGCGCGATAATGAAAGGATGATGCAGCGCACACGGTTACGGTTAGGCCAATTAATAATCTGTTCAAAGAATGTTTAAAGCGAAAGCAACAACAACTGCTGCTACTTACAAAGAATCTCAAGCCCTTAAAGGACTGTGGGTGCATGAGCATCGCACTAGTTTCGTTTCCAGGCACGGTTGAGGAAACAGCACAAGAGCTTTTAAACACTCGCGCACATCAAATCACTACAAGACACTAAAGCCCTCGTCAGTGAGTGAGGAAAGCCTGTCTCACCGTGCACGCGATCCTCTCATTCGTTATTCACCTTCTTTCTTTTGCTCGAGTGAAAAGCTGTTTTTGTCAGTCGTGCTGCTTCTCGATTCTAAGATCACAATTGTATGCATATAGACAAACGGTCATAAATTAACAGTCTAATATGTATTGACGACCAGCCAGCACTGGCAATTTAAAAATGAGTTTCAGTCAGCCAAAGTGGCTAGTGGGAGTGGCTGTTAAAGGTGCAGTATGTAAGTTTGACACCCAGTGGTTGAACTAGGTATTGCAGTCCTGAATCATAATAAAGGCACGCCGGGTTGCCAGTTTGTGTGATTTTAAACTGTGTTCTAAATAAAAGCAACGACACGCGATTGAGGGAATATTCTCCATATTAAAAGGAGTTTTGGTTCTAACCAACACCTCGAATTGATTTATTAGAAGCGGCTTCTATTTCTCACAGCTGAACAACAGAAACCTATGACAGATCACCTCAGGTAAGCCTTGTGTGCTTTATTCAGTGCTAAATGCTAACAATGCGAGTTTGAATGCATTTTACATGACGTGTATTACCATATACTGAAAGCAGAAAGTTCACCTCAGATCTGGAAAATACAATAAACCGTTTGAAATTGAACTTTAGAACTAAACACATATGAGTGATTCAGCATGTACATTTAATGATGTTAAAGAGGGTTAACATGTATTAAATAGATTCTAAACCTTACCGTTTTGTGAGTGAGTGCATATTCTGTGCTTCTGAAAGGCTGTATTTAAATTTCTGCCGTGTTTTGTGGTGCAAACAGCCAAATGGCTCATCACTCATAACAATCTCGTCACAGCGTGTTGTTAGGACACGCGATGTAACCTGCTCACGTTCCTAATATTTATGTCATTTGCTAATTAACGTCATGTGGAACTGAATCTGTCTCATTTTGACATCTGATACTTTCCACTACACTGTAGCATTTCGCTCATGGACGCATGCTTTCAGAGTCTTTCTGAATGAATGAATGAATGAAATATGCTGTTTTCCAACAAGGCAACCCGGGGTGCTGAATTATAATTGGCTAAACTGGCATGTGCATGTGAAAATTACCTAAACAAAGACAGCGTTCCGGCACGGAAAAAAACATTTTCAAAGCAGAATATCTGACTTCAGCCTTGTTTGTCAGTTAAACAAGTATGTTCACTTGGGATGTTTCTTAAATATCTGCACACATATTATTGTATTTTTATGCTTTAGAAGAGTCAAAAACTTACATACAGCACCTTTAACATTTGAAGTGGATCAAAAAAGTTGATCAAAAATGTCCTAAGACTAGGGGCTCTATCAAACACCCGGCACAATAAGGCACAAGACGTACAGTATATGGCACGATTTGTTGCTATTTTCAGACCAGCACAACAGTATTTTTCATGTTTTGCGCCACATTGTTTAAATAACAAATCCATTTAGTATACTGTTGTTATTATTATGAACAGTATTATTTATTATATGCATATTTATATTTGTTTTAATAAAAAACAAGTTTAGATTTGTCCACCTGTCAGGTTTTGGAGATACCATATGGGGCATAAGAATAGGACGTGTGTTTGGATATAACGTGTGTTTTCTGACCACTCTTCGTTATTATGGTTAATTTATTCCTTTGCTGGAAATTAGAACTGAATTTAGAAATTGTTTTGAGACAAATATTTGCGCTAATAGATATGTAGTCTAAATATGTAGGCTAATGGATGTCTTTAGTATAATGAGTGCAACATCGTTTCCTTATCCACAAAAGTAAAGAAATAAAGTAAAGAGTAAAAGTAAAGAGAAATTAAAGAGGCCGAATGAAGGTGGCTCGTTCTTTATCTTTGCTGCAGAAGCTCTGTTTAATTGTTTTCTCGCAGGTAATGTGTTCAGTTTTTCCACTTACAAATTCCGCCATGTAAATAGCAAATGCGCCATGGCACAACGCAACTGACTCTTAAAGGGAATGAGAGATGAGACTCTGATTGGTTTAAAACATGTTATACTCAAAACACACCCATAACTCATTAAGAGAATAAGCACAACCCAGTTAGACCATGTGCCGCGTGCATGCTTTTGTGCCATGCACTTTAGACTATGCGCCTAGATCATTAAAATAGAGCCTTAGGTGTCATTTGATAGTTATAGGTCAACTTTGATAAAAAGTTGTCATTTACTTCATACAGTTTTGTTGACTACTGTTAACAATATCACACATGCAGCTGTGCAATATGGCTTTATATTAGCATGGCTCTGCTTTCATTCTTCTGCTCATTTGCATGTTTGCAACATTGGTTTGAATGTGTAATGTACTTCCTTGACAAAGCTAGTCAACAAATAGTTATTGAGCAATATTACTTATTAAAAAAGCAATAGCCGATAAAAGTTTTCAAGCAATTCAGTCAAAAGTACTAAGCCATCAATAGATACAGCATTAAAATATTAGAATATATAACACTTATTTTTGCCTTCAGTCAACACTATCTGCTGTAGAAGTAATAGATTAATGCGACTAAAGGTCGTTTATTAGATATACCTAAATTGATAAGCCAAAAATGTCTTGTTTAATCAATATAAAGTCATACATCAGGGCCAGCGGCAAATTCCAAAATAAGTGGTAAGGCTCTTACCAGCAGGTTCATCAATGCCAAACAGGTGCAGACACGACAATACAGAAACTGTTGAAACAATGTATTATTATTTATTTTTTATTATTTAATAGACATGTTATAATAAATAAACATCTGTTTTTTCTTGGTATCAATATGTAATTATAATATGTAATCTTAAGGTAATCTAAGCATTCAAAACATGCAGTTTTGAAGTTTGGATAAAATTTATTATTATTATTATTATTTTTATGAAATCACAGTGCTTCTACTTTTTAATCTTATCATGAATCAAAGCGCTACTTTTTAACATCTAACTGAGCGTTCATACTGAGTTCACCTAAACACTTACATATAAGAAAATAATAAACGATAACCGACACCACGTTGATCTGAGCAGTTTATTAGAGTTAGGAGGAACTCACAAAAAGCTGGTAAATATCATGCAAGGACAATAAAGATTTAAGTCTGTTAATATAGTAGTGATATATGATTGACAGCTCACACAAGTCACTTTCAAACCAAGACTATTAAAATGACTTGGTTTTAATTGAAATGACTGCATTCACCAATGAAAATATCACTTAACACGGGTATAAATTGCTCCCCCTCAAAGCTTTTTTATTGTGTTTTTTAAATGACCTTGGGGTCTCTGAGACCCTAAACAAAACCAGAATAGAACGACACTCTTGGAATAGATGTTAAACTCTCTGTCCTTTGCCTTTCAACTGGTACTGTTATACACAAACACATTATAGTAATTAATTCCAAACTGCCCCTATGACCTCCAACATGCAAATTATGTATGTTTACATTTACGGAGTAGGAAAAAAATTAAAACCTGTAAACGGTGATGGTGGCTTGCTCCAATATGGAAAAGTGGGTGTGATGTGTTACTTGCATAAATGCCCTGGACACAGCCCATTCATCAGGCCCATATGCAGAGTATGCCTGTGACCTAGATAAGTTTGAATGCAAACGGATGAAATATGTTCTCTGCTGGGGCTGGGAAACAGCGAGCTGAGGGAGGAAGGCCATGCAAAGACCCAGAGCTGATCTGTCACTGTCAGCATATACTATAGAGACCTCAGAACACCTGGGCAATCTCTTGATGACACAGCGCTGTGTTAGACAGCGGAGGCCAGGCTGATATCTGTGGTCACCACAATGGTGGGCATGATGAGGCTTGGAAGTGTAGTCAATGGGAACTAATTTATGCTCTCTAAAGTAAAAAATAAATAAATAAACAAAAGCTTTTCCTCCTAGTTTTCACAGGCCTAGTGGAGGCTTTTCACATCTTCCATTATGGCCAAAAGAATGAAACCTGTCTGTATCACAGCGAATTAGACTGTGTGGTTTGTTTTCAATGCGTGCGCAACCAGAAAACACTGAGCTCCGCTGCCAGCCGCTTCTCTCATCTTCCTATTTCCCCTCATTCATTTATTTATTCTTTCACTGCTCTTCTTTGTCAAGCCACACTATTCATCTGCACAAATGTACGTCTGCATTTCCTTGGCTTGACTGAGTGCGCTATAGAACAAACCTGGGTAGAGACGTTTATTCTTTGTTGTTTATTCTGATACGCTTTATTTCATCAGTGAAATGTTGCGGCATGTGTTTGTCAGAGAGATAAAGCCTCACAAGAAATGAGCCACAACACTCCACTCTGCTAAACAAGCTGCCCCAGATATGCGGATGCCGTTTGCGATCGTTTGCATGCGAGAGAAAGAGGGAGTTGGAAAAAGTAAACTCGACTGAGGTGTATAATTCATTAGTGAACAATTGGGGGCATTTGGTTTTATTTCTGTGTGTGCTTCCAAGCAAATCCTCTGCGAATATGTCCCTTGTCACTTGGTCTACAGCTCCATGATCAGCAGCACAAATAAACTGCATGAGAGTCACCTAACAGGGCGGTCACGCTACACTTTTTGTTCCAGTTGACTTTCATTCATATGCGTGCAAATGTGGGAGATTGGAAACGCAAACTAATGGGAAGAAGTTTTGCATTTCACTAAGTTCCAAACTGCTGCCCTCTGAATTTTGAATAACATGTTGACATGTGACAGATATACAATCAATTAATCATAATATGATATCTTACCCTGGATTTGCACTGTGCATCTCTTGTTTGACACGTTACGGCTCCAACAATGTTGTGTTCCTTTCTGTGCACAGTGCCAAATCACACCAGGCAGTCGCGAAACCATGTGGTTTGACATTAAAACCATGTTTGCTTACTCATTTCTTGATTTTTTTGGGGTACTACTATGACTACCAGTTTGTTTACTCTTGCTGTGTAATAGTCTTTTAATCCTTAAAGGGTCATGGAACTCCCCTCTATCAATGTAAGGCCCAATCCCAATTCTACCCCTTAGCCCTTCCCCTTACCTCTACCCC
The DNA here is from genome assembly GCA_903798195.1 of Danio kyathit. NCBI lineage: Eukaryota > Metazoa > Chordata > Actinopteri > Cypriniformes > Danionidae > Danio > Danio kyathit. Next base: position 66,377,753 of record LR812525.1, read on the forward strand.
ATGTTTTGCGTGTTCCCGTGAAGGGGTAGGGGTGTCCCAATTCTCTTTAGCTTGAAGGCGTAGGGGTAAGTGGTAGGGGTAGATAGCCCTTCGAACAAAAATTTTTCAGGACCACACTCGAAACCAAGAGGTAAGAAAATTTCCCAGAATACACCAGCCACAACGGCAGGAACGCTGCACCCAGAAGTAAGGTCCACAAATTAGTATTTTTTTGTCATTATTACGAATTTTGACAACAAACAAGGATATTTTTTAATATATTCATAACCGCGTTCGTGTTTACCATCATGCTTAAAAATAAAAAAAACGCTAAAATAAAAAACGATAAATTTCGCGATCTATAATCCATAATCATAACTCCTGTATAGCAGTCTCACAACATGCTGTCACTCGATGACACTCGAACACCCTGTCAGTAAAGTCTAGTGGCTGGGAATGAGCTTTTTACAGTGTCTGCTATAATGTTAATGTTGGTTTTGGTTTGCTTGCGAACTCCCCTGCTTGTTAAGGCAAATGGCAGATTAGGATTGCTATGAAGATATTTTTTTGGTTAAGAGCTCATCTATGGTGCCGATTTGGTTTGGTCAATTTACCTATGTCGTGTTTACCTATGTGTGGGAGGAAACCAGAGAACCCGGGGGAAACCCACATGAGCACGGAGAGAACATGTAACCTCCACACAGAAATATCAGTTGGCCAGGTAAGGACCTGAACCAGAGACATTCTCGCTGTGAGGCAACAGTGCTAACCACTGGGCCGCTGTGCCGCCCTGTCAAGGAAAAGGGGAGGAGTAGGGGTGGAAGGGGGGATTCTTCAAGACGAAGATGACTTAAGCCGCGGTCACACAGGACTTTACTCCCCATAGACTTCCATTCATACGCACGCGAATGCATCAGACCGGAAACGCAGGGTCATGCGTCGAGTTTCGCAGGTTGTTGCAGTGCAAAGTTCAAGCTTGGTGAACTCTGACCTGCGAAATCGCATCCCTTGACTGCGTGAGACCAATCCAGGATCAAAACATGACCTCTCTGGACAGAAATTTAAAACATGGAGCAATCGCTCACTTTTTTTTAATGTCTAATCATCTTGTTTAATCCCGCCCCTTTTCGCAGCGCCGTACGACAGAATTTTTTACAAGCTCAAACTCTAGTGTGACTTCGGCTTAAAGTAAGACATTCTGGTTATCTATAGTGAGTTAGGAATCGTCTGATTGGTGAATCATACATTAGCTAATGCGGGACCAGCCACAGTCAGTCATAAGCACGTGATCCTCTTAAAATTAGTTTATAAATAAACTTCGTGTCATGTTTACGAATGCTAACGGACTCAACTGATAAAAGACAAAGTCCGCCATTCTCCAATTCTCGTACAGCTGTCTCGACACAAATGGTTACTGCATACAAACAGCTTGGCTGTATCGACCCAGAAAGCATCGCAAGGAAAGCCATGCAACAAACCCTGTGGATCATGAAAAAAACACATACGACCCTTAATGAACGACTAAATACTGCGTGCCGAGCGTGGCCGCTGTCTCACAGCTTAGCAGGTCTGTCATCGGAAAGCACATGCTCTCATGAATAATTAAGAAGCAGGCTCCTCTCATAGGATAAGAAATCTCAGCTATGAATAGTAATGAGAAACCGACACGTCAAACGAGCGATACATCACCGATTTTAATCTTGCCCCAAAAATTATTCTAAACCCAGAAAATGAAATTAGCTGACAAAAGCTCAAAATTATCCAGGTTTATACACAATTAAAGCTAACTGGTACTAACATTGTCTTAATTGATTCTCAACACACACAAATCTGTTAAAATCTTTAAAAAGTACTCCAGGGTTTCTTGAACCTTTAACTTCTAGCATACTGAATATTATCTAATTTGTCTTGAATATTATGTTTATTTTCACATTAGTTTGTATCCTACATGTGTGGCTTGCATCCAGCATTCATCAAAAATAGACCAGATGCCTATCTCTAGCGAAGTGGTGAGAGAGTCACTTCTGGGACATTTTTAAAAGGTGCCACAGCACGGCTGGTGTAAATATGAGCATTGACTAGAGTGGTCCTGATCAGCCTTGGCATACTTCCAACAAAGTTTATTTTTACGTTCTTAAGGGCATTTTTTTAAGGTTGAGAGACAGTACATAATTTGGCAGGCAGGGTTGTATATGTGTCACACTGCTCATATGTACCCTTAAATACAACAATGGGGGCTTAGAGAGAAGAACAGTTGCATAAACATCTACCAAACATCCTTTTCCATGAGAAACACCACCAGGTCACGTTACCTAGGTTTTTATTTGAAACCAGGCTCAGTTGGGCACGACCATTTCTCCTCTGCTCAAACTGTTTGTGCAGAGCTGCAGTCTAGACACTGGAGGCTGGAGAACACTGGACGTCCATCGTGGAGAAGCTGCAGGTGTGAGTAGGTCACTAGTGGGTGTTCAGGCTGGCCCACGGGATCACTGCAGAGACTCGTCTGTCACTGGGGTTGTTCAGGAATCAGTCTCATGCTCTCCACTCCTCCATGACCACCACAGCATGTGCTTAGGATACGGCCTGGTCCAGGATTATGGATACCTTGACATCATTTATTTTCCTCAGGATGAGTATCAATGTGCATAAACTCATTAAAAAGAGTTGGCGTGATGAAGTGGCCTTCTCATCCTGTGTATGACACCCATAAAGTTTTTTAAATTGTACAGAGCGATTGTACAGGTGTGGATATATCTGTACCGGCTATGCTACTTGATTCCCCAGTGTATTCATGTGTGGCTAGTGTTGTTATTTTGGATGTTGTTCTTCTTTCTGACCTTAATCAGTGGGAAGGAATTGCAGGTCAAAGAAGATGGAGTTCCACAACACACCCACTGATTGTGTAATCTTCACAAACTATTGGTAGTTCAGGAGGTGTTCAAAGGTGTTCAGGAGCCAAACAAACTCCCCCAAACGTTTGCCTTGGTGAGCTGTTAAGAAACTGCAGAAACAAACTGTTAAATTACTTTTTTGGACAGATTACATCATTACAATGCATTCTTCAATTTCATTTTGAGTATACTGGGGTCTTTCAAAAGTTATTTACACACTACACCGACATTCTCATATTTTTCTAGGTATGTTTCTGCTGCAGCGAGATATTAACATATCAACTTTACTAAATGCCACAAGCCAGCCACTGGTCATCTTAGAATCCAATCTGCTTTAAGCTTCCCAAGACAACATTGAAACTTAGCCAAGATGGAGGCAATGCTGACTATTGCTGTACATGGATAACCAGATCTGTACAATTTGTAAAGACTCTATTATTTGAACACTAACTAGAGAAACAATGCATGAAGATCCATAAAACTGTGCCATTGATATGATTTGTGACTGTGTATTATGCAGTTGTATTTTACTAAAGGTAAATGTGAATGTGACCCTGGAGCACAAAACCTTTTGTTGTTGTTGTTGCTCCACAGGTAAGTTTTTGGCAATAGCCAAAAATACACTACATGGGTCAAAATTAATCATTAAATAAATATAGTCTTCCATGAATATATTTTGTAAATGTTATACTGTAAATATATCAAAACATTTATTTGCAATATACATTGCTAAGACCTTAAAGTGCACCTTTGATGAAAACAGAAGTGTGTGCTATAGTGTGTCCACTGTCATACTGGAGTGATATACCGTGCATCAGGAAAGTATTCATAGCGCTTCACTTTCTCCACATTTAATGTTACAGCCTTATTCTAAAATAGTTAAAATTTATTTATTTTCTCAAAATTGTACACACAATACCCCATTATGACAATGTGAAAAAAAAATATTTTTTTTAAATTGTTGCAAATTTATTAAAAATAAAAAACCTGAAAAATTACATGTACATCAGTATTTACAGCCTTTGCACAATACTTTGTTGATGCACTTTTGGCAGCAATTACAGCCTCAAGTCTTTTTGAATATGATGCCACAAGCTTGGCACACCTGTCTTTAGAAATTTTTGCCTATTCCTCTTTGCAGTACCTCTCAAGCTCTATCAGGTTGGATAAAAAGCGGCCATTTTCAGATCTCTCCAGAGATGTTCAATAAGATTCAGGTCTGGGCTCTGGCTGGATGTCTCTGTACATTGCTGCATTCTTATTTCCCTCTGTCCTGACTAGTCTTCCAGTTCCTTCTGCTGAAAAACATCCCCACAGCATGATGCTGCCACCACCATGCTTCACTGTAGGGATGGTATTAGCCTGGTGATGAGCGGTACCTGGTTTTCTCCAAACGTAACGCTGGCATTCACTCCAAAGAGTTCAATTTAGTCTCATCAGAGCAGAGAATTTTGTTTCTTATGGTCTAAAGAGCCTTTTGGCAAATTCCAGGCAGGGAGTGGCTTCCGTCTGGCCACTCTACCATACAGGCCTGATTGGTGGATTGCTGCACAGATGGTTGTCCTTCTGTAAGGTTCTCCTTTCTCCACAGAAGAATGCTGAAGCTCAGACAGAGTGACCATCGGGTTATTGATCACCTTCCTGACTGAGGCCCTTCTCTCCCGATCACTCAGCTTAGATGAGTCCTAAAGAGTCCTGGTGGTTCCAAACATCTTTCATTTACGGATGATGGAGGTCACTGCTCATTGGAACTTTCAGAACAGCAGACATTTTTCTGTAACCTTCCCCAGTCTTGTGCCTCAAGACAATCCTGTCTCGGAGGTCTACAGACAATTCCATTGTCTTAATGCTTGGTTTGTGCTTTGATATAGACAGGTGTATGCCTTTTCAAATCATGTCCAATCAACTGAATTTACCACAGGTGAACTCCAATTAAGCTGCTCAAGAAGGATCAGTGGAAACAGAATGTACCTGAGCTCAATTTAGAGCTTCATGGCAAAGGCTGTGAATACTTACGTACATGTGATTTTTCAGTTTTTTTTTTTTTTATAAATTTGCAACAATTTCAAAAAATCTTTTTTTTTTCACATTGTCATTATGGGGTATTGTGTGTAGATTTTTGAGGAAATAAATAAATTTAATCCATTTTGGAATAAGGCTGTAACATAAAAAAATGTGGAAAAAGTGAAGCGCTATGAATACTTTCTAGATGCACTGTAAAGATAATAAGTCTTTTTTTTTTTTTTTTTTTTTTTTTGACGTGAAAATAGAATCCAAATCCCTCACATTTTGAGGTCTACCGCAACGTGACATAGAAGTGCGGTTTCCCCACCCACCAAATTGATTGACAGCTCTGTATTAACATGTCTCTATAGTAACATGTAAAATCATATCAATATGACAGGACATGCAGCAAAGCAATCAGGATTAAAAGATCTGTTCAGCTCTCTGTGATCATTAATCATCATCAAATCTGATCAAGAATGAGTGCATGTTTGTACTGAATTACAGCAGTTTTACCGTTTTTATAACCACAGCCGCATGTCAGTAGAATTATAAAAGAAGACGCTTCAATCATGTACATTAAAAATGAATGTCCATACAGCAGTGGATATTAACATGTATCCTGTCACATTTGCCATACAAAAACAGTGCAAAGTTAAACATGCTATGTGTGTGTGTGCGTGAACTTTGTAACAACATTGTTTGTGACTCATCGTGGCAGAAAGGCTTTAATTAACTCCACAACAAATACATCAACAAGTCATTGGGAAAGTTCTTACTGTAGTATTTCTCACAAACATATCTGCTTCTTTCATGTCTGTCACTGTGCTGTTTATCTGACGCAGCTGGAGATTAAGGCACACTCTGTCAGGCATGTGGGAATGGTGGGCAGGGAGAACTAGCATTAAAGGCACAGGCCACAAAAAACAACTCCATTGTGTTCAGGGCAGGAAATTCCAACATTCTGAAAGGTCTAATAAATAATCTGATGGGTGTTTTGAGCTGAATCTATACAGACACATTCTGGAGACACAAAATACTTATCTTAAATCTTGAAAAATGTATCAAATAGGTGCCCTTTAATTTGAGCAACTTTAAAAAGTAATTTTCCCATTTAGATTTTATTTAATTTTTGCATATTTCTGATGTTCAAATAGTTGTACATCCACTTAATATTGTCTTATTCTAACGAACCAAACATCTATAAAAGATGGTTTTGATTTTACTACGCAGGATTAACATCTAAATTGTTCCTGGAACATCATTATCGTTCAAAACTATAAGCCATACCTAACCCCTAAACCTAACTCTAATGGTCTATTATTCCAAAAATCAGAGGGGATTAATAGTAGAAGATTAACAGAAGAACATAACCCTAACTGTAAGCTTACACTTAACATAAACTGTAAAAATCTGACAGTTAACATAAGCTATCCCTTAAACATGATTGGCTTATTGGACATAAATGTTGATCCATGTGCATGTCTAACTTGATGAAATCACCATCAACCTCCATAGAAATTGTTTATAATTTTTTTGTTAATGTAAATAAATAAATACATAAATAACTAACTAACTAACTAACTAAATAAATAAATAAAAAAAAAAAAAAAAAAAAAAATATATATATATATATATATATATATATATATATTTTTTTTTTTTTTTTTTATTATTATTTTATGGTGCAGGATCACATATTTTAAATATTCAAACAGTATAATTACCTTACAGCTCCATGATGTTCTTTATAACTTTGTGCAGTTGAGTACAAGCTCAGAAAAGAGTGAGCATGTGTCTAACATTGCATTAAAGTTGAGTACAATGCACATTTTTTCTTTATATTTTTCCTGTAACAAATAACAAATCTTCCAAGCAATACCAAGGCTGTGGTTTTGGTTATCATGGAAAGATATAAAATCTGTATCTAATACATAGTGCAAGTCACTTTGAGTAAAAGCTTTGGCCAAATATTTTTAAATTACAAGTGTGCATAGCAGTTATATATCTTGTTTGACCAAGTCTCATCATCACTGAGTGCATAGAGAAGGTTAGCAGTCCAGTCAGCGGAAGAACAAGCGAAGGACAATTTTAACATTGGTTTCTCTTTTTTTCTTCCACAAAGTGACTATATCAGGCTGCACAGCTCACTTCATGGTACCGTGGTTCTTCCTTGTCCATCGATAGCGCTTTAAACACTGTAAAAATCCATGAACACAGTGACTGCCACCATGCCAATGTGCACTTTTACTTCCACCTTTAGGTGTTTAAAAATAAATGCACCTTCAAGGTACTAAATAATGAAATCTGTGTCTGGGCCTCATTCCTCCCACTTTATTATTCACACTTGTATGAACTTTATTTTTATTATTATTTATTTATGGACTTGTTTTATATTGAGAGACAGAAGCATTTTGGTGAGCGAGAGCACCTTTATGTCAACCTGAATCTCCAGGAAAACTACTAAACTATAACAGTATTTTGTCAAAACACAGCATCACAGCTGTGACCACTTACAAGAAGGTTTATGGAGAATAATAAAAAATAAAATTGCATTTACTACATACATAAACTGTAATTTTATCTTTTACAGTTACACAAACATCACCTAAATAATCACTCTAAAAATAGTGCCTTTTGATTTGCTATATTTGATTCTCCTAATGGGCAGCACAGTGGCACAGTAGTTAGCACAATTGCCTCACATCAAGAAGGCCACTGGTTCGAGCCCCGGCTGGGTCAGTTGCCATTTTTGTGTGAAATTTGTGTGGGTTTCCTCCGGGTGCTCTGGATTCCCCCACAGTCCAAAGACATAAAGTACAGGTGAATTGACTAAGCTAAATTGGCTGTAGTGTATGTGAGTGTGTGGAAGAGTGTGTGGGTGTTTCTCAGTGTTGGGTTGCGACTGGAAGGGCATCCGCTGCATAAAACATGTGCTGGATAAGTTGGCAGTTCATTCCGCTGTGGTAACCCCTAAATAATAAAGGGACTAAGCTGAGAAGAAAATGAATGAATGAATAATTCTCCAAATTGCTATGTCAAATTTTGAACATATATATTTGTTCTTTTGATACTGCATATTAACAAACATGTCAGTAGCTATTAAATGCACTCTTGTTTCTATATAGTCAGAGCACCGAACTAAAATACACTGAAAATGCACTGTAAATTATATATTTTGAAATGTGAACAATAAGAATCAATTGGGAGGAAAGGTCAGTTAACAAAATATGATTTATTGTTATAACATTTAATTCATAATTAACTCAGAATTGCATATATACAGTTGAAGTCAGAATTATTAGCCCCCTCTTTTTCTTTTTGAAAATATTTCACAAATGATGTTGAACAGAGCAAAGAAATTCTCACAGTATGTCTGATAATATTTTTTCTTCTGGAGAAAGTCTTATTTGTTTTATTTTGGCTAGAATTAAAGCAGTTTTTTATTTTTTTCAACAACATTTTAAGGTCAAAATTATTAGCCCCTTTAAGCTGTATTTTTTCTTGATAGTCTACAGAACAAACCATCGTTATACAATAACTTGCCTAATTACCCTAACCTGCCTAGTTAACCTAATTAACCTAGTTAAGCCTTTAAATGTCACTTTAAGCTGTATAGAAGTGTCTTGATAAATATCTAGTAAAATATTATTTACTGTCATCATGGCAAAGATAAAAATAAATCAGTTATTAGAAATGAGTTATTAAAACTATTATGTCTAGAAATGTGTTAAAAAATTCTCCTCTCTGTTAAACAGAAATTGGGGAAAAAATAAACAGGGGGGCTAATAATTCTGACTTCAACTGTATATATCTCCTGTCGAATTACAAGAGTTTTCCTGGAGAAATAATAAAATGGGAGGGTGACGGGAGATGGGAAAAACGGGAGTGTTGGCAGGTATGATTGATGTTGATTATTACAGTACAAAAACCTTTTAATAAACTACATTTTCAGTACATTTCCTTAAATTTTTTACTTATTTCTCTATATTATTTCTCATACATGATACTATTTCAAACTACTAAAATGTAAAGAAAAGTCACTTTGTTAAACTGTAGAGTTGAATTTTTAACATCAAAAGTCGACAGAGCAGAGATCAAGGTCCCATTATGCAATTCACAACTATCACAAAATACATAAAATGTTAATTAACAGCTCACCAGAAGGCCTGTTGAATATTTTCGTATTTGTTCATTAAACCTGATTATATGCGGGCAGTTTGTGCAAGGTGACTCTCCTCTTATAGCTGAGTGCAGGTGGGATCATTTTCTATGAGTTTTCAATCATTTTGGATCATTTGCTGAATCCCTTCAATGTCGCAGCTCTTAGCGCAGCTCGTTGTTATGGCAACCCTTGTTACCTCTTAATTTGAGCAATAATCTGAGGCATGAGCTGCAGCTTCAGTGTTTTGTTCTCCCTTGAGCTGAAATTCTCTCTTTTTTAAACTCTTTTGTATAAATATATAATCTCCAGATGAAGGGTATTGATGCAGGTCTACTTGATTCATAGTAAATGACGTGAGGAGAGGAAAGCATTGATTGGGAAAAAAGGGTGAAGCAGAGATTGATCAGCACTGTGTTTGTGTGTATGTGTGTGTGTGTGTGTGTGTGTGTGTGTGTGTGAGAGAGAGAGAGAGAGAGAGAGAGAGAGAGAGAGAGAGAGAGAGAGTGAGCTGCTATTCATTTCAAGTTACCATGTTAAATCAATTTTTAATAAAACTAAGTAGGTTACTAACATGGTTACGAATGGTATTGATAAACTGGAGGAGCCTAGATAATGTCACTTGTGTGATTAATGTGAAGGTTGTGTTTGTACACTAAATTTAGACATGCTTACATGTCTAACATCTGCTCTACAGTAAGTATTAGTGTTGCTTTGTGTGAAAAGCATTGTCTATGTCATCATTGTTCTTAACAGTTAACAGTAACTTTACATCCTACATATTTTAAAGAGCCCCTATTATAGTTTTTTCAAAATGAGCTTCCGTGCAGTGTGTAGCACAGCTTTAAGTGAATGAAAACATCCAGCTCAGGTTTAAATCTGAAAATGCCATTTAAAACTATTGATTTTATTTATTCAACTCAGAGTCAAATGAATGATTTGTTCTTCGTTCGGATCTTTTGCCTGAATGTGTCGACATCGATGCGGGACATCGCCAAATATGAAGTGCTGGATCCGGTAAAACGTTAGCGGAGTGCGAGGGATCATGGGATTGATTACTATCACTGAGAGATGGCCAGACATGCAGCATAGTGCGGAATAAAGGGTTGAAGTATATTTTCACAACAATATCACAACTGTGGGTAACACTTTCCAATAACAGTACATGCATAATGATGTATTAAAATGTAAACTAATCATGAACTAACTTTAACTACAACATGAGACACAAGAGTTCATGTGTGATTAAGCTACCTTAATTACTTGTTAGTACATGTTGTTAATTAATGTACTAATTAACATTTAAGTTTAAACTAAATGTAAGCAACATGAACTCATGAGCTGTTAATGTATAATCATGTCATAACTTTACTTGGAGGGGGACATCATTATTAACTCATCCTTAACTACTCATGAACTCCCTTGTTTAAACTGTTCATGTTGACGTTGACACAACACTTTTCTATTGTTATTCAGTGTAAACTCACTAGACGGACGTGCAGAAGGAGCTCATGAGTAGTTAAGAATGAGTTAATGATGATATGCCCCTCCAAGTAAAGTCATCATCAGTGTTGGGTGTTACTGTAATTAAATGACTTTTCCACTGAAAAAGTAGAGTAACTGATTACTGTTAATTTTTAGGTATTTTAATTACAGTTACTTATAATGTACTTGCGTTACATTGTAAAATAATTAAACTCGCTGAATATAATTATATAATTGTATTTATTTATGTTCTAAAGGTAAAAGTAAACTCTGCCGCTTTAAAATAATCAAAGTGCAGGTGCACGTGATTTCGCGCGCGCCCGTTTGCTGCATAGTCATATTCTAAAGCGGAAGATGTCGGACTCGGCTGAAGTGAGTGGCTGTTTTATGAAATGGAAATATTCCCATTACTTCACTTTTCTGAAACAAGCAGACAAGAGCATTACAGTAATATGTAAGCTATGTCCTGGCTTCTGGGGAGAATAAAAACTATCGCTGTCAACAACACGAGTTATCTAAAGTGCCTGACACGGCAGCATAGAAGAACACTTCTGAGTGATCCTTGTTCATCATCTACGGATAACAACGCGGCAACTCCTGCTAAGCAGGCAAAAGTTTATTTTACTTCGCCAGCGCAGAAAGTGTCTGAAGGTAAGCTTTAAAATTATTGCAGGCTACGTTGTGGAAGAGAAGCTACCGCTGCGTACTGTATAATTTCCGTCTTTTAGGTGCATATTGAACACAATACCTGTGTCTGGCAAAAAAGCAGCACCGCCTCATCGATTTACCTCCCTATGTATGCTTTGAGAGACTTGCGTTAATGAGATACAACCACTTTTTCAAAAACAAGGCAGCTAAGTAGTACAAAAAGGTTTTTGGAAAATATGAGTGTATACAGTTTAACTTTATTTAACTTTTTGTAAGTTAAGCTTTTTTGTTATTCAGATATGCAGAATAATATTTTTTGTTATTCAGGAATTGTGTTCCTAAAGAAGGTTACATTTCTTACTAAAAAAATATTATGCATGTAATTATTATAGAATGTTTTTTATAAAATGTAATAAAGATGATTCAGAAAGCTAAAAGGCTAAACTATTTAATGTTTGACTTGCATGTTTTATTTAATTATTCATTATTTACAGAATTTAATATCTATTGTTTGTCCACTCAAGGTTTATAGGAATTTTAAGAAGTATTTAGTTAAATTACTTATTAAGTAATTAAGTTACTTTTCAGACACAGTAATTAGATAAGTATTTTAAATACAACATTGATTAAGTAATTAGTAATTAGTAATTAATTACTTTTTTAAAGTAACTTACCCAACACTGGTCATCATATAATTATACATTATCATATCATGAGTTCATGATGGTTAAATGAAGCCTAAACTAATGTGGTAATTAATACATTAAATAACAAACAATCATGTACCAACAAGCAATTAAGGTAGCCGTTATTCACACATGAACTCATGTGACTCATTAAAATTAGTTCACGATTAATAAAGTAATGTTTAGTTTACATATTGATGCATCTTTATTAATGTACTGTTATTGTAAAGTGTTACCCAACTGTGTGCTGTGTTTATTTCTGTCATTTTTCTGATGATTCATACAATATCCTATGCTGCAACGCAGGAATTGCAGGCCTTTTGTATTAAAGAAAGGATCAGCAAAGACTACTAATGTATGGGACTTTGTCAGTATCTATAATATGAGTGACCTCTTTTGGACACCCTCAAAATGACACACCCTTACACAGCACTCTATTTTAAAAAGTCTAACAATAATTGTCAATATATGTTCATATTTTAGATGTGGCTGGTCTGATTCTTCCTTTGCTTTATGTCTGGCTGGCCATGACACTACATTATTGCAGGGAAGGCTCTGAAGTGTGAACTTTAATTCTCAACTTTTTTTATTTATCATACTTTCATTTCACAATGTAATACTGTAATCTCACGCTTAAAAGGGAATGTTTTCAAATGAATTTGTTCCACTGCATGGTTTAACTCAGTACAACTCACTATTGGGTTTTCCAACATAAGCTCATTCTGAAAACGTAGCCCTATATAAGTTTCTGGAGATCGCGAATTATGTATCCAGAAGTATGTATGGCTGCATTTCATTTTTAAAACGAACGATATGGGGCGGTAAGAGCTTTTTCTTTTTTACACTTACCAGCTGACCGCTTACCTCTGTGTGGACGGCTTTTCCGCTGTTACTAGTTTGTCCAGTAAGCTTGCCATGTACGTCGGTGGACTTGAGAAGCAGAGAGGAGATGACCATGACGATGGGGTTCGAGTCCGCTGAAGAACGGTTCCAGAAAGCAGGTAAGACAAAAACAGAAGCACGTAAATAACAGGGTGAAAATGTGGTAAAACGTGGTAAAAATCAGGCGAAGGCTTTTCTTTTTCTGGATTGCTCTTGAAAACTGTTGGCTGGGTTTAGGGAAGTGGGTGCACGGGTCAATCTGTGCTTTTTAAAAAATACTATTGGTTGGGTTTAGGTAAGGAGGAGGGTGGATTTACGTGAGAACAGCAGGCCCTAATGGCACTCGTAAGAGAAATTTGTGTACACAGCGACCTCTGGTGGATTTATGAAAACAAAAACTGCAAAAAAACATAGCTCTTGGGACGTATTTGGCGGTCTCCAGAAATGTATATAGAGGTATGTTTTCAGAATGAGCCTGGTTTGGGGGTTTTACATGCTGTGCACTTCTTTTAGTATTACAGTTGTGGTTCCAAGTGAGATATAAAAATATACACACTTAAGATTGGCTAGAGAGAATCGTCACTACCTGCATCATTGGATTTGTAATTTAAGTCAACAAACAAGATAAATTTAACCCAACAGCCACTGTAGAATTGCACTGCCACAAACATTGCTGCATTATAGTCAATAAATGAGGTGTAGACTTTCCTCTTGTTGGCAGGACAACCCAAAATGATTTGATGACATCTACTGTATATAGATAATACAAAAATATTAATATAAACTCATTTTGAGTCCAACTGAGTCAAAGTAAAATGCAATTTACAACAAGAAGGGGGTGGGTGATTTACACATAAATGAATCTTGATGCACAAAAAAAAAAATAAATAAATAAAATAATAATAATAAATAAATCACATCAATTATTCCCCCTTACATGGTTTTAAACCTTAACGAGTTTCTTCTGTTGAACACAATACAGATATTAAAAAAAAAAGCTGGTTGCTGGCACCCATAATTTTCAATTGCAAAACAATACTTCGGAAGTCAATGGGTGCCAGCTTCCAGCATTTTTCAAATGATCTTCTTGTATGTTCAGAAGAAAGAAACTCAAATAGGTTTTGAAAAAGTGAAGGGCAAGTAAATAATGAAAGATATTTCATTTTGGGGGTACTAGCCCTTTCAAGTAGTCACATCACAAGCTTTCTTTTCTGCTCAAGTCTATCCTCTGGTCAGAACATCTGGAGTTTTGGGTTCATTGCCGCTGTATTCTTTTGCCTGATTAGTTGCAGTTGGTAGAGCAACATTACAATGAGTCATATTCTTTAACACTAACATCCATGCTGATCTGAATTGAACCTTTTTTTATTAAATTGACTCAAAAAAGCAAACAAACAAATAAACAGCATGATGTGCTAAACCTTCTAATGAGGAAATCTTCATATCTAATTTCATATTATTGCCTATTTACCTCTGTAAAGCCAATACTGTATAAAGTATAAAGTGCTATAGAAATAAAGATGAACTGACTATTAGTCATGGGCTCCTAGGTATAGTGTGTGTCGCTTAAAGGTCAGAACAAAACAAAATTGTCATGCCATGATCAGTGATATAACTTTCAAAAATATGATCTTTTTTTTTAGATAGACTCTTACATCTGCAAGGAGCAGAAAGTCTACCTGGGTCCTCTAAATTACCTTTTGTTTAATTAAGTAGCTTTTTAATTAAGTAAATTACCTTTATTTCTAACTGGAACTCCTTACCTTGCCTTCTCAGTTACCTTTCTCGAATGTGTAAGTCGACCACTGGGACTAGAGTGGAGACAAAATAAACATATTTTACAATAGGTCAATTGGAATGTTTATTGGTCAGTGTTGTACATGATCAGTTCTTGTTTTCAGTAAGTGTCAGTGCACTATGTGTAAAATACAAGGTTTGCCTGCTGATATAAAGATAAACACAAATATACAGTGGGTATGGAGAGTATTCAGACCCCCTTACATTTTTCACTCTTTGTTATATTGCAGCTATTTGCTAAAATCATTTAAGTTCATTTTGTTCCTCATTAATGTATTCACAGCACCCCATATTGACAGAAAAACACAGAATTGTTGACATTTTTGCAGATTTTTTTGAAAAAGAAAAACTAAAATGTCACATGGTCCTAAATATTCAGACCCTTTGCTGTAACACTCATATATAACTCAAGTGCTGTCCATTTCTTCTGATCATCCTTGAGATAGTTCTACACCTTATTTGAGCTGCATTTGGTTATACTAATTGGACTTGATTAGGAAAGCCACACACCTGTCTGTATAAGACCTTACAGCTCACAATGCATGTCAGAGCAAATGAAAATTATGAAGTCAAAGGAACTGCCTGAAGAGCTCAGAGACATAACTGTGGAAAGGCACAGATCTGGCAAGGTTACAAAAAAAACCTGCTGCACTTAAAGTTCCTAAGAGTACAGTGGCCGCCATAATCCTTAAATCAGGGGTGCTCAACCGTGTTCCTGGAGATCTACCTTCCTACAGAGTTCAGCTCCAACCCTGATCAAACACACCTGAACCAATTAATTAGGACCTGAACAGCACTGGATAATTACAGACAGGTGTGTTTGATAAGGGTGGCAACTGAAACCTGCAGGAAGGTAGATCTCCAGGAACAGGGTTGAGCACCCCTGCCTTAAATGGAAGACGTTTGGGATGACCAGAACCCTTTCTAGAGCTGGCCATAAAGAAGGTAAAGAAGAACCCAACGATCACTGTTGCTGAGCTCCAGAGATGCAGTTGGGAGATGGGAGAAAGTTGTAAAGGTCAACCATCACTGCAGCCCTCCACCAGTCAGGGTTTTATGGAAGAGTGGTCTGGCGGAAGTCTTCCTTAGTGCAAGACACATGTAAGCCCACCTGAAGGACTCCAAGATTGTGAGAAATACGATTTGTATGTGTGGAAAAAAAACAGGCACTGCTCATCACCTGTCCAATACAGTCCCAACAGTGAAGCATGGCGGTGGCAGCATCATGCTGTAGGGGTGTTTTTCAGCTGCAGGGACAGGACAACTGGTTGCGATCGAGGGAAAGATGAATGCGGCCAAGTACAGTGATGTCCTGGATGAAAACAGAGTGCTCAGGACCTCAGACTGGGCTGAAGGTTTACCTTCCAACAGGGCCCTAAACACAGCTAAAATAACGAAGGAGCGGCTTCACAACAAATCTATGACTGATCTTGAATGGCCCAGCCAGAGCCCTGACTTTAAACCCAATTGAGCATCTCTGGAGAGACCTAAAAATGTCTGTCCATCAATGTTTACCATCTATCCTGACAGAACTGGAGAGGATCTGTAAAGAGGAATGGCAGAGCATCCCCAATTATATATATAATTATTATTATTTGTTAGTTGTGATTAGAATGTTAATATATACTGTAATAGAATCTGTTAATATAAAACGTGTAGTAACGGTTCTCATAATTTTTGGTGGGTGTGACAAAATTTTGTCTAGTGCGCTTACATTTTTGAAGTTAGGAACACCGGTGCTACCAAGAAAAAAGATTCATTTTGAGCCCTGTTATAGTGTATATTCCTAAATCGTTATAGCTTTTGTTTGTTTTATATTAGTTTATTTAATGTTTTTATTCAGCAGAGGGAGCTGAATTGAGCGCTCTCGCACACAAATACTGTAGGCTACATGCATCCAAACGCGCATGACAACTAAGTCAATGGAAAAGCGGTTGTTCCTTGCGCCACCTAGTGGCTATTGCGTCAAGCACAGAAATGTTTTTTTTTTTTTAATGAAAAGACGACCTTTGCAGCCGCAGTAAAGAGCGTGACTGCGGGTGACAAATTGCAGTACAGTGCGTGAAGAAACGCGCGTTCTCAGTAGCCATATCAGTATGTCCACAGTAGGAACAAAGAGAAAAAGAACAATTTTTGACATTTTTTAGCCAAATTACAAAGACATTAAATGCCATATTTTGTACATACATTCTTGTCTAGTGCGCTTACATTTTTGAAGTTAGGAACACCGGTGCTACCAAGAAAAAAGATTCATTTTGAGCCCTGTTATAGTGTACATTCCTAAATCGTTATAGCTTTTGTTTGTTTTATATTAGTTTATTTAATGTTTTTATTCAGCAGAGGGAGCTGAATTGAGCGCTCTCGCACACAAATACTGTAGGCTACATGCATCCAAACGCGCATGACAACTAAGTCAATGGAAAAGCCGTTGTTCCTTGCGCCACCTAGTGGCTATTGCATCAAGCACAGAAATGTTTTTTTTTTTTTAATGAAAAGACGGCCTTTGCAGCCGCAGTAAAGAGCGTGACTGCGGGTGACAAATTGCAGTACAGTGCGTGAAGAAACGCGCGTTCTCAGTAGCCATATCAGTATGTCCACAGTAGGAACAAAGAGAAAAAGAACAATTTTTGACATTTTTAGCCAAATTACAAAGACATTAAATGCCATATTTTGTACATACATTCTTGTCTAGTGCGCTTACATTTTTGAAGTTAGGAACACCGGTGCTACCAAGAAAAAAGATTAATTTCGAGCCCTGTTATAGTGTACATTCCTAAATCGTTATAGCTTTTGTTTGTTTTATATTAGTTTATTTAATGTTTTTATTCAGCAGAGGGAGCTGAATTGAGCGCTCTCGCACACAAATACTGCAGGCTACATGCATCCAAACGCGCATGACAACTAAGTCAATGCAAAAGCGGTTGTTTCTTGCGCCACCTAGTGGCTATTGCGTCAAGCACAGAAATGTTTTTTTTTTTTTTTTTTAATGAAAAGACAGCCTTTGCAGCCGCATTGAAGAGTGTGACTGCGGGTGACAAATTGCAGTACAGTGCGTGAAGAAACGCGCATTCTCAGTAGCCATATCAGTATGTCCACAGTAGGAACAAAGAGAAAAAGAAAAATTTTTGACATTAGTGTGTAAGTTGTGTTTTTTAGCCAAATTACAAAGACATTAAATGCCATATTTTGTACATACATTCTTGTCTAGTGCGCTTACATTTTTGAAGTTAGGAACACCGGTGCTACCAAGAAAAAAGATTCATTTTGAGCCCTGTTATAGTGTACATTCCTAAATCGTTATAGCTTTTGTTTGTTTTATATTAGTTTATTTAATGTTTTTATTCAGCAGAGGGAGCTGAATTGAGCGCTCTCGCACACAAATACTGTAGGCTACATGCATCCAAACGCGCATGACAACTAAGTCAATGGAAAAGCCGTTGTTCCTTGCGCCACCTAGTGGCTATTGCATCAAGCACAGAAATGTTTTTTTTTTTTTAATGAAAAGACGGCCTTTGCAGCCGCAGTAAAGAGCGTGACTGCGGGTGACAAATTGCAGTACAGTGCGTGAAGAAACGCGCGTTCTCAGTAGCCATATCAGTATGTCCACAGTAGGAACAAAGAGAAAAAGAACAATTTTTGACATTTTTTAGCCAAATTACAAAGACATTAAATGCCATATTTTGTACATACATTCTTGTCTAGTGCGCTTACATTTTTGAAGTTAGGAACACCGGTGCTACCAAGAAAAAAGATTAATTTCGAGCCCTGTTATAGTGTACATTCCTAAATCGTTATAGCTTTTGTTTGTTTTATATTAGTTTATTTAATGTTTTTATTCAGCAGAGGGAGCTGAATTGAGCGCTCTCGCACACAAATACTGCAGGCTACATGCATCCAAACGCGCATGACAACTAAGTCAATGCAAAAGCGGTTGTTTCTTGCGCCACCTAGTGGCTATTGCGTCAAGCACAGAAATGTTTTTTTTTTTTTTTAATGAAAAGACAGCCTTTGCAGCCGCATTGAAGAGTGTGACTGCGGGTGACAAATTGCAGTACAGTGCGTGAAGAAACGCGCATTCTCAGTAGCCATATCAGTATGTCCACAGTAGGAACAAAGAGAAAAAGAAAAATTTTTGACATTAGTGTGTAAGTTGTGTTTTTTAGCCAAATCACAAAGACATTAAATGCCATATTTTGCACATACATTCTTGTGCAGTACTGGGCATTTATCTACGAAAAGACATGCTATGTGACATGCGGCAATGAATGAATGAATCTATGAATGAATGAATGAATGAATCAATCAATCAATCAATCAATCAATGATGTGTTTTGATTTTAGAAAGTGCATTTTCACCTTCACATGCATATTTAGCTTTATATCTGTAGCCCCTTTAAATATATTTTATATATCTATTTTGTTACATTTGATCAAGTCCTTCGTTGTTTAAGCTGATTAGCCAAGACTTTGTATCAATACGTCAGTTTAGTTCTGCTTTGCACTCTATCTGAAGTTCCACATCTCTGTGTTAGTAACAGTCTGAACAGTGCAAACTTCTGGAAACAATGCAGGGGTTGATTGTGGGCTGAAATGCTTCTTGTCTAGTTGACAGCAGAATGACACAGACCCTTCCAGTCTTGGAAAGAGAATGAGTTTTCATTCGCAGTGCTGAACAGGTAGTGAACCAGAAGACCGGAAACATTTTGGTAATCAAACAGACACAATGAAAGCAAGCGTCACTGTGAGCACATTGTGAATGCCGTTAATTAGCAGAGAGCGACAGCTCAAAGAACCAACAACAGCAACAGCATCTTCTTGTTCTTCCTGTCTCTACATGCGCACATTGCTGGCCGTCACAAATCGGACACACAGAAAAGCCCAGCTAATGTCAGGGAGCCGAGAGAGAGAAAGTGACACTAAATGATTTTCAAGTTGACAGGCGCAGTGCCACAGCTTTGACAGTTTTTGGTCTCACTTGTGAGGTCTCTGTTGTTGAGGATAATTGAAAGTATAACTGAGTTTTCAGAGCAGTCAGAACTGACAGAGAGAGAAGCAGAAGGACAGCGAGAGAAGAAAAGTGAGTGAGAGATGTGTTATTGTCAAGATCTTGTTTTCTTCTGCTTTCATTGTACGAAAATAATGATGCGATCCTGCCATAGCTAGCACAAAAATGAAAATCAACCCTGTTGGAATAAAAGATGACTTCAAAGCTTTGACACTGTCAGAGGAACAAAGTAAAACAAATAGATCAACTTTGCACCTGAGGCTTTTTGTGCTGCGTTGCGAGTGTGATTTTGTTGCCTCTGCAGGATGGTAATCTTGACTTGGATCTTTGAGAGTTGGGAGGTTTGATCCCAGGGTTGCTTAGAGGGGAGAGTGAATCACAACCTGGAGGAAGTGGAGATTTCCAGTCAGCTTCTGTTGCGGTGAAAGAGTCTTCTAAATACATTTCAGAAACTCCTAGAATTGACTAAAGAGTAATTTCAGCATTCATGCATTTATATGCTGACTGTAAAGTGGTCAGGGATGACACTTTCCCCAGCTTTTTTTTTTTTTGGAGTTTTTGGAGTTTAACTCTTTTCAGACTAAAATACTTTTCAAAACATAAACCAAAACAGCACCAGAAAGCAAAATACATTAATACAATGATGTGACAGTTCTCATCAGTTGTGATCTGATGTGTCACGACTCACGACAAAATATCACAATACACTTACCGGCCACTTTATTAGGCACACCTTACTAGTACTGGGTTGGACCCCCTTTTGCCTTCAGAACTGCCTTAATCATTTGTGGCATCGATTCAACAAGATACTGGAAATATTCCTCAGAGATTTTGGACCATATTGACATGATAGCACACAGTTGCTCCAGATTTGTCGGATGCACATCCATGATGCGAGGCCATTTGAGTACAGTGAACTCATTGCCATGTTCAAGAAACAAGTCTGAGATGATTCACGCTTTATGACATGGCGCGTTATCCTGCTGAAAGTAGCCATCAGAAGATAGGTACACTGTTGTCATAAAGAGATGGACATGGTCAGAACAATACTCAGGTAGGCTGTGGTGTTGACACGATGCTCAATTGGTACTAATGGGCCCAAAGTGTGCCAATAAAATATTCCCCACAGCATTACACCACCACCACCAGCCTGAACTGTTGATACAAGGCAGGATAGATCCATGCTTTCATGATGTTGGCGCCAAATTCAGACCCTACCATTCAAATGTCGCAGCAGAAATCAAGACTCATCAGACCAGGCAACATTTTTCCAATCTTCTATTGTCCAATTTTGATGAGCAAATAGATGTACATCTAGAGGCAAATGAATAATATCTTAAATGCTGAGTCTTTTACTAATTCTGGAGGACATATTGTCCATGAGCAAGAACTTATTTTTGTTCAGATGGTTGTGTGAGCCTTAACAGCCCGTCCTCTTAATTCTGGCAAATTAACAGATGACATACAATTGACTGTACTGAACAGAACAGATGACTGCGATTTCACTACCAAATATCTCATTAAATCAAAAATACCTGACTTAAAACGTCACTAATTAGACTTTTTTTTCGGAACATCTGATAACAGAATGCTAATTGTGATTTATTCTCCAAAATTAGTAACATGTTTGTGATTTTTAGAGCTTTATCTTTGGAAACAAATTATACATAATTCTTTTTCCCTAATACATTCAGCTAAGGTACGGTAAAAATGAACATAAATGGGAACATTAAAACAAACAAACAAAAGAAATAGTCCTTAAAGTCAAGTGAAATCTCTCATCATTCAATCCTGTTTAATACGATTAGCTTCTGAATTTTTCATGTGAATTAGTTTAATAATAAATGTCAAGATTAAAAATTAACAGAATTCTTCCTGCTGAATAAGTGAAAGAAAAGCTGGTCTAAAAAAATCACCTGTGACCTGGAGGGATCACTATGACTACAATGTGCATACTAACTTATCATATTCATTGTTCATGGTGTTTTTCTGTTGGATAAAAAAAAAGAGAAAGGAAAAAAAAAAGAAGACAAATCTCATGGTCCAGCTTAAAACTTTCTCTAGGTTGTTAAACTGATTGCAGCTGAGGAACTAGCATGAGGTCAATAATTTAAGCAATGGAAAGCTGATATAAATCCATTTTAGTGAGACACACAGACAAAATGTCAAAGGTGGGTCATACAAAGAGGTGGGTCATGTGATTCATGCTCCCTGGTGAGAATTAGTTTTATGGCACATCATAATTTAATAGATTTTAAAGACGTCTTTGACACCAGCAGCAGTTTAACAGGCAGTGGAGGACAAGTGAGACTGTGGGGGTGAGAGCAGAGGAATGGGATATTATATTATAGAGAATCTCACAAGAACAATTTGTCTTTTGTGGATGTGATGCTGAAGTTTTATGGGGTAATAATGGCCTGTTTATCTGAAACTGTCCTATTCGGAGTAGTTGTAGAATCTGTAGAAAAGGTCCCAGACCAACAGGAGGATCAACAAAACACAGCGTTTAAATACAAATGAAACATGATTTTGTTACTCAACTTGCATTATATATATATAATGCAATATATATATATATATGTGTGTGTGTGTGTGTGTGTGTGTGTGTGTGTGTGTGTGTGTGTGTGTGCTCATTACTTTGTTGATGCACTTTTGGCAGCAATTACAGCCTCAGGTTTTTTTTTAATATGATGCCACCTGTCTTTGGGAATTCAGGTTGGATAGGAAGCGACGGTGTGCAACCATTTTCAAATCTCCCCAGAGATGTTCAATAGGATTTAGGTCTGGGCTCTGTCTGGGCCAGTCAATGACATTCACTAAGTTGTTATGAAGCCCCTCCATTGATATTTTGGCTGTGTACTTTGGGCCATTGTCCTGCTGGAAAATAAACCGTCGCCCCAGTCTGAGGTCAAGAGCACTCTGAAGCAGGTTTTCATTCAGGATGTCTGATTTATAAAGGGACCAAGCCGAAAAGAAAATGAAGAGCTACAAATACCAATGTGTCAGCATAGTGGCAGAATCTGTTAAAAACTGAAATTGTCAAAAGAAGAGGCTCATAAGAAGGTAGGTTATGAAGTCTAGATGGTCTTTTGTGCATCCTAAAACTCTTACGCAATGAAAACGTTCTCTCTTTCTTCAGTCAAAGTGTGATTATGGACTCATTTTGGTCCCACTTTATATTGTGTCGCTTATACCTGTGAACTTACATGGTAATTAGATGTGTAAGTAGTATGTAACTACAGTGTATGTACACACGTTTACATAGTATTTACTTTTGTATTACTGGTGTAACTACACTCATGTAACAACCCACTGAATAGTATGTGTAAGTCCAAATGTGTAACAGGACATTGGTAACAACAGTAGGAAAGTACACATCTGTAACAAGAATTATGTAAGTGCATTGTGTAACAAAAATATGTACTTGCAGATGTTTTCCCACTTCCACACCTGTTTGCAGATCATGCACTTGTGAACACTGTATGGCAGAACTAATGCTGCATTAGAAGGTTTCACCTTGTGATACCAGTGTACTTACATGGTAACTCCATAAGAACTGTCCACTTAATATAAAGTGTAAAATGGTCACAAATTACTGTGTAACTTGTAGAAATATCTTCTATGCAACACTTTAATAACAGTGTAGTTACATGGTAACTCATCAGGAACAGTCCACAATATAAAGTTTAAAATAAAATTCATTTTCGTTTCGGCCTAGTCCCTTTATTAATCTGGGGTCGCCACAGCGGAATGAACCGCCAAATTATCCAGCATATGTTTTACACAGTGAATGCCCTTCCAGCTGCAACCCATCTAAGCCGAAAAGAAAATGAATGAATGTATGAACAGTAATTTGTGACCATTTTACACTTTATATTGAGTGGATCCTGTGGATTTACCATGCAAGTACACTTCTAATGCAGCATTAGTTCTGCCATACAGTGTTCACAAGTACATGATCTGCAAACAGGTGTGGAAGTGGGAAAACATCTGCAAGTACATATTGTTGTTACACAATGCACTTACATAATTCTTGTTACAGATGTGTACTTTCCTAGTGTTGTTACCAATGTCCTGTTACACATTTGTACTTACACATACTATTCAGTTGGTTGTTACATGAGTGTAGTTACACCAGTATACACAAGTAAATACTCTGTACCAGTGTGTACATACACTGTAGTTACATACTACTTACACATCTAATTACCATGTAAGTTCACAGGTATAAGCGACAATATAAAGTGGGACCGATTCAGGTCATCACCTCATTAGTGGAGACTACAAGCCCATGTGCATGTAAATGCTCTCACTGTCATGTGACTTATGGCCAGGGCCACACGGAATCTGCGGACGTTTTTTGCTATTTCTGCGGAGAATTTTGGTAAAAATCTGCGGATTTCTGCGGAATTATTTTGGGAGTATCATAACTAAAACCATAATATGCTAAATAAAAAATAATATCTTTTTAACTTGTATTTAATGTTTAAAATGCAAATCCAATTAGATTAACTGTAAATAGTTAACTTTAAGTAAATAAACGGAATTAATAATGGGCTAAAAATCTGCGGAAATCTGCGGAAAATCTGCAAAAAATCTGCGGAATTCTGCGCGCGCAGAATCCGTGTGGGCCTACTTATGGCTTTAGTTGCATCGCTTCCCCAGACTGTCCCAAATGGCATGTGCAGCTGCAGGCTTGCAGACTTATGGTGACCGCCACATGCCTGTGTCCACTAAATCTACAAGACCTTAGCTTAGGGTGTCCCATTTATCACTTTGGTTTGTGGCCTTTCTGTGCAATACTAAAGATAAAATGGCATTATGTCATGAACATAAGTACTTACACTAGAGCTGCATGATTAATTATGAAAAGATCACAAATTAAATTTAGATACATGTGATTTTATTCCTAAATGACAGTGAAATCTGCACCTCGCTTGGTGAGAAAACATAAAATGAGTTATTATGTACTGTACACTGCATGAAATGTAGCAGCATTATTTATCTAATACATCTCATAATGAATTTACTTTACAATAAAATTCTCCAAAATTAAATCTGAAATGGGGCGACGCAGTGGCGCAGTAGGTAATGCTGTCGCCTCACAGCAAGAAAGTCGCTGGTTCCAGCCTCGGCTGGGTCAGTTGGCGTTTCTGTGTGGAGTTTGCATGTTCTCCCTGTGTTCGCGTGGGTTTCCTTCGGGTGCTTCGGTTTCCCCCACAGTCCAAAGACATGCGGTACAGGTAAATTGGGTAGGCTAAATTGTCCATACTGTATGAGTGTGAATGAGTGTGTATGGATGTTTCCCAGAGATGAGTTGCAGCCGGAAGGGCATCCGCTGCGTAAAAACATATGCTGGATAAGTTGGCAGTTCATTCCGCTGTGGCGACCCCAGAGCAATAAAGGGACTAAGCCGAAAAGAAAATGAATGAATGAAATCTGAAATGTTGTCATAATAAAATATTTGAGAACAGCTGTCCAATGATTCTTGTTCAAAATAATAAATGAGCAAATATCACAGTGCGATATGTTGTATATCAGCACTGGTGGGAGGTGTGTGTTGGCACGAGGCAACAGGCCGAGTATCTTAGTGTACCACCAGTAACAGAGAGTCTAAAAATCCTTTTGTATGAGAAACTACTTTTTACCACCAATCATTCACATCTGCAGCTGACGGTCAGAACAACAGAAACCGTTGGTACTTCAGAAACGTCACTTTAGAGCTAGTATTTGAATGATTCTCTCTATAATATCTAAAGTGATGACAAAACAGGTGATTTTCTGACATTTTAAGATTATAAGGCTGAACGGCATAAAATACCATCAGTCTAGAGATATTTTTATGTTGCAATAAGGATATCACAGTAATTAATCCTGAAAAGCCAAAGCGAAGCAAACACCACCAGATTACTATGGTATAAATACAGCACTACAACATACAAAAGAGGGAGATCGACGAAGAATGTCACTTACCTGATTTATAATGATTTTATCAGCTGTTGTTTGCAATTTTACACTGAGTTTTTCTTCCCTAAAAGCTTATTATGCGGTCTCTGTCGCCATCTTGTGGTGGAGCATCAACTGATGGATGCCAACGCGATGAATCTCTAAAATTATAAATATTTAAAATAGGCATTATCCTTATAAATAAACTGCATAATTGCAATTTAAACAACTACATTCTCGCCTCAAATAGCCTCAAAAGTACACTATGTTGTCCAACAGCAGCAATATTTGTCTTCACAATATTTTTGAAGAGGCTGTACGAGTGCTGCTATAGGGCGGCTATCAGCCAATCAGATTTGAGAACTAGACAGAACTGTTGTATAAAAAAAAACAACAACAGCCATTATAAGCACACAGAGAATCGGTCTATCCTTTCTGATAGATAACTGATTTGAGTCCTGGAAAATAAATTAATCCACTTTAATCAAAAGATGAGATTTTACTTGGATGTGACAAATGTTGGTCTGTTTAGAAATATTGCCTTGAGTAAATCAACTGAACCAGTAAGAAAATGCTACAGTTTTAAAGCACTTCAGTCTGTTGTTTTACATTCAGAATGATTTTTAAGAACTCTTACCTTTATCATTATCTTTATAGTTATCATGCTTGGTGTCAATGGGTCTTTATACTAATAAACATTTAGATACACAAATATGTAGGCCCACTCTGATTATGCCAATGATTCCATAGTCAAAGAAAGAAACCACAACATACTTTTTGGACAGATTTACCTCCAGCAGGTGTGGCCTTCATAGAAGAGCAGCATCCATAGAGATACTTATAAGGCCCTGATCACACCAAAAGCATGCATTTATTTAGTGGAGAGAGGCACCATTTCTAAACAATTTTCTATTTGGGTTGAGTGTTTTACACAGTGTTTATGTACCATGGAAGCCTCATGTTGTAATGAGGGTCACGTCAGATCACATGAATGCAGCAAAATGTTGCTTACAGCTCATTACCTAACATGCAGGACTAAGTTTCACAGATGAGAGATAAGTAAACAGCAGTTAACATCACCTGATTCTAAAGACCACGGATGCTAGTTAGTACATACCTGGTATAATAGACAGCCTGCCACAACGCAAAGCTTTAACAGTTATCCTAAATGCTAAAAGGCATTTCTCCATTAGCTGAAAGCTACAAACATACCATTGGTACATGCGCACTTCTGTGAAGGCGGTCCCAAGATGTGTCGCACACCAGGTAGCATACCACATCCTTAAATACTGGAGGAAATCTGTGCTAATTAGGGTATTGTGAGTGGCATCAGACAAAATCAGAAATGACCTCATCCACATTGCCACATAAGCAACACAATAAGGAATAATTGACAGAATGCCATTGAATTATTAGATGCAATGTACGCCCACAGTGATGATGCGGCCATGTGTCAAAGCCTCGGTGTAAATATGTTTTTAAAGAGCCCCTATTTTGAATTATAGAGGGTCTTTAAGAACAGGCTGATATGCATGCAAGGTCAAAAAACACTTTCATTGTCTTATAATATGCATAATAATCCCAACGACTCCCATACGATTTGTTCAGCGATTCATTTGTTCCCAAACCCCTCCTTTGCATGTGGCAAATCTGTTGATTGGTCCGATGAACCAGTCTGTTGTAATTGATCAACTGGGTTCAGCGCGAAACAGAGAGAAACGCCCACACCAACAATGAAGTAGCAGAGTATGTGAGAGCCCAATTCAGGAATGCAATAAAGCAATGCAGTTAAAAATCAGCCTATTGCTCTATTCTTAACCCTAACCCCAAGTTATAACAACGACCACAAGTTTTTCAACTGTGTGGATTATTACTGAACTATTTTGAAAATTGACTGTGCCGTACATGTGAGGAACAGCTGATGGTGGCCATAGCAAAGACAAACGGCAGAGGATCGCAAGTTCAGAAATGCGTTTAAATTGGTAAAGAAACACGTGTCGTGATTTCAACATGGTTTAGGACACAATATGTGAAAAGCCACATAACGATTTAACCTGAGAGATACATTACAAGCACTGATCTATTATAGATAAATGATTACAAGCCGTGCGGAGCGATTACAACTTATAACACACAATTAAACACATATTTTGCAAACTACAAAAAAACGAGGCAGCAATTTCAATTACACTTACATGTTACGATCCGGAGGAAGAATGAACTGGTCCATATGAACTATAACAATTACTGACAAAGTCCCTGTCAAAGTCTGACAAAGTCCCATACAGTGCATAAGAGTCTGCTGCTCCTTCTTTTAATAGCAAACGACCGGCAAGTCTCGTGTTGCAGTGTAGGTTATTGTATCAAAAACATGAAAAATGACAGGAACACAGCACTAGGTTGGCTATACTGTAGTGTTGTTATGAAAACAAACTTTAACCCTTTATTCTACACCAACCCATTCTCACCCCGAAGGCGTCAAAATCTGAAGCATGGTCAAGCACCTTGCGCGTCAGTATGAAGACGCTAAAAGCGACCAGTATGCCGACGCAAAAGGAATTCCATTGGTTTCAATGGGTTGCCCTGAGGCGTCAAATGGAGACGCTCAAAGACAAGTATAATTACCAATTGATGTCAACGCAATTTTTTAAACCTGGTTTACGCCTATTATCGCAGTTTTCTTATTTAAAACTATGTGATTTTTGTTTTGTTTATGAAAAGCGTCTGTAAACAGGGTCGAGACAACTGTAAACAAGGATACACGCAGGTCAACGTTACTTCCATTCAACGGTGAGTTTAACATCGCTCAGCTATTGGTCAAACTGCTTCACCGGTGAGTTCACCGGTGATTTTGACTCCATGACACGTGCAACAATACGTGGTAGGTTAATGCTGCATAATGTATTTTTATTATTATTGGAGATTAGTTTGTGTTGATAAATATGTTATATGTCATATACTTTATATTGAATGAGTGAAATTATAGTCGATTGCCCAGTTTAGGGTAAATATGCCTAATAATATCATAAATAAAACTGATTAATTCCTTTTTATTTGTATTTTTTTACTTCAAAAAATATTACATTTAAAGTACTATGTTTAAAAAATATTTTAGCTGATCTTTTTATTATGAAATTATTCATTGAAGTTGGGGGTCATTGTATATCGCGCTCTATTTTTTTACAGTCTATGGTCGCGATCCCAAGGTTCATTGCGATCCCAAGGTTCACTGCGGTTTTCCACTCGGTAAGTAAGAAGTAAATAAATAAAGACGATTTGTTGATTCAGATTAGGGGTTTGCTTAGAACATTTATGAAAGCAAGGTAGCTATCTCCTGATGCAGTACATGACTGCAGACTTGATATAAATAAAGCATGTACTGTAAACTAGCAACGTTATCTAATTACATCTAAGTTTATTTATTAAAAAATATATATTTTTCCCACATTTTGTCATGCATAGCTCAGAACTTTATAGTTATATATTTTAAGATGAGGAACAGTTACCAGATTGTTGCTTTCCACAACAGTAATCGTCCAAAATCTATATAAATGGTGCAGATAAATGAATATATGCAATAAAAATTACCTCTAATAATAAAATTGTATTCGTAACTGCATCAATATTAAAGCAAATCAAGAGTTTCTAAAAAGTTTAAAGGCTACATTGTAACTACAATTATTTCCCATGCCTTAAAAGAAACAAAAAAGGCAGACATAACAGAAATTCTGCATGTCTGAGCACATTTTATTCATTGTACAACACAAAACTAACCAAAAACTGCTTAATCTACCAAACATATATATATATATATAAACACACACAATTAAGGTCAAAATTATTAGCCCCTTTAAGCTTTATATTTTTTCCGATAGTCTACAGAACAAACCATCGTTATACAATAACTTGCCTAATTCCATTAACCTGCCTAGTTAACCTAGTTAACCTAGTTAATCCTTTAAATGTCACTTTAAGCTGTATAGAAGTGTCTTGAAAAATATCTAATAAAATATTATTAACTGTCATCATGGCAAAGATAAAATAAATCAGTTATTAGAAATGAGTTATTAAAACTATTATGTTTAGAAATGTGCTGAAAAAATCTGCTCTCTGTTAAACAGAAATTGGGGAAAAAATAAGCATGGAGGCTCATTATTCAGGGTGGCTAATAATTTTCACTTCAACTATATATATATATATATATATGTATATATATATGTATGTATATGTGTGTGGGATAAGTCTGTTAAGAAAAGCAGATTGTTGCAGATGATTATGCCCTTATTTAAGTTAAAACGCAACTTTTCATCATTTAAAGTATAACATAAGCTTTAGTATATCAGAAAGTTTGGTAAAGGGACACAACAAGCTGTCTTCTCTGTCAAATATTAGTGTCAGTCATGATGGTAATGGTAAAACTCAAGGATTACCTTGGACCTTTTCAGAAATTTACTATTGATCATATGTATAACAAGAGGCAGGATTTTTTTAATGCAAGACATGCTTTTTGTCTTTCCAAAACAAGCTTTGTTGCCAAAACAAATTCCTTGTGTGTGAAGCACACTTGGCAATAAAACTGATTCTGATTCTGATTTTAAATCATAATCTTAAACAGATTAAGGCTCATTTTAGACTACACTTAAATGACATTACAATTGCTTAATGCAGTACTAATGTATCTAGTAGTTTAGTGGGTTTAACTAATGTCACATCTGTTTTTATTCATTTCAGATGCAGAAACTTTAGACACTGAATTACAAGTCCAATGTATTTATTGGAAAACAGTAGAAAAATCTGCAAATAAGTGGGTTGCAGACATAATTACTCCTCTGTCTTCCACACTTGTAGCAATAGAATGCAGAGGCCATATGAATTCATCTTGACTAAGGGTAAGGTTTTTGTCCAGAATTAGTCATTATTTTAAATCATTGTATTTTCTTTGTTAATATGTACAGATTTGAAAAGAATGTACTTCTAATAAAGATCTCTTCACAGCACAGCATCTGAACAGTCACAACCTCACAGAGCAGCACAACCGCCCCACTCAGGATCAGTGTAATGGTGCCATTTTGATGCTGGAACCTCATTTTGTGTACAGAAAAGGCAGAGTTGACTGGTTGTCTTGCATTGTGTGGTAAGTCATAGTTTTATTAATTGTTCAATTTCATTGCAACACTAAGTAGTCCATTCTGTGGCCAATATGATATAAAGGGCATAAAATGGGACTGACGTGATCATTGTTTTGATTTCTAATTAAGTACTCAAGGGGCTACACACGTAGCTGAAGTTAGCTACGTTGAGTAGGACATATCTTTCAGTATACTCTTAAAGAGATGCTTCACCCAAAAATGAAAATTCTGTTATAATGACTTATCCTTCACTTGTTCCAAATGTGTCTGAGTGGCTTTCTTTAGTTGAACACACAAAAAAGTTATTTTAAAGAAAGATGAAACCTGTAAACATTGACTTACATAGTATTTGTTTTTTTCATACTATGTATGTCAGGGGTTTCAGCTTTTCAGCTTTCTTCAAAAAACTTCCTTTGTGTTCAACTTCAACACAAAGAAACTTGCAAGTTTTATAAAAAAAAGGTTTACAACCACTTGACGGAGAAGAAGTACTGAACTATTCCTTTAACCCAAACTAGTTGACTTTACTAGAAAATTGTATAGAAACCCATTGCCTTAAACCCTTTACATTATATACAAGGTAAAATTTAACAGCCCTACTTGAATTAACATATTACCATAAGTCCAATAAGATTGTAAAGGTTCTGAGTTAATTCAAGTAGGGCTGTTTAATTTCACCTTGTGTAAAAACATAAGTGGTTTAAGGCAACAGGTTTTTATGCAGTTTTCTAATAAAGTCAACTAGTTTGGGTTAAGAGTGTAATGGGTTACACTAATAGCAGTGAATCATGCAGGCATAAAATAAATGTTCTGTCATGTAAAGCAATAAATTTGTCATAATTTAGCTATATTTTTAGAATTGATGAGACAAACAGTGTGTTTTAAATAGCAAGAAGTGATCAGTGCAGTCACTATTCTCATCTCTGACTCTGTAGAACTGTCAGATCTGCTTGGAATACATGAAACATGCTGAAACTGTTTAAACTTATTTAAGCAGCTAATTCAAGAGTGCCAGGTTTAATGACACTTTACAGATATAAATAAATATCACTGAACTTTCTAAATCAAACCTAACAATCATCTTGATTCTTTGTTTTTTAATGATGTTGTGCACTTCTGATACTTTACAGTGGCAAAACCTGAGATAACACATGGGAGCCTTCCAGGAATTCCCGACACTTTACTCCCAAGTCTCCTCATGCCAACCAGTTTGCAGTATGACAGTCTAGTCACCATAAACACCTGGACTCGCCAAGCACACTTTGGTTCTTAGTGTTTTGTAAAAAATGTTTTTACTATTCTTCAGTAAGTACTTGAATATGTTTTTGAATAGTGTCATAGCTTTTAGGCACTTTTGATGTTTAAGTTTAGAAAGTTGTCATTATAAACATGATTTGCATTTGTCATGAATTTGACTTGTTATTGTGAAAGCTGTTTGTTATAATGGCATTTCCAAAGGCATCATTTGAAAAGATTTTTTGCAGTGCAATTTTACTTGAGCTCGACACACCAGATGTGAAATGAATAAATACCAACAAATAAATATAATAATAATAGTAATAATAATAATACAAAATATACATTTGCTTCAATTATAATTGTTTTAACCATTTATATATGTATGGTATAAAATATTGCAATAAAAACTGTTGTAAATTGTATTTTTTTTGGTGTTTGCATGTTTGTGTGATTTATTTTTTGTGGTATTATAAATACATTATAAAAATATTTCATTAAAAATGTATTGTGTTTATTTGCATACTCATTTACAATGAACTTCTATTTTTACTATTTAATGGGCACTAAATTTGTCATGAAGTTTGACATGTCGTCACCTTAGAAATATAAGGTTCTATCTGCGTTCTTAATGATTTTGAGATATTGAGCTTCAAAGTTTGCATTCCATAGCAAACAGTAGGAGTGTAACATTTGTTTTTTTTTTTAATAAAAAGTCTTAAAATGTAAACAACTTATAAAAAAACATCCCATAATGTAAATAAGTTGTCATTTAATAAGAATATGTCAATAACTCAATTTTGACAAAAATGTCAGATAGAACCTTATAATTCTAAGGTGTTGAAATATTTATATTTATATACCTACAGGATGCAGGGTTCATTTACAGGAAATGCTGAACTATATATGTTTTAAAACATGACATTTATTATTTTATTATTCATTTCAAATGTAGTATACAGCCTATGATCTGGTTTCACTGTGATCACTTTCCACATCAGGTTACCCCCACAAAGGAATTTGTCACTGTAAATATACATTTGTATTTTTAATAAGATATAATAATTAACATGTAATATTAATATGAATTTCAATATTAAAATAAAAGGTTACTATAATCTACCTCCAGCCGGAAGATTACCAAATAGAGACATCAAGTGTGACGTAGATCGCGACGTTGTGGTTGGACTAACTTTAAAGCCAAATTAAAAGATGCTTCGTGTTGCTAACTATGTTTTGCTAACTTTGCCACATTCCTAACAGTGTCATTTATCAATGAGATATCGCTATGTTTCAAATATTTACCGATTTACCAAGATCGTAACCCTAAACTTAACCCTAACTGCACCTTTTAAAGAACTACAATTTAGTAGCCATGTTTTTCTCGTCCCATCTATATAGTGACAAAGGCTTGTGGGTAATGTAGTTTAAAACCTTTTTGTAATAAAATGTAATACATACTATCTTTAATTAACATAAGACTATCTAAATAATGCCATTGTTCCTATATTTATGACATATATGAAAGCCAGGCATACATTTGTTATTTTACAATGAGTGTTTTTTAAACAGCTTTTATTGACATATCAGAAAACTATGTCCAACATTATTTATTGAACATAACATAGGTAATAGTCTTGCGGATTTTCTCTTATATATTCTAATTTGACTTCGAGTTAGAGCCGTTTGCAATGTGAACACTTTTTCCTTTTCCATGGGGCTCTACACATCCCCTGGGAGTAGGGCAGCAAAACCTATACAGATGTATCATCTTCAACATGGACAACAAATTGTATTGTCACATGTACAGCTGTGTTAAAAAAAAATAAGCTGTACAACATTAGTATCCTCTTAAATCACTAGTTATCACCAATATGATATATGTTCCTCACAAATTATATGAGTAATTGGTTAATTCATTGAATAGTAAGTGTTCAGAATAATATGTGTGGATTTTCTGACACTGGATTAATTCTGGAAAAGAAATTGTTTCAATAATGGTCGTTTGATGTTTAATTGATTACACTTTATTTGAAATATGGATAAAAGCTATTTTAAAATATGTAAATGTTTATAAATGTAACCTTTTTAAAGGTATTGTATTTGTTTTAAAAACAACTCTTTATCTGAACATTACTAAATAACATTATTAATATTTACTTTCTAAATTTTCAACTTGTGTAACTACACTTAGAAATAAAGGTACACGAGCTGTCACTGGGGTGGTACCTTTTCAAAAGGTACATGTTTGTAATTAAAGGGTTCATATTGGTACCTCAAAAGTATATAAAATTTTAAGAGGAACACTTTTGTACTTTTTCGGTACTATTATGTACCCTTGAGGCATTAATATGGACCTTTTAGGTACAAATTTGTACCTTTTGAAAAGGTACCACCCCAGTGACAATGGATGAACTTGTATTTAATCTAGGAAATAATGATTCCACATAATTTCTTTATCCTGCATGTGTCCCTATACTAACCTTTAAACAGTTTTCAGTTATTACACAGCATACTACACGATGATACTGACAAACGTGGCCTTTGTTGTTTTTCTTCAGCCAAGGACTAAAGTCTGAAATAAAAATTTCTCCTTTATCATACCATATTTCTTCAAATTAGTATTGCGCCATGCAACTTATTGTGAAACTCAATCTGGATAATTTTGTAGACACTGCATTTAATTATTGTTTTCATCATGGGTTAATTTGCTAATTATTTTATTTATTAATCAAATGATTTGTAAGAATTGCTACATTGTAAGAACTATGAAAATAGTGGGAAATGAGGTTACAATAATGAAAAGATATCTTTACAAATTCTGTGAATAGTTCAAACCTCCAAATGATTAAAAATGCATAGCCATTAATCAAAATAAAAATGCAAGCCTTCACATTATCTAAACGAGATGTAAAATAATTTTGTGCTGTACTTATATGCAAGTATAAGCTACTGAGATGTTTTATGTATACAAAAAAAATTAATATTTTATTTTTTGTTTGTTTTGAAAATGTTTTATTTGGCATTGTTTTATTTTCTTGCATTAAGTAGAATATTATACAATTTTTATTTTATTTTATTGTTATTAATATTATTTTATTTTTAAACAGAACAACAGTGGTACTGGTATCTTGTAACACGTACTGCAGTTTTTGTTAGACATTTTAACAAATGCATACAAATACTTCAAAGCAAAAACAAAAATAAAAGAAGATTACAAAACAAATTTAGAAAGACATATAGTCACTGAGTACCCTCAAGAAAAATCCAGGAGGACCAAATGTGCCAGAACACATCAGATCTTTGATGTAAATCTCAGGTTAATTTTTCCAGTGGTAAAAGTCTGTTTACCGGTCTCAGCCACATATTGACTGGAGGTATCTGAGCAGTTGACCATAATAATAATAATAATTATTATTATATACATTTCTTCGGCCAAGTATATGCAAAAATTCAATACACATTCTTTGTCATAAAATTCATATTTTAAAAGCTTTTAATGTCAGTTAATGCATTTATTTTATTTTCATAGAGAGTACCTCAAATCTATACATGTAAGCAGTTACAATAATGCTCTTAATTTACACCACTAATTGATTTTAGAGGCATGCATACATATTGTACATATCTATGTATTTGGAGAAGAAGAGACAACAATTGGGTTATGATCAAAATCAGATTTTATTACATGCTTTAGATTCAGGGTTAAGGTCATTGTCTTCTTTCTTTACATTAAAAGAAAATCCGTTGTCAATGTCATACTCATCAGCTGGAGCTTTATTTTTAAAAAATGTATGTTCTCTGCTCCAGCCAAAACTTGCTGGTACCTTGCAGGTCTCTAGCACCCTCGTATCGTTGTTTTTTTCTCAGTTATTTTGTTCCTTTCCGAGAATGATGATCCACAGACCTTTTAACCCCTCTTCGTTTAGGCCACATGTTGAATCTTAAAAGAAAAACACAACAACATTAACATTTATTAACATCCTTTGGACTGGATAACCCTATGCTTATGTTAGTGCCAAATAATATAAATACATACTTTTCAATGGCAAACAAGCAGGACAGTTCTCTGAAGGATCCAGGATGAGTTGAAAGGTATTTGTAGTGGTTGGCCATCTCTGCCACAAGAATCCTCTGCTTCTCCTGAAGAATCCTTACTAGCATGATGATGTTGAACGCCCTTCTCCTCGTTGTTAGATCGACAGAGTCTGAAATGCATTCATAAGAAGAAAGTTGTATCAATCATATGGATTATACATCAACTTTTAAAGAATCAAAACTGGCAGAAGTCTAGTGTACATACCATGCCATAAGGCGAAGACATCCACATCATTGCTGTTTTTTGTTGTCTTTGCTTCTGCTAGTGGAAAAAATGACAAAAATAGTAAAACTTACAATTATTCATGACAACATGTAATAGTAATAATAACTCCCTCACCGTCTGCCCACTCCTCTACATCACAGACCCAGTCTTCCAGTTGGTTTCCAGTCACTGCCAGTTTCATGGATTCTGTTTTGCAACTTGCTTTGCAGAGCTTTTGTGGTCTACAGTGATAAGCAATGAAAAATCATAATACTATTCAAATAGGTTACAGAACATCTAAAACAAATTATACTGGATGTCGTTACCTTCTGATATCAACAGGTCAGCGGGATGGCCAAATTGTTGAACATCTGCTAATTCCAGCACATGACCATGAGAGTTACAGTAGCATGTCTGGTCACTGCAATCCTAGAGAGGAAACATTGCACTGTTCCAACCTCCTCCCCAAGAGTTAAACCACACCTATCCTGGTATGCCTCACTCCGTTTCACCTGGTTAACATATAAAAACAAACAAACAAACAAATAAGTAAACCAATAACAAAGTTTTGGCATCAGTTTAAGATAATCACGTAGTTCACCTATCTCACATTTAAATTCATGTGCTTTGGCATGAAACACCAAAATTAAGGCCTTAAAGAGGGTGCTGGAATTTTGGACAGCTTTTTTCAACTCTTTGGTGGTAGTGTCATTAGTTAATGTAGTCCACAAATATTCCTGTTAATCCTTAATCCTTAGCTGTAAATACACATTCAAAGAATGCCTGTGTTTGAAAAAGAAAAAAAAAAACAGTACAGAACAAGTACATGACAGTTTATATATTATAATCTATTTTTACTAGGTGAACATCAAAGAGCTGTTTTCTTGTTAATTTAGTTTCAACACATACAGTTTAAAGTACCTAGTGCATTCTTGAAATGATAATGCTTATGGTTCACATCTACTTAAATTGGCAGTTTATCTGGTGTGGAAGGACAGAAAAGGGCTCTTCCTTGCAAATACTATTCACCTTGTACCGCACAGACTCCCACTCAAAAATATCTCAGAAAACTGTCTGCTGAGATCTTGGCAGTCTATTAAAAATAATTATACCAACATCTTTTCCACCTACAATGGAAAGAATATAAAAATATATTAGGATATATCACTTTCATACTTGCATGACCAAATCGGAGATAAAAAGGCCATCATTATGCCTTAGTTTAAATAAAACCAAATTTTTACTCTAGCCCACTGTCACCTAGGTCTACAGATACAGGGACTAATGGAAGCAATGAAATACACACCAACAGTCACTGGAGCAAGGCCCTCTCACAGTTGGGAAGATCAGAGTTCCTATGATCTGTACCAGATAAAGCAACAGAAAATGAACATTTATAACATTTCCAACTTATCCTAAGACTAGTAGACAAGCAGCATAACCAGACTTCTAATTTCCTGGACAACAATGTCGACAGTCCAATCAGTTTATGGTCTATAAGGTGTCATACAATTCAGACAAAACAAAATACTTTCTGATAAAGAAAAAAAAGATTGGCCACTATCAACACCCAGAACAAATTGTTTTAAACAGTTAAGGCACAATCTTTTGTGAGCTTATACTGTAGTATAATGTTTTTAATAAACAATAGTAATAGTAAAACTAATGTGTCTCTTTCCGTTAATACAATAGTAGTGGAAGAATAAATACATGTAAATTTTATCTCATACAACCATATATGTCTAAACATTGTAGATATTTAATATACATGGAATGAAAAACTAACCCTTGACTGATTCCAGATCGGTCTTGGCCTTCCTTACACAATGTGTCTGTCTCTTTCTCCAACATACCCTTGATTCAGGTGTCTTTACTGGTGGTGCTTCCTGCAGATCACCAAGTTGTCATCAAGACTTGAGCTTATAATTGAGATCTTGATGATCAATTCGAGTATCAAGGTTCATAGGTTCCTTATGGAGTTCTGTATCACTCATGGTGATAGGCAGAAACAGACTGAAAGACACAAGGTCAAGGATTAATCAAACAAATACAAATATGTTAACAGAGATAGAGAGAGGGACAAGTGCAATTTAACAATATAGGCATGGGTTCTAAAAGTGCCTTTAGCTTTTGCTTGTTAGAAGATAAAATTGGAATTTTAAAAAATTTTAATTTGAAGGACCCGAAAAGAGCAAAGAAAAAAAAAAATATATAAAAAATATATATATACACACACAAACACAGTTGAAGTCAGAATTATTAGCCCCCATTTATTTTTTTTCTCTAATTTCTGTTTAACAGAGAAAAGATTTTTTTTCAGCACATTTAACATTATATAAACATAATAGTTTTAAATAGTTTTAATAACTCATCTCTATTAACTGATGTATTTTATCTTTGTCATGATGACAGTTAATAATATTTGACTAGATATTTTTCAAGACACTTCTGTACAGCTTAAAGTGACATTTAAAGGCTTAACTAGGTTAATTAGGTTAACTAGGCAGGTTAGGGTAATTAGGCAAGTTATTGTATAACGATGGTTTGTTCTGTAAACTATCAGAAAAATATATAGCTTAAAGGGGCTAATAATTTTGACCTTAAAATGTGTTTTAAAAAGTTAAAACTGCTTTTATTCTAGCCGAAATAAAACAAATAAGACTTTCTCCAGAAGAAAGAATATTATCAGACATACTGTGAAAATTTCCTTGCTCTGTTAAACATCATTTGGGAAATATTTAAAAAAGAAAAAAAATCAAAGGTGGGCTAATAATTCTGACTTTAATTGTGTGTGTTTATATATATATATATATATATATATGTTTGGTAGATTAAGCAGTTTTTGGTTAGTTTTGTGTTGTACAATGAATAAAATGTGCTCAGACATGCAGAATTTCTGTTATGTCTGCCTTTTTTGTTTCTTTTAAGGCATGGGAAATAATTGTAGTTACAATGTAGCCTTTAAACTTTTTAGAAACTCTTGATTTGCTTTAATATTGATGCAGTTACGAATACAATTTTATTATTAGAGGTAATTTTTATTGCATATATTCATTTATCTGCACCATTTATATAGATTTTGGACGATTACTGTTGTGGAAAGCAACAATCTGGTAACTGTTCCTCATCTTAAAATATATAACTATAAAGATCTGAGCTATGCATGACAAAATGTGGGAAAAATATATATTTTTTAATAAATAAACTTAGATGTAATTAGATAACGTTGCTAGTTTACAGTACATGCTTTATTTATATCAAGTCTGCAGTCATGTACTGCATCAGGAGATAGCTACCTTGCTTTCATAAATGTTCTAAGCAAACCCCTAATGTGAATCAACAAATCGTCTTTATTTATTTACTTCTTACTTACCGAGTGGAAAACCGCAGTGAACCTTGGGATCGCAATGAACCTTGGGATCGCGACCATAGACTGTAAAAAAATAGAGCGCGATATACAATGACCCCCAACTTCAATGAATAATTTCATAATAAAAAGATCAGCTAAAATATTTTTTAAACATAGTACTTTAAATGTAATATTTTTTGAAGTAAAAAAATACAAATAAAAAGGAATTAATCAGTTTTATTTATGATATTATTAGGCATATTTACCCTAAACTGGGCAATCGACTATAATTTCACTCATTCAATATAAAGTATATGACATATAACATATTTATCAACACCAACTAATCTCCAATAATAATAAAAATACATTATGCAGCATTAACCTACCACGTATTGTTGCACGTGTCATGGAGTCAAAATCACCGGTGAACTCACCGGTGAAGCAGTTTGACCAATAGCTGAGCGATGTTAAACTCACCGTTGAATGGAAGTAACGTTGACCTGCGTGTATCCTTGTTTACAGTTGTCTCGACCCTGTTTACAGACGCTTTTCATAAACAAAACAAAAATCACATAGTTTTAAATAAGAAAACTGCGATAATAGGCGTAAACCAGGTTTAAAAAATTGCGTTGACATCAATTGGTAATTATACTTGTCTTTGAGCGTCTCCATTTGACGCCTCAGGGCAACCCATTGAAACCAATGGAATTCCTTTTGCGTCGGCATACTGACGCCAGGGGTCGCTTTTAGCGTCTTCATACTGACGCGCAAGGTGCTTGACCATGCTTCAGATTTTGACGCCTTCGGGGTGAGAATGGGTTGTCTACACAGCCGATTCTCCATTTGTCAGTGATCGTCATCTTTGCATCATGATCATTCCCGTGATCCTTGCTGTGCAAAATGTCCGAAGGGAAAGGCGTGTTACGGGATCCAACACTTCATATTTGATGATGTACCGTATCGACCCCGATGCGTTCAGGCAAAAGATCTGAACTCAACACAATTCATTTCAAGAGTTCCCACTTAGATATGCTTAGCATTTAAGCAGGTTTGGCATGCTGTCCCGGGAGAGAACCCTGAGCTCGGAGATACTTGAGCCCAAGGCTCCCGCCCGGTTAATAAGCATATCAGGGGATCTGAGATCAGGTAAGTCTCGAGAGCTCCCCTTAGAAAAGGGAGGAAAAGGAGGAGATGGGGTGGAAGGGGGGATTCTTCCAAAACGAAGATAGAGCAGTAAGGAGAAAACGATCCATTTATAGTAAGCTTGGATCACTCTGATTGGATTATTACTGATTACAGATGAGAAGCCAGACGTGCTCAATCGTATCACGTGCTCCTCTTGAAATTAGTTTGTGAAACTTCACTTATTCGACTCTGAGTCGACTATTTTGTTAAAGAATCAATAGTTTTAAACGGTGCACTTTCAAATGTAAACCTCAACTGGATGTTTTCATTCATTTAGTGCTGTGTTACCAGCCTGATCACATGAGGAAACGCAAGTATTTTTTGTTTTGTCATTTTAGTGACTAATTCGTAAGGATTTGTACGAATTGAGTCGCACGAAAATGTACGATTTTGTGATGTGCGTGGCACTAGGGGTGTAAAAATTAATTGTTTCTTCGGTGCACCGCGATGCAGACGCGGACAATTCGGTATCGGTTCAGTAATAATCAAAACCAGTTATTATGTACTGACGTCATTTATCTCATATCCGCTATGTCTCTGTAGCTTACTATGGCGAGTGTGGCGAGCGCGAGTATTTAAAACACTTCAACTACTTTAAAAAATCAGAAAATGTGCACAATTTCACTGCGTGTGCGTTTACTTAACAGTCTTTCACTGACACTTACAGCAGAAGCCCCTATTTCACTGCGATTGAGAAAACGAAAGTACTCCTTTTCTCTCACTCACTGTGGCCCATTTGACCTGCTGGCGTGACTTTTCATCTCCTCTCGGCTGTTACAATGTTACTTCTGGATACAGACTCGAGCGAGTGTCTGCAGTTTCCCCCACCGCGTCTATCATGGATCAAGTGCCATGGATCAGCTGTGATCGCCGCTGCGCTGCCATGTATCAGTGTTTATCATCGAGCCAATCAAAGAGCCAATCGCAGATCTTTATGTTGAGCGCGTGACCAATCAAAGGGGTGTAAGAAAGAAATCGCCAGACAAGGCTCAGAAAGCGAGCAGCATATTTATATTTGTTTATTTGCTATTAATGCTCGGGTTGTTCTGTGCATGTACTTGAGTTTTTAAAGGTACAGTTCATATATCTGACTGTTTGCATTAAAGGACAAAATTGTATTACAAATAGTATATAAATATATTTATACATTTTAATACAAGAATCGCTTTGCTGTGAAGAAAATATAAAATTGGGTTTGGAAAGCATCGTCAATGCACCGTGATGCACCGAGATATCGAATTGAACCGAATCGATGGCATGATAATCGTAACCGAATCGAACCGTGAGACCAGTGTAGGTTCACACCTCTACGTGGCACCCAACCCCGCTCCTAACCCCAATCGTCATTGGGTGATGAGCAAATCGAACTAGTTTGAACAAATTAGATTGTACGAATTATATTCGCATATTCTCTTGTTCAAATTAGTACGATTTTTTTACTAATCAAATTTTTTACTAATCAAAAAGTTACTAAATCAATTACCTTGGTGTTACACACTGCTTAGAAGGTCATTTTCAAAAACCCATAATAGGGGCTCTTTAATTATTCAATGGTCAGAGACATTTATTTAGCTTATACTATTGTTTTCCACAATAAATAAAATGTTCAGATGTTGTATTTTAAGACATTTGTTGGGCTTTTGTTCTAACATTGCTGGGTAGAACTTGTTTCTTACACATCTAATTCCTACTGTTATCTGGACACAATTAATGTATACTGGACAAAATAGTTTTGATTGCAGACTTAAAGGTGCTGTATGTAAGTTTTTGACTCTTCTAAAGCATAAAAATACAATAATATGTGTGCAGATATTTAAGAAACATCCCAAGTGAACATACTTGTTTAACTGACAAACAAGGCTGAAGTCAGATATTCTGCTTTGAAAATGTTTTTTTCCATGCCGGAACGATGTCTTTGTTTAGGTAACTTTCACATGCACATGCCAGTTTAGCCAATTATAATTCAGCACCCCGGGTTGCCTTGTTGGAAAACAGCATATTTCATTCATTCATTCAGAAAGACTCTGAAAGCATGCGTCCATGAGCGAAATGCTACAGTGTAGTGGAAAGTATCAGATGTCAAAATGAGACAGATTCAGTTCCACATGACGTTAATTAGCAAATGACATAAATATTAGGAACGTGAGCAGGTTACATCGCGTGTCCTAACAACACGCTGTGACGAGATTGTTATGAGTGATGAGCCATTTGGCTGTTTGCACCACAAAACACGGCAGAAATTTAAATACAGCCTTTCAGAAGCACAGAATATGCACTCACTCACAAAACGGTAAGGTTAGAATCTATTTAATACATGTTAACCCTCTTTAACATCATTAAAGGTGAAGTGAACTTTCTGCTTTCAGTATATGGTAATACACGTCATGTAAAATGCATTCAAACTCGCATTGTTAGCATTTAGCACTGAATAAAGCACACGAGGCTTACCTGAGGTGATCTGTCATAGGTTTCTGTTGTTCAGCTGTGAGAAATAGAAGCCGCTTCTAATAAATCAATTCGAGGTGTTGGTTAGAACCAAAACTCCTTTTAATATGGAGAATATTCCCTCAATCGCGTGTCGTTGCTTTTATTTAGAACACAGTTTAAAATCCCTCAAACTGGCAACCCGGCGTACCTTTATTATGATTCAGGACTGCAATACCTAGTTCAACCACTGGGTGTCAAACTTACATACTGCACCTTTAATTCTGCAACAGCAAGTTACGTATAAATGATCTAAACATGTATAATTAATTATATCTAGTCATGATTATTTATTCATATTTCCACTTAATTCTCTACAATATTAATACTGCATATTCATACATTATAGATCATACATTATAGAAAAAAAGTACATACTCTCTGAGAATACACCTTTAGATGCACCCATCTTTAAAAATGAAAAGCCATCATTAATGCCTATGATAACAATCTGTATTTTTCAAACGTAGATAAGAGAAGTGATGCAAATGGCGCAAAGTATTGTTTTACTCCAGTATCAGCATTCTTAGACTCTAGTTCATGTAAAAACAAAATTATATATTCATTATTGGGTAACACACACACACATGCAAAAACAAACACCACAATTTATGTTTCATTTCATTTACAAAGTCATCAAAAACAACCCATTATCAAATCAAGTCAGACCTCAAACAATAAAGGAAGAATGCTGATGTATGCAACTATGAGAACACAAGGGCACCATCCCAAAGTCACATAGTACTCCAGGGTTTGCACTAAACAAGAGCAGCCCGATTGAAAGCCTTCTCAGATTTCCACAGAGGCTGTAGCCTTTTCCACCCTTTCCCTCAAAGTCTCTTTTTTCCCCTTTCCCCTCAAAGATAACAGGGTCAGGGAGCTTTGTTTACTGTTTTCACTCACTGTTTAATTAGTTAAACGAGAAGAGGGTTCATTTTTAGAGCCATATACTGTATATTCATGAAGGGCGCCAGGCTGTGACTCTAACTAGGAAGTGCCGTGGGGGTTTGAAGGCATTTATTGGTGTAAACCCTGTTGAGTTCATTAACATCCACACAAACAAGTGATTATTAACCTGAAAATCTGTGCCACGCGTCCCCTGAGCCTCCAATTCTCCTTGCCAGC
Source organism: Danio kyathit (assembly GCA_903798195.1). Taxonomy (NCBI): domain Eukaryota; kingdom Metazoa; phylum Chordata; class Actinopteri; order Cypriniformes; family Danionidae; genus Danio; species Danio kyathit. The sequence continues at coordinate 66,422,052 of LR812525.1, forward strand.
TGATGCCATTGTGATTAGTTTGTTATTACATGCTTGTAACCGCTCCACGATTTGGTGCTAGGCAGAAGGTCATCTGGTCGCTGATATTTTATTAAATCATTCCCGTTCTTCATTATATCTGTTAATTATTGCACATTAATTAAGTGACAGATGATGTTCAGCAATGTGAGTAGGGATTTCGTAGGCTGTCGATAAGCAGGCAAGCAGATACGTTTGTCGTGTACCAAAAAATAAATCTGTTTTCAAGTATTTCTGACGCGAGAGTAACAGCTAATGCGAGTTATCCTTAAGTTGTGCAAACTTTTTGAGTGTCCAGCGCTCAGTCCATATCATCGTAAGCTGTTTATGGAGTTTTGTAAGCTGCAGTAAGTTGCATATTCATCTTGGCTGCTTTGGTAGCAGGTTCAAACACTTGATATGGTTGTGTGGAGGTGCTTTAATATGTCCACCTCGCTAAGCTAATTTGTTCTACATCGTGTTTAGGATTTTCATGCAGCTCTAAATGAGGTCACCTTTTTATGCTGGGTTGTGTGATTCTTAAATTTGTTTGCTTGTGGACACTTCCATCATATTTAGATCTGGTGGAAAGTGTGTTGAGGATGGAAGAAGGCGCTGAAATTCACAGAAATGTCAATTTCTCAGTGAATTTAATTACTCCATGTTTCGTTGCATTCAAATTGAAGTTCACCCACTATCTTGAGAAAGACACCTCTGAATGAATAAGAACGGCTTGCCTTTGAAGATATCCACTTTGTAAATTATATTCATTGTTAGATATATATTTCAAAAGATAACTCATGCCCTTGGCAGAGGTGTTACATTTTGTTTGAGTTTTGCAAAAGTTTTGCAGATAAAAGTGCTCAAAGTTATAACTGCAAACAGACAGCAATGCTGAAACAAGTCAGCGATTTCAGTCTACATACGCTCTAAAAGGAGATTACTGTAGCTACTTTATTTAAAAAGTGAGTAAACCTGCTGCCTTAAAATGATAAGTTGACTTGCTTAAAGTTAATAAACCCAATGTAACTTAGTAGCATTAAGTTGACTTATAGTTGTTATAATTATGTATTCACCTTATTCTTCGCGTTCAAGTGGGCGCAGCCATTTGAATCTTTTTGGCTCAGGACTTCCTACCTCATTCACGTCCATTCATATTTAGACATTAAAAACAGCTTGTTATGTTGCTTGATGTTGCAAACTGATATTTTCTTATTATATTATTCTGCTTTGTCTGTATAATCATGCAAACACTTGTTTGTAGAGTGAGTAGATTGACCATTTTCTGGGGTTTATTATTCCTAGTCATTTCTCCCATAGGCAGCTGAAGTTCTAAAACAACAGCAAAAACAAGCGCACTTATGCATTTAAGAATAAGGTCAATATAGTTAATTTACTTAATTTTAAGACAACATGCAGGGATGGGCAGTATTTATGATACATGTATTTCAAATATGTATTTCAAATACAAAATAGTATTTTGTAATTTGTATTTTAAAGGGTTTATGAAAATGGCTTAATATTTTGTATCAAAGTACTTCAGTGTATTTTTAAAATACTTTGTAAGAAGTCTACATGATGACATCATAAAAATGCAGCCTCTGATTGGTGTTTTCTCAGTTATTTGCCTAGGCTTGAGATCAGAGCAGAAAATTTATCTACAGTGCATCCAGAAAGTATTGATAGCGCTTCACTTTTTCCACATTTTTTTTTATGTTACAGCCTTATTCCAAAATGGATTAAATTAATTTATTTCCTCAAAATTCTACACACAATACCCCATAATGACAATGTTCGCCAGACTCGAACATTGTCGTCGTGGTCAACCCCTCCTCCATCTCAAGTCTGCCGAAGTACATGGTGAACTACTGGACAAACTGGTAACAGCGAAAAAGCGCAAAAAGGAACAGCGTCATACCGCCGCGTGGCATTCGTTTTAAAGATGAAATGCAGCCTTACGTACTTCTGGCTACATAATTCGCTATCTCCAGAAATGTATATAGTGCTACATTTTCAAAAGGAGCCTATGTTGAAAGAAAGGTGGGGCAGCACGGTGGCACAGTGGGTAGCACAATCGCCTTACAGCAAGAAGGTCGCCGGTTCGAGCCCTGACTGAGTCAGTAGGCATTTCTGTGTGGAGTATGCATGTTCTCCCTGTGTTGACGTGGGTTTCCTCCAGCTGCTCCGGTTTCCTCCAAAAGTCCAAAGACATATGGTATAGATGAATTGGGTAAGCTAAAATGTCCATGTGTATGTGTGTGTATGGATGTTTCCCAGTGATGGATTGCAGCTGGAAGGACATCCACATAAAGCATGTGCTGGATAAGTTGGCGGTTTATTCCGCTGTGGCAACCCCATATTAATAAAGGGACTAAGTTAAAAAGAAAATGAATGAATGAAAGAAAGGTTACACTCAACTCTTCGCAAGGAAATGTATAAATAGCACATAATAAAGTGATTATGAAAAGAAAACATAAGCTACAATTTATTAAATGATAAAATAAGGTCATGTGACTCATGATTGCATCCTCTTTATGACAACATAAAAACATCTGTTTTTTAAATTTGCTGATTAACATTGTGTTGTGTGCAACTACATGTCACTGTTACCAGCAGGCTGCTTCAAGTAATAAATAAGAATCAAATAAAAGAGCATTTGCATATTCAATTAGCAGATAGAATTACCATTCAATTATTGCTGACTTTCAACAAGACGTAGTAATTCAAAATATACATACACTACATGCCGGTTTAATCACCAACGATTAAAGAGCAACAAAACTGTTGTTGAATTTATTGCGCTTTATTGACAAGAAAATGAAAGGCCCACTTATGGAAAATATCCTTCAGAATCCATCTCCGGTTAAACCTTGTCTGATATTAAATGCGAGAGGCTTCTCATATTAATAATTTTTCGAATGGAGGGATCAAAGAGAAGCAAAAGGAGTGCTTTTATAGCTCATCCAAATTGCACAGGAAATTGGGCCTGATGGGATTCCCTTAGGTTTCATGAATAGGAAAGCATAGCTTTGTGTTTGACCCTAAGAGTAAAACAGCAGTGTTCCAGTGCTTGACATTTTCTGATTTTAAAATGCATACGTTATCTGCCATCAGAAGACAAATATTTACCAGGTTTAATGGCCATAAAATATTTATGTTCATCTCCAGAGCTACAGATCTAGCCTCCGTGTACCTAATAATGGAAAGATTAAGCGAAGTGAATTATCTTTCAAGAGACGAGCCCATAATATGCGCAGCCGCTATTGTTAGAAAGGTGAAATGTATCCCAAAGGCTCTGATGAGTCCGACCTGAACTTTTGTCCTAGATATCTAAAATGCTGCAATTACCTCAGCCCTGAAATACTGCAGACTCATTCTTCTCTCCAGACAGCCGAAAGTCAAGCCTCTCACATCAAACTAACAAGCGCATCAGTAGTGTCAAGTTGCATGGGATGATCCAACACAACAGTCCTGCGGATTACTCTAAGCTGATTTGCCCTTAATTTACACTTCACCAGCTGTGGTAAACCAAAAATCTCTCTTCACATGCATGGCTCCCTCCATGCCTTGGCCTCCACATATCAGTGGGGTCTTGGAAACCACTGAGAGCATTGATGGGTCAGAGATGATACAGAGTAGTGCAGATGGATATTTATTTTTATTTTTTAGAATCACGCTGAAATTCCAAACTAGAATACAACAAGTCCAAACCAACCAAATGCATTTTTATTGTTATTAGAAATGTATATGCAGTTGAAGTCAAAATTTTTAGCCTTCCTGTAATGTGTTTTATGATATTTAATATGTTTGCTGAGTGCTGTTTAACAGAGACAGTATATTTTTAGACATTTTAAACATAATTGTTTTAATAACTAATATACTGTATAATAGCTAGTTTATTTTGTCTTTGCCAGGATGACAGTACATACTATTTTAACAGTTATTTTGCAAGGTACTAATATTACAAGATACTAGTATAAAGTTCAATTCAAAGACTTTGCTAAATTATTGAAGTTAACTAGGCAAGTTAGGATAATTAGGCAAGTTATTAGACAACAGTGTTTTTTTGTTTTTTTTCTGTAGCCATTCGAACTTAAAGGGCACATATTTTACCCAGTTTTCAAGATTTAAGATTGGTCTTTCTTGTCTTCAAAATGTGTCTGTAAAGTTTCAACTCAAAACACCCATCAGATTATTTATTACACCATATAGAATATTGGGATTTTCTGCTCTGAACACAGTGTAGCTGTTTTTGTTGCCTGTGTCTCAGCTGCGTCAGATAAACAGCACAGTGACGGAAGCAGATCTCACGTAACGTTTGTGAGAAATACTACAGTGAGAACTTTCCTAATGATTATTTGATGTATTTGTTGTGGAGTTGTGTTACGTCCTTTTAGATGTTAATATTAAACTAAGGGTATTTGACATAACATATAATAGTTTTGTGTGTGTCACCAATGGAGGGAGAAAGAAAACCACAGAAAACCAAATATCACTGCAATTATTTATTGCCCATACTTCCAGTGAAATCAGTGAAAATATATATTGTACCGTGAAAGAAAAAAATATTTACAATAAATTACCTGTTGGAGAGGAGGTAGATAGAGGTGCTTAAATCAAAGAAATAAATATAACAAAACACATTAACTGTATTAAACAACTAAACTAAATATGAAAAGAAAAGCATGAAAAGAAACATCTTCAACGTACCAAACGTCTTCACTAAACTACTCTAAATAAAAATAAAACATACACAAAACAGCACCCTCTCCTAAACCTAATGGAAATAATACATGAAGGATCCTGAGTGTTTGTATATGTATATCGCGCGACTTACTCACTCCTACACCCTCTCCGAGGTATCACTCAAAAGCATCAGTTAACTGTACAAGTTCACAAGCAAACACATTGCAATTTCGAATCTCACAAGACTTTAGACAAGAGCATTAAATCACCGGCAAAGGAAACACATTCTCTCAGACTAGTCCTCGCAAGAGAGACTGTCCTCATCGAGACCCACAGAAAGAGTGAGAGCAAGATAGAAAGAGAGATCGCCATTGCAGTTTGGGCTCGGCTTTTAAACGCTACGCCGACCAGCGATTGGTAGCGCGAATCCAGCGTCAGCAGCCTACGTCATGAGCACGAAATGAGGATCCTCCAATGCCGTTCATACCTGTAACACACGCGTAAACGACACACCCACATACAAACAAACACACACACATAGACCCAAAATACGTTCTGCGAGCGAACGTAACAGTTGCAACGATGAGTCACACACAATGTCATTACAAAGTTCACAGACACACTCAGCAGACACACACACATAGCACGCATTTACTTTGCACTGTTTTTGCACGCAAATGTGACAGGATACATGATTATATCCCCTGCTGTAATGATATCTGTTATGTTAATGTACAAAATAAACCTGATTTAAAGTCCACAAACCGGGATTGAAGCGTCTTCTTTTATATTTGCACTGACACGCGGCTGTGGTGATAAACACGGTAAAATCATTGTAATTCATTACAAACATGCACTGTTTTAAACCTGTAAAACTCATTCTTGATCACATTTGATGATGATTGATGATCACAGAATGGGTTGCGGCTGGAAGGGCATCCGCTGCGTAAAATCGTGCTGGATAAGTTGGCGGTTCATTCCGCTGTGGCGACCCCGCAAGGGACAAAGCCGAAAAGAAAATGAATGAATGAATGAATGATGATCACAGAGAGCTGAACAGATCTTTTAATCCCAGTTGCTTTGTGCATGTCCTGTCTTGTTGATATGATTATATGCATTACTGCGGAGACATGCTAATATGCCGCTGTCAATCAATTCCGCTCTCCTATGTCACGTTGTGGTGGGCCTCAAAATGGGAGGGATTTGGATCCTATTTTAATATCAGGAAATAAAGAAAAAGAGACTTAATGTCTTTATATCACCCCAATATGACTGTGGACACACTTTACCTACACACAGTTATGTCCAAACAGTTTACAAAAGATGATTTACATCATAGTTGACCTTAAACAAAAATCTAAAGAGGACTACTAATACTGACCTTAATATTTGTTTTAAAAATGTAAATTTAAAAATGATAAACTGGAATAATACATTTTATTCCAGCCAAACTAAAACAAATGAAACTTTCTCCAGAATGAAACACAGATTATTTCATATATTGTGAAAATGACCTTGCTCCATTAAAATAATTTGGGAAATATTTAAAGACTTTAAAGTATTAAAAAATTACAACATTCCTCAATTGTAGGCAAACTAAGTTTGACTTCATTTGTGGCAAAAGCTCTTTTTTTTGAGTTCACTGTGTTCAGTTACACCATTTTATATTCACATTTTTATTCCCTTCAGTGTAGTAAGACACGTCTACAAATTTGCAGCAGAAAGATTTGTTTTAGTTTTTGAAGGGTTATTCATGGTCTGCTGAAAGTAATTTGTAAATTCTAATAAGTTCCCTTTTAATTTTCAATGGGTGAACTGTGAAGAGAATAAAGACACCTCATTGAACCCAGTTTTTACTTACACAATTCTCGTCAAGCATCATATGATGTACAAACAGGTGTAAGGAATAAGATATACAACACAGTATATATAGAAAACATCGACAGATAAATTGTCCTTTCTTCGGCTTAGTTCCTTAATTCATCAGGGGTCGCCACAGCGGAATGTATTGCCAGTTTATCCAGCATATGTATTCCACAGCGGATGCCCTTTCAGCTGCAACCCAGTACTGGGAAACATCTATACACACTCATTCACACACATACACTACAGTCAATTTAGTTTATTCTATTCACCTATAGCGCATGTGTTTAGACTGTGGGGGAGACCAGAGCACCCGGAGGAAACCCACTCCAACATGAGGAGAACATGCAAACTCCACACAGAAATGACAACTGACACAGCCGGAACTCAAACCAGTGACCTTCTTGCTGTGAGGTGACAGTGCTAACCACTGAGCCACTGTGTCACCCCAGATATATTGTATTTATTATATTTACTGTATAATTATACATATAATTGTACCTAATTAAACTAAGTAATTATATGTATTCTGTATATTTGTCACTTTGGATGAAATCATCTGGCAAATGATTGAACGTAAATGCAATGCATATTCCAACTACACAGACAAGATAATAAATCTTCAACTCATTTTTAAAGCAAAACTAGTGTAGGGTGGGGGATAGAGCAGAAAAATCTAAACTTACCCAAGCAATCTTAGATATAAACCGATTTAAAGTGAGCCTACAATGGAGCCCTGGGGATGTGTAAGAAGATAATCCTTTTATCATAGTTGTACTTTATGAAAGTTATAAGAAACATACACTCATTTTCCTCTTCTCTGAAACTGTTGAGGATTGAGTGTATTTTACTTCTCATATATGTCATGATACTTCAAGCTGAATTGTTCTTGGAAGATTTGTTCTGATATGTAAGACTAACAAAATCACCCTCGCTCAACTTTTCCAACTGTAACGAAGACATGGTATATATGTACGAGGCAGTAATGACAGAGTAGCTGTCTGTTCGCCGCATCTCCGTGTTGTGCGAGAGAACAGCAGATTCTGGAGCTTCCTGCCTTTGAAGTGGCAGGCCGTGGGGGGAGTGGATGAATCTCCAGGAATGTGAACCTTCAAAAGAGATTGTGCAGATGTCTTATGAGTGTTGTTTGCTTTCTTAGTGACGTTTGTCAGCCCTTCCTCTGTCTCTGTGACTTGAGGGGAAATGAGTGGCAACTTTTTGTATGATAAGCATTCATTGTTTTTTTTCAGATTTGGTAAAAAAAATAAAAAAGTGTCACAAACATTTCATTCATGAACTCTCTGAACTTCTGTCATCATCAAGTTTTCTGTTTGAAAGTTTGGAGGAAAGCGAGGTTTGTGGCTTTATGGCATCTTTTTTTGAGACATATAGATTGCATTCAAAGTTTCTCTGATATAGTTAGACAGGCAACAACTTACTTGTGGGTCATTCTACAGGTGTTAGTTCTGTCTCTTTCATGGAAATATAGACAATTTTGAAACACCAGCTTTCCACTTGAGTATATTTAAATGTGTTAACTTATCTTAACTTGTCTTTGCATATTTGTATATGCAAAGACAAGTTAAGACAATGCTTAAGACAAGGCTAAGAAGTTAAGACAAGGCTAAGAACTTTCTTTCTTTCTTTCTGAAATGAATAAATAAAGAAATAGCACATGAACCATGCCCTGATGACATACATGTATATAAAAAATAATAGCATATATGATATCTTATTTGAATATACACTTTATCAGGTACACCTTACTAGTACCGGGTTGGACCCCCTTTTGCCTTCAGAACTGCCTTAATCCTTTCTGGCACAGATTCAACAAGGTACTTGAAATATTCCTCAGAGATTTTGCTCCATATTGACATGATAGAATCACGCAGTTGCTGCAGATTTATCGGCTGCACATCTACAGTATGATGAGAATCTGCCATCGAGTACAGTGAACTCATTGTCATGTTCAAGAAGTCAGTCTGAGATGATTCATGCTTTATGAAATGTTGCATTATCCTGCTGAAAGTAGCCATCAGAAGATGTTTACACTGTGGTCATAAAGGGATGGACAAGGTCAGCAACAATACTCAGGTAGGCTGTGGTGATGACATTATGCTCAATTAGTACTAATGGGCTCAAAGTGTGCCAAGGAAATATCCCCCACACCATTACACCACCACCACCAGCTTGAACTGTTGATACAAGGCAGAATGGATCCATGCTTTCATGTTGTTGATGCCAAATCCTGACTCTACCATCAGAATGTCGCAGCAGAAATTTAGACTCATCAGGCAACGTTTTTCTAATCTTCTATTGTCCAAGGTGAGCCTGTGTGAATTATAGGCTCATTTTCTTGTTCTTAGCTGACAGGAGTGGTCTTTTGCTGCTGTAGTCCATCCGCCTTAATGTTGGACGTGTTGTGGGTTCAGAGAAGCTCTTCTGCAGACCTCAATTGTAACGAGTGGTTATTTGAGTTACAGTTGCCTTTCTATCAGCTGGAACCAGTCTGGCCATTCTCCTCTGACCTCTGGCATCAACAAGGTATTTGCACAGATGGAACGTCCGCTCACTGGATATTCTCTGTAAACCCTAGAGATGGTTGTTCGTGAAAATCCCAGTAGATCAGCAGTTTCTGAAATACTCAGACCAGCCCGTCTGGCACCAACAACCATGCCACATTTAGAATAGCTTAAATCACCTTTCTTCCCCATTCTGATGCTTGGTTTGAACTGCAGCAGATCATCTTGACCAGGGGTGCTCAATCCTGTTCCTGGAAATCTAGCTTCCTGCTGATTTCTGTTGCAACCCATATCAAACACACCTGCCTGTAATTATCAAGTGCTGTTCAGGTCCTAATTAATTGGTTCAGGTGTGTTTGATCAGGGTTGGAGCTGAACTATGCAGGAAGGTAGATCTCCAGGAACAGGATTGAGCACCCCTGATCTTGACTGTTGCTGCGTCCCAATTCGCATACTTATACTATGACCTAAAAGTATGTACTTTTTTTGTGGAGGAAAAATATATACTTTTGAGTGTGTAACAGAAAAGTATGCAAGCTTTGGGACATACTACTTCCTCGTTACACAGATCGTTGTGTTGCTTAGTTAAGAGCCCTGTCAATCATCCACATTTCTGTCGTATTTAATTTCCTACCTTATTGGAGAAGCAGCAGCAGGTTAATCTCCCATTCACGAGTCTTTCATGCAGAGAAATCTCCTCAGGTCTTTAGATAATTCTGCATTCAGACGGTAATGTCCAAACACGTCTTTATATAAGTTCAGTATTGTTGTTGCAGATGAAATATAACACAGACAATGGTATTTAAATATTCTCCAGTGGGCTAGATATTAATTAACAGTCATACAAACATCTTTACCGAAGCCTCTCTGCTTGACGGTTGGTCTCGCGCGTCCATCATGTTTGTAGTTTGTTTACACTTTTCACCTGCGTTTTGTAGTTCTAATCGATTTCACGTCCAACGCACAATGTACTGTGGGCAATATCAGTGGTTAGAGTATGGATGCTTCTACGCTTAAAATTTTGACCGGAAATAGTAAACCATCCGGGAATTCATACTCTTTTCAACATACTACGATTTGGGACATACTAATTCTATTTTCCCATACTATTTAGGATGGATAGTATGCGGATTGGGACGCAGCATGTGTCTACATGACTAAATGAATTGAGTTGCTGCCATGTGATTGGCTTTTGCTTTAACGAGCAGTTAGACAGGTGTACCTAATAAAGTGGCTGGTGAGTGTAGGTTTGCATGAAATAGTAGTTATTAGTGATATCAGACATTAGTATGGGCTTTGTTGAGTTAATTCTAAACTCATGATTTATGAACCTGCATACACTGAAAAAAATCATTCCGAGATGATTTCTTGGATTTACTCAATATTTTCACGTTAAGTGGCTGTAAACAATTTATTTGGGCTTAATTTAAACAAACACATTAAGTAGAATTTTATTAAACTTAATTTGTTTGTTTAAATTCAACACAAATAAATTGTTAGCAACAATTTTGCAGACATCATTTTTTTCAGTGTATTCATTTCTAAAAAAAACTGTGTATATAGTCATGTTTATCAATGAAAAATGTGCAGGATATGGGGAAAAGGCTAAATACCTTTTCAAATTATTGTTTATTTTATGGATGGCATGGTGACTCAATGGTTAGCACTGTCGCCTCACAGCGAGAAGGTCGCTGATTCGAGTCTCGATTGGGCCAGTTGGCATTTCTGTGTGGAGTTTTCATATTCTCCCTGTGTTGGCGTCGGTTTCCTCCGGGTGCTCCAGTTTCTCCCACAGTCCAAAGACGTGTAATATAGGGGAATTGGGTAAACAAAAATGAGAGTGTATGGGTGTGTCCCAATACTGGGTTGCACCTGGATGGGCAAAAATTGGCCATAATGTCGGAGTGTGTGTGTGTGTGTGTGTGTGTGTGTGTGTGAGAGAGAATGTGAGAGTGTATGGGTGTTTCCCAATACTGGGCTATGGCTGGAAGGGCATCTGCTGTGTAAAACTCATGCCAGAATAGTTCATGACCCCTGAGAAATAAGTGACTAAGCTGAAGGAAAATGAATGAATGAATGTTTGTTTTATTTCTAATATTTGTACTTATTTATTTGTAAATTAATTGTATTCATACTGTATACATTTTTAGTATTTTTGACATCTAAAAACGTATAATTAGTTATCAAAGCTCATGATTCACACATTTGTTGCTTTTTTCTGTTACACTTCTGAATTGCATTATGGTACTTAACATCTGGTCCAACAAGTTTTGATACTGAAACATTTAATAAACTGACATTTATTAATGTAAATATTTTTTATATACTGTTGAAATCAGAATTAGATTTTTTTTCTTTTAAAAATATTTCCTAAATGATGTTTAACAGAGCAAGGAAATGTTCACAGTATGTCTGATAATATTTTTTCTTCTGGAGAAAGTCTTATTTGTTTTATTTCTGCTAGAATAAAAGCAGTTTTAATTAAAAAAAAAAAAAAAATTAAGGTCAAAATTATTAGCCCTTTTAAGTTATATTTTTTTCGATAGTCTACAGAACAAACCATCGTTATACAATAACTTGCCTAATTACCCTATCCTGCCTAGTTAACCTAATTAATCAACCCTTTAAATGTCACTTTAAGCTGTATAGAAGTGTCTTGGAAAAATATCTAGTCAAATATTATTTACTGTCATTATGGCAAAGATAAAATAAATCAGTTATTAGAGATGAGTTATTCAAACTATTATGTTAAGAAATGTACTGAAAAAATCTTCTCTCCGTTACACAGAAATTTGGGAAAAAATTAACAGGGGGGCTAATAATTTAGGGGGTTTAATAATTCTGACTTCAACTGTATTTAGTCTGAAATATATTTATAAATACTTGCAACAGACCTAAATGCATTAGCATTATTAATATTTTGAATTTGTCTGTATGAAATGGTCTTAAAATACGGTCAACACCCTTTTGCCTATGGTAAACTATTTACAACTGAAACCTGGACATCAACAATCATTTCTGAAAACCCTGTAGTTTCATGACCTTCAGCCCAAACTGTGAAGCTCTATTTGACAACATTGCTAGTTTACGCATTACTATATTATATGAAATGCCAATTAATTTACTTTTCACAAAATGTCTGCCCATTCTAAAAGCAAACACTCTGCACTCTTTCATTGAGCACAACTCAAGGACTTCAGTGCATGTAACCAAAATGTATGATAATTGATTGCATTCACTCTCCCTTTCAGAATTTTGCGTGTTTCTCCTTGACAATATATGTGTCTGAGCTCGTCTAGATCCGAATGTGTTTCAGATATGCACATGACCGAGAGCAGCACACGGAGATATTTTGCTCTCCCGTTGATTATTTTAATGGAAATCCTTCTCTCTGGGTTTCATGGCAGCTTATCTGAAGGGAGTGTCTGACAGTGACTCTCTCACTTACAGCTCAGGCAACACAACACCTTTTACTGTGTGTCGCACAAAAGCCCTGCAGCGGAACTGTGAGTAGAAGATAGCAAACGCATCCCGCCACTTACACACTCACACATGCATATGTACGGTTAATGTACAAGGCACTTCACTGTTTGACTGATAATGCAATGAGGTGCCATTGAAATCACACACTGAAGAACAGGGTGGGGGGGTGCATCTGTCTAGATCCAGGAGACTTGAAATTTGATGCAGTGAAGGGCTTTGTAGAGTATGAGAGAGGTGAAAAATTGATGCAGAGAGCAATTATGTGAGTGATGAATATGGAGCTTTCTGCTGGAGCAGCTGGGAATCCAATCTTCTCCGAAAAATGGCTGACTGATATCAAGGAGTAGTATTACACAGTATTTGTAATACATAATCAAATTTTTATATGTTTGTATGTAATACTAAAATAACAATGACTATTATTATTATTATTATTTTTAATTATTATTATTATTATTATTATTATTATTATTATTATCCTCATGTGGTTGTTGTTGATTTTTAGAAAATAATTTAGCATGAATAAATGCTTGCTGCATTTAAATACAAATGCACATGTAAATATATAAAGGAATGAATGTATAAATAAATAAATAAATAAATAAATAAATAAATAAATAAAGTTTATTTTAATATAGACCAGGAACAATTGCAAAAACAAATGAACATACATGTATTGTAGTTTTAATTTTTATTTGTTGTTATTGGTGTTATTATTGTTGTTGTTGATTAATGCAATATACTAAATAAAATTAATAATAATAAGGAAAAAAATAACAATAGTTGTTATTTTTACCTTAAATAAATGTATAAATAAATGTGTAAATAATAATAATTATAATAGAAATTAATGCATTGTGTGACTAATTACATTTACTTGTATGTGAAAATTGTAATAAACAACAAAAACAACAGCAACAACAACAAATTAACATACACATATTATTATTATTATTATTATTATTATTAATATTATTATTATTATTATTATTATTGTCACAATCACTGGCAGGCTTGCAGATTGCTGGTAAACATGCAACATCACCCAGACTACAATTCTGTCACTTTAGGAACTACATATCCCGTCATGCAACATTACACAGACTATTTATACATCACACTTGCACACACATTGCTGAGTCTTGTTAGTCTGTAACACCACAAAGTGTAATCCTGTCTAGTCTTTCTGTGTTTATCCTTGCCTTGTTTTCTTGTCATTGACTCTTTGCCGTCTGTAGTGATCATTCAACTGTTACTTGACTTCGCCTTTTGGATTATCTGTATGTACCCGTTTGCTCCTGTTTGACCATTGCCTCACCTCCGTTGTCCAGCGCTGCTGTTACAATTATGATTGTTGATGTTGTTGTTGTTAATCAGCAGCATGAAAGGAGGAGGGGAGTTTGTGGCTGCAAAAAAGTGTTCTTGAGTATGCTATTTGTAGTGGTGTGGGCAAGGCGAGGCTTCATGAAACACTGGAACAGTTGAAGCAAATGTGTCAGAGCTTTAAAACGTTTCAAAACCCGTCTCTACAGTGACACCTAGTGGTCAATTTTTAGGTATTGCTCTGGGACAGCTTCAGCAAAGAAACAGTTAAGCAATTTGAGGTATTAAACCCCACGTTGTAAGGTAAGTTGAGGCTTCAGTTGAGTTAGTGAAGCAGTTAGAGCTCCAGACAAGCATGTAGATATAATGGGTTCGAATCCAGGGTGATGCAGTTAGACATTAGTTTTTAAAAGATCTGTTCTTGTAACATGTTTTGTTTTAACATGTCAGATTCGCCAGGTTCCGAAACTCTTCTGAAATGACCGATGCTTTGAATCGCTTTAGTCACATGACCTGATTTTTCAAAACACTTCAGTCACGTGACCTCAATGTTTTAGATCATGCTTCGGTGCAGTGTTTTGAAACACTTGCACTTCAGGATCTCGACACTATGTCGAAATGTCAGCTTCACGCCAGCCATCCTTAGCCATTTGTAATTCTTATTCGTGAAGAAAAAAAAGAGCAGCTTGGACAGAACACAACATCAAGTATTTAGTGCCAGTTTTAGGTAAGGCCACAAGGTGCAAACAAGGATGGTCAAACAAAGCATGTGAGGGACACCGAAAAAGACAGAGAAGACATTTGGAGAAAGAGCGAAAGATAGAGGTAATGACTGAAGAAGGAAAAGAATGAGGCTGAGAATAGGAGGAGACAGGCCGAGAGAAAAAGAAAGAAAAGAGAAGAGCACAGATGGTATCGGGCCTGTAAGCAGGATAAGGTTTCGCTGAGACAGTGAAGTGGAGGACAGGACCTCGTGAGTAATTGAAAATCAGACAGACAGGATGTGCTGCTTACCCTGGAGATAGATTGTTCTAAACAGGGACAAAACAAAGAGATGGTGGAGGGTTTTTTTTTTTCTCTCTCTGTGAAATCCATCAGGTAATAACATGAAAAGCTTTTCTCTACACCATAAGAACTATGTTTGTTAATGAAGCGTTTGATGTTTTTAATAAGGAATGATAAACAAATAGCTTCATCTAATTTTCAAATGCAATGGGAGCAATTTCACCATCCACAGGGACAGAAGATGAGAGATACACTGAAGCGCCATCAGGAAAGGCTGATGTTTCTTTGGCAGATATTTCTTTCTTACCTGTTCGCCTGCCACTAAGATCTTATTTAAATTACTTTTGTTTGTTAATTAATTATTAAATTTGCGTAACAAATTAGCTCAAAGTGAATTGAAAATTAATTTAAAGGGGACTTTAAAAGAATTGACTCTTTAAATGTGAACAAACAAATCGTCCAGTAATTGTTCGAACAGACCAATGACTGTATAAAATATGAACGACGCAACATCACCATTTCCCATTGAACACTGTGAAGGCAAAACGCCTCGTGACGGGCACAAACTGTCGCAAAAGACTGCTGAAATTGGAGCCTGGGCATGCGCAGAAGGACTGCATGATGGAGCCAGAGGAGGAGCTGCGGAATCGAGCTTCCAACCAAACGCTTGTACATCAAATCAACCACGCCCCCCGAACTTCTCACTTGATCGCTGGTATGTGCACTATAACAAAGGCTCGCTAACCCAAATATAAGCACTTACATTTAAAAACATGTAATAATATACGATTTAAAAAAAATTATAACATGTAAGCTGTTAGAATTTAATAAAAGCAATACATGTTGGACTGCAGGAATAAACCTTTTTATACACTCTAGCCTGGGTTAGACTCATGAGCACAACAAATATTTCTCTTATAACGGGTTGTTGGTATTTGTTATCTTCACAGGGGTAGAAATATCACTTGTAAAATATATCCATAGATAACGATTTACCATGCAGGAAAAATCGTGTGTTTAAAAGATAAATATTATCAACAGGATATTTAAACATCCTATATATATATATATATATATATATGCCCTATATAAAATTATCCTGGTCAATTTGTACAAAAAACTTTGCAGTATTAATAAATGATGTCTATCAGATGCTGCAACATCGCTTATATATTGTTAATCATTTTTTTGCCTCCGTTTTCATTTGGTATTCGATGCCTGGCAAAGTTACATTCATTTTAATGTTTATTAGGAGTTTTCAAATAAAAAGCCAACAGTAAATGGTGTATATAAATAATATATGTAATTTACAGCTCTATCTGTTATATACAATTCTGTTTCTAAAACATCATTATTTTATAACAGCAAATTCAGTAAATTAACATGCCGAAACTCAAAATGCAGAGATGTCCTGTAAATCGAATTCAAATAACCTTACAGGAGATCAGATCGGCTAACATTAGTTTTGTCTTCCTAATTATCATTTCAGACCCATAAAGAGAATTACAACATTTATTCAATTTTATTATTATTTGTTTATTACGTGTGCAATCAATAAAAGTTATTATTATTTATTTTGTCCTTTGTTTGATTATTTGCAATATAAGATTTTATTCAAAGGTTAAACGCAGTGCCTACACTTTGCGTTTACATAGTAGTCTGCGTTTGCTGTTATATCAACACAAATGGTTGTAATACTGTTAAAAAAGGTGAGGTTTAATACAATGAAGATTTTATCGCGCCAGCTCCGGGCCACAGCGCACATTACTCGCGGGCCGATTCCAGCTCGGATGCGGCACCGTCGGCTCTCTAATGGTCGCCGCATCTGGCCCGATTGACTCGGGTAGGAATCGGGCAGTGAGTAGGTACAGCAGATGGAGTCGGGCCGAGGGGTGAGTCTCCGGCAGGCGAGAATCTAGCCGAACTGGCCTGAGTGTATTTTGCTATCTGGGTGGTTAGGCGTGTATCAGCAAACTAATAAAGCCCAATAAAGCTCTGACCTTACAGAATAAACAGTGTTCCACCAGATCCTGTATGTCAGAAACTATAGTTTACTGCTGAACAACTCATTTTATCATGGTGAAATAACACAGAAATCGAATAATAACACTTCGAAGCTCTGACGTCTGCTTTGAGAAACTGTCAATCACAACTGTCAATCACGATGACACGCCCAGCATTAAATTACTGCTAAAAACATACTGTTTACAAAAATTAAGATCTGCACCTATATCAGCACGATAACCAGTGCCTTTTTTATTTGGGCTCAAGTCTCGTTCATTAACATGGAGGAGGCGGGCTTTATGACTTGTACTGCAGCCAGCCCCCAGGTGGGGATCTAACGGCCGAGACCTTCACTCAAAAGCAGGCGTGTGGCACACTTGGAAAAGACAGTTGACTTCAACTATGGCTATTGCTATCTGAAATATACAGTTGCAATCAAAATTATTCAACCCCCTGATTTATTAGCCCCCCTGTTTATTTTTTTCCCCAATTTCTGTTTAACGGAGAGAAAAAAATTTCAACACATTTCTAAACATAATAGTTTTAATAACTCATCTCTAATAACTTATTTATTTTATCTTTGCCATGATGACAGTAAATAATATTTTACTAGATATTTTTCAAGACACTTCTATACAGCTTAAAGTGACATTTAAAGGCTTAACTAGGTTAATTAGGTTAACTAGGCAGGTTAGGGTAATTAGGCAAGTTATTGTATAATGATGGTTTGTTCTGTAGACTATTGAAAAAATATATAGTTTAAAGGGGCTAATAATTTTGACCTTAAAATGGGTTTTAAAAAATTAAAAACTGCTTTTATTCTAGCCGAAATAAAACAAATAAGACTTTCTCCAGAAGAAAAAAATATTATCAGACATACTGTGAAAATTTCCTTGTTCTGTTAAACATCATTTGGGAAATATTTAAAAAAGAAAAAAAATTCAAAGGGGGTTGAATAATTCTGATTGCAACTGTAGGTCCTATATGTGTTGTTTACATAAATTTCAATTAATTTGGAAAACTAGTGCATGTTTTTACCAAAACTACATTTTTTTAATGCCTGTGCGTTTAAAACAATATAATTTGCACAAAAAAATTAAGGGGGTTTTCTTTAAAGAAGTAGTTACTCCACCCTGTTTAGAGCGTCATTATGGACTTTTACGTTATAATTATTGTTCAAATGATGGATCTGCGTCAGAGCATCTACGGTTTTACATCGTTCTTTTCCCAAACAAACCATCGTACTATGATAGTTCCAAGGGAATTTTTACGTTTATTTGTTCTGAAGCTTGGTGATTTGCATATGCATTCTGGGTGTAAGTTGATGCGGACATGTTTAAAGTTTCTTAAAATGTTAATATGTTGCACACATATTAACATAATATGTAAACAATTGTTCAGTACACCAAATTAGCTCTGCAGGGACATCAAACATGAACCATCTATGATCTTGTTTAACTGTGGTAGAGTTAAAAAAAATTATTCCAGAAGCATTATAAAACAAAAGATTAATACACAAGCGAGAGACTTGTTGCAAATACCTGATTACACAGAGAGGGGATAAAGGATTACATGAAAAGAAGCATAAGTCTTAAGTTGAGTTCTATAGGAGCGTGGCCATTTCTCTGTGCAATAGAACAGCACATTCCATCAGATTACACACTGACAATTGCTTTTTCTGGATCGGAGAGGTTGATTGTGCATTATTTGTTGAATAAAGCAAAGTAATTTTATGTAGGGCTGTCCAGATCTGATCATGTGATCAGAAATCTGGCCTGATCACGCAGTTTTAGACTCCATTGGAATCGATCGTTACCTCCTGATCAGGACTATATATATATATACAGCAACGTGTGCGGCACGACATCACTTTGTTGAAGACGCTACTTGTTAAATTCTGGCAAAGTAGAACACGGAAGCAGCTTGAAGTGGAAAATGTGAGTATGTCTGCGGTCTGGAGGTATTATAAAGTTGATGACAACAACATTGCCATAGCAAACTGTGAGATATGTAAACTTGGGATTGCCTGTATTTTAAGTTCAGGTGTTGTTTGTTTTTATATATATATATTTTTTATTTACTGTTGCACTAAAGTCCAAAAGTGAAGAATTTATCTTATTTATTACTCGATTGTTTAAGCTACCTCACAGATGTGCTCTGTTTGTTAACAGAGTTGTTGAATGGTAAAATAATAAAGTATAAGATAAAATAAGGTGAATTAAATTAAAAATAAGGAACATCATGGATCTGTTTCTTCACTCTTCTTTATTCTTTTTTTTAATGTATTATAGAATCATCGGATCAGGTTTCGGTATAGGTAGAGGGCAAAAAATCCTGAACGAGACATCCCTAATTATTTGCCTGATTGGCCACATTATTTACAAATGATGAAATATAAATATTTCAAATTAGTAATTCAGGTTTTATCTGATACACGGATTGTTGTATTCATTGTTGCAGTTTGAAAGTAAAATGTCTGCTGTGTTAATGTCACTGATGTCTCATTAGCACCTGCTAATGTGCTAAAATCAAATGACCTGCTACTAATAATCAATGACCTGTGAAATTTTTTAATTAAGTTGATTTTGCATAGGTAATCATATTTGTATGCATGTTATACTTATATTTAAGTTATATACCTAGCTGGTATAGCAGTTTCTTTCTAAGCAAAACAGCTATATATATATATATATATATATATATATATATATATATATATAGTATGTTTGCAATCATTGCACCATTGCTTTTTTCTCTGTTACACAGTATTTAAAAAAAATATATAATTTGAATTCATTCAGCTTAGTCTCTATTTTAGAGGTCACCACAGAGGAATAAACCGCCAACTATTCCATATGTTGGATATGTTCCATATGTATATCCACCATATGTTTTACGCAGCAGATGCCCCTGCAGCCGGAACCCAGTACTGGGAAACACCCCCCCACACTAAGGCCAATTTAGTTTATTCAATTCACCTATACTGCATGACTTTAGATTGTAGGGGAAACCTAAACACCTGGAGGAAACCAACGTGAACATAGGGAGAACATGAACACTTCACACATAAATGCCAACTGGCCTAGCTGAGACTCGAACCAGCAACCTTTTTGCTGTGAGGCGACTATGCTGCCCATTCGTAATGTTATTATTTATAATGCAGTGAATGGTTAAACATTTCTTTGTCTTCCATGGACCTCTTGTTATAAATAAACTGCAGTGATGTTAATTTTCAGGTACATTGCAAAGACATTAAATAGATTAAAACATAAACTAGGAATATACCACAAGCAGTAGCTGTCTTATTTGCTACAAATTTAATGTTTTTTTTATTATTTCATAACAATATGACTGATAATTAAGAAGTCCCTGCTTTACTTGCTAATTAGAGTGTTAAACATTTGTATTTCCCCCCCTAGACCATCCAGAACACTGAACAACAGCAGTGCCATCCCAAAATTCTAATCTAAACAATCTTCCAATTGTAAATGTGTTAGCTGGCTACGGTAAGGAGAAATTTCAAACAGAGATTTTGCTGACTTTGGCATAAATGTTTAACCTGAGGATATAACCGGGCCAGCTTCATCACCTTAGATGAAGAAAGTTCTGAGATAAATCAGCACAGATGGAGGCCAGGTAAAAGCCAATGATCGCCAGTAGCAGTCATTGACATGTCCCTGCCCTCACTTAAACACATGAAATACAGCTAAACACAGCACTCATAACCTTTATTCATTCCATCTTCAGGAGGATTAGAATCACATCATCCATTTCATTATAACACTGAACTCACTGCACTTTGGTGTCTGAATCACTTACTACTGTAGGTATCCACTAGTATAGCTGTACATTTCACATTGTTTGCATCTACAGTACTGTAATGTTAAATGTTTGCAGTTAGCAATGTCAAGCACTATTGGCATGAAATGCAGCTCATTTAAAGGGGAATTTCACCCTGATTCTGTTACCATTTACTTACCCCCTTCAGTGTCAAAAAGGTTTTATTTTTTTATTTTTTGGTTTGTTTAACACAAAATAAGTTATTTACAAAAAAAAAAAAAAAGTTGAAAATCTGTAATCATTGACTTTCATAGTTTTGTTTTCATGGAAGGCATACTTAAGGCATAAATTAAGGCATACTTAACGATGCCTCAATAAGCAAATAATTGATTAACATTTATTTAAGAAAGTTAAAAGTCTTAAATAATTGTTTATTTATTAAGGCTGGTGAGAGACCAATGTATTTTATACATTTTTTCACCTCCAATTCAAACCTAAAAGATTATCAAGAGCACTTTGAATCTCTCTCTCTTTCCAGCAGAGATGGCAAAAGTACACACATCCTTTACTTAGGTAGAAGTACAGATACTCATGTTTAAAACAACTCTGGTAAAAGTAGAAGTACTCACTACACTTTTGTACTTAAGTAAAAGTAAAGAAGTACCGCCTGAAAAATGTACAAAAGTAAAAAAGTAAAAAGTACTCGTTTCAACCACAGTCCCAAAGACATGCGGTATAGGCGAATAATAATTCAACTAAATTTGCAGTAGTTTATATGTGTGTGTGTGTCAATGTGAATGTGTACTGGTGTTTCCCAGTACTGGGATGCAGCTGGAAGGGTATCCACTGCGTAAAACAAATGCTGGAATAATTGCCGGTTTATTCTGCTGTGGCGACCCCTGATAATTCAGGGACGAAGCTGAAGGATAGTGAGTGAGTACCTATAGGTAGGTCATCATCCTGATGCAAACTCACAGTGTTCAGCATGTAGTTTTGCCGCTATTAGATCAAAAACAACACCTGCCATTCATGTTGATACACTTTGTCTACCTTTATGAATAATGTCTTACATTTTACACTAAATTCTGTACAAAATATATTGATTTTTTCTTTTGCTAAAATAAATTCTTATCAGATATGACTACAAACTATTATTTTATTTTTTTTGCATCAGGCTAAAGCTGCTTATTCACTTCAGAGAGTAGCTCTCATATATAACCTGCTATTTCAGTGTTTTTTTTTTTCAGGTATTGTGGTTATTTTATTTAATGGATAAACATTAATTCTCTTACAGTTTTTCTCAGTCACTTTGGTCCATTTCTCAGATCAGAATTGAAATTCTCTAAACCCCTGTTCAATCTTCAGATCATCATTGTGTCACTTGTGCACATCAGAAAAGCAGTTTTTTATTTTGAACAAGTTGCAAATGCTTTTGTTCATCCATGCAAATGATTATGTGCAATTCTCTGATGTTTCATATATTATCAGCTGCTTATGTCATGTTGATCAACATGTATTATTTTATCTCTGTTAAATAGACTCACCCCCACGTCATTTAATCGTTCAAATGCCTGAACAAGTTGTTTTAATATTTAGTCATAATGCATTTTTTACATTTCTCCCAGATGAATCTGGACTTTTTCTAATAAAGGTCTAAAAGGAGGTTGTCCTGTTCACATTTTTACTTTTGTTTTTTCTTTGTGCTATGCGGTGCTCTCTTTTCCTTTCTGTATCAGAATGACATGATCTGGCAACAAATTACAGTACAAACAGCAAAAATATTGCCATAGTTTACACCAGAACAGCCCTCCAAAGGACACTGTTATTGACAACATGACTACTAAGTAATTTGAGTCTTATTCATATACAATGACACAAGGACATGTCATTCTGACGCCACTGACATGTTGACTGTCACAGAAATTTAGTTTTGAGAGATAAACTGAAGAATTTTAAGCAGGAGACTGGCTTTTGCAGGTAATTCATGGTGTTTTGCTATTTATACGTGTTGTTTGAGAAATGCACTTAGTCCTAATGTTTTACAAATTTCAGTTCTGATCTGAGAAATGTGCCAAAGTGACTGAGAAAAACTGTAATACATTTATTCTATGCTAAAAGCAACATACACAGGTAAGACAGGTAACACACATAAACTGCCCAGTATAGTTACCTTTGTTGTTGTAGAATATTTGTTAAAATTATTAATTAAAGACAACAGTATATGCCTATATGTAAAATCATATAGTCAATAAAAACTAAAAAACAGCATAAATTCTGTATTAGGAGATATGAACTCATCAGAAATAAAGGAAATAAACCGCAATGCATACAATTTTTTTATTTTTTTATCTATTTTCGCGGTATTAGATTGAAGACCAGAGAAAACCCGTGCAGTATGATCGGAAGTGGACAAAAAAGCATTTGAACAGCATGTTTTTAACAGGAATGTGTCTCGTTTACCTGTGATCTAATCGAGCAAAAGGTGTTTTATTACCGTGTAAACAGGGCAGCATCAGTCATGTTAAATTGGCTGACTCCCTCTGTCACTGCGTAGTAACCATAGCCTTTCTCATAGTAAGCTTCATGAACTAGGGCTAGACCATGTACGGTGCGCGACAGCCTTGAAGAAGCCGCGCGCTGCAACACGCAGGCGCGCAATGAGGAAAAAATAGACTGACTGCATCAAAAATGCGCTCATATTATTGCGCAATGACAAGACATAATATAGATCGCGCCACCAAACACATGAAAACGAAAGTAACGACCGTGGTTTAAAAAAATGTAAGAAGTAGAAAGTACAGATATTTGTGTAAAAATGTAAGAAGTAAAAGTAAAAAGTTGTCAGAAAAATAAGTAGTGGAGTAAAGTACTGATACCCAAAAAAACTACTTAAGTACAGTAACGAAGTATTTGTACTTTGTTACTTCCCATCTCTGCTCTCCAGCACGCACATCTGCTAGGTTTATGATAAATGAGCTCAACAAGCCAATGTTTAACAGCTGCTGATCATGTGCATTCCACTACAGAGAAATGAAGACTCTAGCAACTGTCATCCATAGCAGTTACTATGGCTACTACTAATGTTTGGGGCTGAGCCATAGAGAGAGATGGTTGCGACAACAGAAGTCCAAAATGTTCCATCGTCATCGGGTCAATGGGTGCTTTTGAAAACACTATTGGTTGGATTTAGAGAAGGAGGAGAGTGGGTAAGTCGATCGGTCAGTCAGTCAGTCAACAGCGGCCTCTGGTGGATTTACGTGAGAACAAAAACTGTAAGAAAACATACCTGCTGGGACGTATTTGGCGCTCACCAGAAATGTATACAGGGCTACATTTTCAGAATGAATCTGGGTTGCAAATAATTCCAGGAAGTGCTTCATGATTAATTGAAATAATCCTAGAGAGAACGTTAAAACAGACACAATATTATTTTCAGAAACTTTGTAGATTTTAAAAGTGCAAGTAACTTTAGAAGTAACTAGGCTGTAAGTGCTAACTTCCGGGAACTAGTGAAAGGCTCCACGAGCCGCCATTGCTGTTGAAAAAAAACATTCCATTGTAGTCAATGGAGTTGTTGCAACTCTCTTTCTCTATGTCTCTGGTTTAAGGGGAAGAGCATTTATTTCGAACTGTTATCAAAACTGACTGGAGCTACCTGTACAATTCAACTAATTTAATACACACATTTACCATCCAATGAGATTCAAGAATTTCAACACATCCTGGAATAAAACATGGATAAAGCACTGTGTTGTACACTAGCCAGTTGGTCATTGCTTCATTGTAACTCCAAGTAATAAAAACAGCAACAACAACAACATGGTGAACCTCACAAAGCGCATATAAAAATTGTCAAGCTCGTTGAAGGTACAGTCTACTGCGTGTTCACTTTGGTCCACCAAGCAACAAACTATCCTTGCAAGCAATTAAAATTAATGGACTTTATAGCACATTGAAGCATTTTTCTCATTTAGTGTGAAAGACCTACAAGCTGCATGGATATTTTGCATGCTACAGAGAACATTCATCAACCATTTTAATCACACATACAGGTTGTGATTCTAAGAAAGCACAAGGTTGGGGCTATACTGCTGTGGTGGTATTGTGAAAATTAACTTCAGTAATAAAAGATCAAAAAAGTGATGGGCAATGTTTCAATCAGACATCAGTGAAATGTTTTAACAACTCTTGAGAGAACTCTTTCTTTTTTAGAGACAATAACTTTAAACATGGTGCACTTTCAGATTTAAAACTCTATGTTTTCATTCATTTAGAGCTGTATTACACACTGCATGAAAGGTAATTTTCAAAAATCCATAATTGGGGCTCTTTAATGCCCACAACACAACTGAATACAATTGATTTGTTTTTAATTGTAACTGAGGTGGTAAGGAAAAGATTCAGTAATAGAGTGCATTTTGGGCAAATTATTCTTCTACCCCAAGCATTTTATTAAAAAGGAAGCTCACAAATGCGGTTAAAGTTCAACTTGCTCAGTCAGCTTGGTTCTCAACACCCCCATAAAACTAGTTCTCTTTCCCTGCATTCTCAATGATGAAACATGCATAGAGCTACATAGCTCAAAGGTTAGTCAATGTTTATTCATTTTTAATTCGTTTAACTTTTCAACAATTCTACGTTAGATTCTGCTTTAAAAATTGTTTGTAAAAAATAAATAAATAAATAAATAAATCAATAAATATATATATATATATATGGCTATTTTCTGTTGTGTATATTGTCAAAATAAATAGATTTTTACAAATCTACAACAATTGGAACTCAGAACAAAGTAAAAGAAAAAAAATAAATTTGTGAATCTAATATTTATACTTACAATCTAGAAGATTGTGAACATAGCAAAGGTGACCACAGACATTACATAGTCTAAATTCTACAATGTTAAATTCATTATTTTTTACATTAATATGCTATACATGTTCATTTATACTTTAACAACTTACTTTAACAACTAACTTAAAATTGCTGCTTCTTGTTTTATTTTTTAGTACAAATATATAGTGATCACATTTGTTTGTGCATTAACCGCTTATTTTCCAGTGTTCTACCCAAGCCATTAGTTCCCTGAATTCAAGAATGCCATGGGGTAAAATCACAGACAATACATATCAGTTTGCACTGTATATTATGAGCTCGCATTATTGTTCATAACTTTGATATGTTCTGTGGAAATATAAATTTATATAATCTAGTTTAAACTGAACAATAATCAACATATAACTGAAAAAATATATTCTTTGGTTTTTAATTATATCATTTAATTAACAGCCTAGCCATGAGAGACATTGAACCTTTGTCTTTCTGACTACTGGCTGAGCCAAAGTGATGCAAATGCTACAGGCAGGCTTTTAACCACTCTGCCTTTGTTTTAGGGTGATGCTTTCATGATAAAGAAACCCTTTTGTTGATGAACTTCTGTGGCAGGTTTCTAACACCTATATGCTGGTTACCATGCTGAATCCAATACTTAATTTGCATACTTTGTTTAGCCATCTCCCCTCCTCCTAAGAAGACATTGTAGACAGGACATCTTTGTCTCAAATCAGACTTGTGATAAAACTTGCAGACTGCAGACCTCCAATAGGCTCCTGCAGACACATGGACTTCTTGAAGACGCTGTATGACTGCAGATTAACCAACACATCTCAATAAAGGAATTCTGCTTGTTTCGAGTCTCCTGGACTGGGTTCTCTCATCTTCAATCATTTATTTTTTTTTTTACAACAGTTCTTAAACATGACATATAACAAATCCATATGTTCCGACACTGCGTTAATCACTTCCATGTTTAATCTTGTTGCATGAATGCTTTCAATGCTGTTCATCTAGAGAAGCTAATTGAAACGTGATTGTATATTTATTCTTAAACTTTCAATAGTGGTATGAGTGTTTCAGTTACTTTTTTCTGTATATTGCATTGGGCAACACTTTATAATAACACACTGACTAATTTATTAAGCATTAACAATTAGCTATTTAATCATGTATTAGGGATTAACCCTATATAGATATTACTAAGCAGTTTATTGCAGCTACAAATGCTGTATTCTTGATATAATATAAATATGCTTAATGATTGTATTTTCACACTTTGTTAATGACTTTAAGCATTGTGTTATTTTGCAAACCAATTAATTAATTGTAGTTGGTATTTATAAGGGATTTACAAAGCATAAATATTCCTCATTATAGATTAGGTCACACGTTGTGTTAATAAAGTATTTATTAGCATACAGAGTAAATATTAATATATGGTAATAATAATAAGATATAAATGCTAATTTGAAGTTTAATAATCATTTGCTTACTCATTTTGAATGACCCTAAAAAAACAGCTAAAAATAGCTGCTTTGTAAATACTGCAATACTTTTTTTTTTTTTTTTTTTTTTACATTTTCTATTTTTGTATATTTCAGTTTAGAATTTTCATGTCACTACCGGTCACCTTCATTTACCCTATTTTCTTGTTAATCTTTGAGTTATTTGTCCCCACCCCCTCGTCAGCTTGTTTAGTTAATTGTTTCCTTGTGTACAGTATTTATACACTGTTCTGGAAATAATAATATAATAATAATAATAATAATAATAATAATAATAATAATTCCTTACATTTATATAGCACTTTTCTGGACACTCAAAGCACTTTTACATATTGGGGGGAATCTCCTCATCCACCACCAATGTGCAGCATTTACCTGGATGATGTGACGGCAGCCATATTGCGCCAGACCGCACACCACACCCCAGCTGATTGGTGGAGAGGAGACAGAGTGATGAAGCCAATTATGATATGGGGTTGGTTAGGAGGCCATGATGGACAGAGGCCAGTGGGCAAATTTGGCCAGGATGCAGAGGTTAAACCCCTACTCTTTTTCAAAGGACATCCTTGGATTTTTAATGACCACAGAGAGTCAAATACCAAAACCTTCACTTATGTTGCACCGCATACCCTTTTCCAGCACCTTGTCCTCATACTGAAAACCCACCCTCATTGTTTTTAATTGCATTCATTATACCTCGGTTCTCATCCGAAAGACCCCATCAATATACTAGAGCGTTAGGACCCACACAGACCAGAGGTTGATCGCCCCCTGTTGGTCTCACTTACACCACTTCTGGCAGCAACCTAGCTTTCCCATGTGATCTCCCGTCCAGGTACTGACCGGGTGCCCTGGTTAGCTTCAGTGGGCGGCCATGTGAAAGTTGCAGAGGGATAGCTTCCAGTTGAACTGTTAGCCCTTCATTGTAATTAGTTTAAGTCACTCGCATGATGTCTGCATGTGTTGTTTATTGTTTTGTTTTAGTTTGGTTACACTGTTAGACATTTCACAGGGTTTTTACAGTAACTTACTGGCAACACTGTTGCCAGTAAGTTACTGTATTTGAGATTTACAGTTTACAACCGTGAATCAGTTTACAGCATGTTACCGTAATTATATAATGTCTGAAAACGGTTAATTACTGTAAAAAATAAGTAAACAGTTAGCTACTGTAAACCTTTTCATTTGTCCTGAAGATTATATAATATAATTTTATTAATATTATCTTAAAAAAGACACAATTACAAAATATTAACAAAATAAACACTCTTTATTTAAAACATTGGAGATGCTTAAAACATTTAAGAAAAATGTTTAAAAAAAATTACATTTCAATCATCCAAATTATTATATTTTAAGAAAAAGAACTTTTAAAACAACAAAGCACATGAACATACATGTACAATACATGTGTCTGAACTGCATATTGTTGAGAAAAAAAAAAATGTACTTAGTACTACTGATATTAAACCAGACACAATTACAAAATATTCCATTCTTTAAAACATTGACAATGCTTTAAGCACTTAAGGAAAAGGTGTGAAAATTACATTAAGCATTTAAATCAACAGGTTAAAAATAAATAAATTACACAAAGCACAAGAACATACATGTACAATAATAATTGTATTGTCTGAACTGCATATTGCTGAAAAAATACATATTTGTAACTATAAGCCGACTCGGAAAGATCCCAACTTTAAAATATTACTAATTCTGATGTCAAATGTTCAACAATGTCTGAATTCACATGTGCAAATGCAATTCATCTTTATTTCTTTGCACATTTACAATGTAGATCAAAGATATCAAAGCAGCTTAACATAAAAGTTGAAACTGCTTCACTCAGATTTTCAGAGTTGAAGTTTAGTGTAATGTAAATGTCACTGCTGAAAGTTCAAACACTGAAGAGCAAATCCACCGATCCAACAAACGAAGCCAGTGGCGACAGTAGAGAGGAACAAACTTCACCAACTGACGAAAGTGTAGAAAAAAAGCCCTTGAGAAAAACCAGGCTCAATTGGGCATGACCGGTTCTCCTCGGGCCAAACTTCCTGTGCAAAGCCGCAGTCTAGTCACCGGAGGCTGGAGAAAGCTGGACGTCTGTCATGGAGAATCTGCAACTGTTAGTAGGTCACCAGCGGGTGCTCAGGCTGGCCCACGAGATCAATGCAGAGACTCGTCTGTCACTGGGGTCTTTCAGGAGTCAGTCTCATGCTCTCCACTCCTCCATGACCACCACACCATCTGGTCAGGATTCAGCCTGGTCCAGGATTATGGAGACCTCTGGATATGGAGAAACAGACTAACATAAGCATAGAGCAAGCTTGTTTTAAAAAAAACTATTTTCAGCTGGTACTGAGCAACTGGCTCCTGCTCATGACCAGCTTACTACCATGTTTAAAAGATGACCAACCCCAATGTCCTGTTAATTTTTTTTTCCCAACAAGGCTTTACAAAAACATTGTAGCATTTGTGATGGGGTGATTCACTGCAGGACAGATTAGACCATTTGTTTTAAATGTGAAAGAAGGATAACACTCTGTTGTTGATGGCTGTCATTCTTCTCTTCACTAATTTACTTGTCTTCTGCTGGCTCACTCTGGTTGTTGCTGTGCATTTTATTTCATCCTCTAGATTTATTTCTACAAATAAAAATTCAGGCAACATGAAATGAGGAAAAAACACATTTAATACTTAGACATGCATATATCCCAATACTAATTATTGTTTTACGAAATGTCTGACCCATGACAGACCTCAATCTGCTCAAAAGTTTAACAAACAAAGATAAAAAAAAAAAAAACTACTACAGTGCTTGATAAAAAGGGAAAAAAAATCTTTAATTTAGCTAGCAACTAAACACGTGACACATTTTGTATTAAAAGTACTAATGTCATGATCACCAGCAATCTAATACACCATAGATCGCTGGTAAATACACTCACATTCACATGAACTACAAATCCTGCCTCATATGGACTACAAAACCCAGTCATGCCACACACACACACACACTCACCTGCTCCAAGTCTCCTCTGATTAGACTTTCACAGCTGAAGCTGCTCTAGTACTGATTACATGGACTATAAAGTCAGCACACTAACACACAGAAGTTGCTGAGTCTTGTCTACTGTTAGTGACACTACAACATGTTTCCTGGTTTGTTTTCCTGTGTTTTGATCCTCGTTTATCTGTGTATTCCTGTCTGCTGCCTGTCGTCTGATCATCTGCCTGTAATCTGAGTACGACTCTGGATTGCCCTTATACATCTGTTTGCTCCTGTGTTGAACATTGCTTGCCTGACCATTCTAATAAACCTGCATTTGGATCCTCACCCCTGTTGTCAGTGTCACACCTCTGGTTACAACTATGTTAAGAAACAAATAAATGTACAGTACTTACTGTTGTATGAGTTCCAGTTTGCACAGGCAGGCTCCCAGTATTTTATATTGAAACCATAGAAAAAGCAAAAAATACAGATAAAAATGCAATGCTACAATCCACAACTTCCACACAACTTTTTTTAATATGTTTACCTTGATTGTTTACTGCTCTTGCTTATTTTTAAGCATTAGGTTGTGCTGATCAAGATGTTCCTCTGAAATGCTGTTTCCTCCTTTAGACAAAACCTGTAAGTGCTGCTGTACTGGCTCATATCTAAACAAAAAAAAAAAAATTATAATGATAAAAATTATGTTAAACCAAATGTCAGTTGTGATAAAGAAAATAAAAACGTCTTTATAAAATAAAGACTACATTTGCACCAAGAAGCCTTTACAGTCAATATTAATTTACAAAATAAATTTATTTACAAAATAAATCTGGCTGGCTGGAACCCAACAATCAAAATCCAAAACAATAATTAGCAAAAACGTGGTTATCAACATATTGTACAGATATACGTTAGTGTGAGTAATGTTATTATACATCATAGATATATGATTATACATCATAAATATCTATGGTTATACATTACGTCGCAATGTTATTTTCTCAAGCTAACGTTAGCTACTCCAAACCAGAGAAAAATGACTTCACAACAGCTAATCTATATAATAAAAAATCAATAGAAGTTAAACGCTGCTTGTTAAAATGATTTTGAATTCAAGTCGGTGTTAATTAGTCTCAGTTTAGCTAACGTTACCGTTTAAAGATCACTTCAGCCAATGTTGCAGAGCAAACAAATGCTAACCAAGTAATAAAGGGGCTCAAATCAACAGCGCTTTTACCTGAATCATTTGCTGGTCTTTCATTCATATTCTTCTGGGGGAAAACACTCCTCGTCGGACCGTTGTTTGTGCTAATGTGTCCTCCGAAACTGTCTGCATCACTCTTGGTTCCCTCCTAAACCAAAACCCGCTGCAACACCGATTCCTATGTAAATAAATAAAAAAGATAAGATGAAAACAATTGCTAATAGTCATAAACAGTCTTATTTAAAGTAATAGCAGTGGTAATGTAATAAACTAAATAAATATAACAATAAATAGATGTTAAATTTCTCAAATTGGCAATAACTCCAAACCAGAAACAGATCATTTTCGCCAACTTTATACATTACTTTACTATACTCGTCCACAAAACAGTCTGTAAAATGAAACACTAACTAAGCTTACCATAGTAAAGCTTGTTAAATCCAGCATGTTCGTCAGGCACATTGATAAATTGTCCTCCAGAATTGCTCCAGGGTCCTCCAGGGTGCAGATAGTCGAATCGCCACAAGGTGAAGTCGAAGCAGTTGTGGAAAATACAGTATAATACACGAATTTTTAAAAATACAGTAAATCGCTGTATATGTTGTTTGATGTCACAAAAATTCCCATAATGCAACTGTAAATCCAGTTATTTACTGTAAAAAGAGTTTGCAGTATTATACTGGGTGAAATACAGTAAATAACTGTGCAAATTACAGAAATGTCTAACAGTGTAGGTTAAATAAATATTTGTTGGCTGCATCTGGATCTTCGCCTCTGTTTCCTGCACTAAACCAGACGTGTCATTTGTTACTGTGGTCAAAAGAAACTTTGATTAAGTGATCTGAATCAAGTAATTCATTTTACAACATAGGTTATTTTGAATAATCAGTCAATAATAAAATAAATCAAGAGAGCGAGAGCGAGAGAGAGAGCAATATATGATTTTATGTGTCTGTGGGTGGCACATGGCTCCTGTGTAAATGTAAAAATGGTATAGTGGATTTATTTTAAAAATTTTAAATCAATTTTATGGTTTAATCTATTAAAAGAAACAAACAAAAAAGGCGTTAAATGCTAAACTTTTTTGTATGTTATTATTCTATTGTTCAAAGGTTTAATGGAAAGGATATTATTACTTTATGTATTAAAGTTCATTAACATAGTTTCATGCCTGTGAATACATTTTTCAAGTATTTATAATGTTTTCTTTCATTTGTGAGAAGCAGACACATTTAAGCGATGCTTTAATCTTTGACTGCATTCATTAGTTAGTAAATTTACATTTGCTGGTAAAAATGCTTTAAAATGAAAAGTCAAGGTAAAAGTGGTCCCGATCCCATCAAAACACGTACAACTAAGCCAGCTAAGGTCAGAAAGGTGTGTCCATAGACTGGCTTGATTCATGACCATCATTTGTGTATGAAAAATTAATCTCAAGGTTGATGAATTATCTGTGATAGGCCTTTGACTAAATCATGGAAGCGTGAGCCTTGCCCTTCAGTGGCGACTCTCTTCGGCAGCAAGGTCATTCAGAGCACAAGAAACTTCAGACAGCTTCTCTTTGAAAGTAAGATGCAGTCAGGGCTTGGAGATATGCCGTATGACATTTAATCAAGCAGCCCCAGTAAATGCAAATCTGTATGGGACGGCAGAGTCTTCAGGCCTTAAGAGACAGAAACAGGATGCTGCGAATGAGAACAAAGCCTCTGGTGGCTCTATAGCTCACATTAAGACATGATTTATGATACATGACTCAAACACATTTACAGGTAACACCACACCCTTCATCTGAATCTTATGCAAAGGAAGATGAGTCCAGAAAGTTAGTTAGATTGTAGTTCTATAGTGAATCAGTTACTTCACTGTGTCTGAGAGTGGAGTACAATCGGGGATGAAGAAAGAGGGCCTCTTTGAAGTTTGATGACCTGTTCCCTCATGTGAAAAGCCCAGACAGAGCTTTTTACATACAGTGGCAGTGTCTTGAATCGGTTGGGGGATTCTGGCTTAAGTTCTTTAAAGCTCTTACAAACCTCTTAGTGAACAAGCGCACATACACACTTCTCTAAATGATGAGAATTACAGGCAGGGACAATAAACTGGTGGAGGAACCAATTCCATGAAGGATGATATGACTGTGGTTCAGAAGATTCAATATGTCAATATGTCATGTTATCTCTGAATCGACATATCCAAGCTGCACTGACACTCCATTTCTGCCGGCTCGGCAGGCAAGCCACCATGATCAACCAGCAGTCGGCAAGAAACAGGATAAAAAAAAAAAAATGAGCATCCATCCATAACTTGCAACCACACTTGTCTTTTCGCTTTTCCATCCCTCATTTCCCCACCTTAAAGTTAATGCATTAACATTTCCTGTAGTTACGTGCTCTTCGTCCTCCGCCTTGCTCACCTCTCCTTCACGTCAAAGTCTTGGTCAGATTACTCTCCTTAAATCTGAAATGGTAATTGTATTTTTCTAATCTAATCCTGTTAGAACCCTATACTTCCTCTGGAAACTGCCTCCAGGCAATTATGGAAAATGTCAATGAATTAAGTAATAGCTTGGTGAGAAGCCAGGCCGGCTTGCTGTAGATCAGCACTGTCAGCAGAAACGCACATCTGTCACTGGCCCAGCGAAAGGGTTCAGGCGAAGGAGCAAATACACACAAATTCTCTCTCTTACACACACACACACAACTGCAGCATTACACATCATTTAGCTCCTGCCTAAATTGCTAACATTCTTTTCCAAAATAGGATGTCAAGACACAGAAGAGGAAGTTTAAAGGAGATTTGTGTGTGTTGCGTGTTTGTGTGTGGAAAAGCTTTTACCCATAGGAAAGAAAAATCGCAAATGAGATCTCTTTATATCTCAAGTCTTTCTCCTCGACGGAAATGCGATTAAATGGAAAACATTTGCTTAAGTCTCCTGCTCAGATTTTTCTCCTGAGAAAAAAAGGCCCTGGTTATCTCACACAAGTTTCAGAAAAGATCTCAACAATGTCAAAAACGGCGCAGATAAGCCAAAAAGCCTGTAATCAGACATCGGGGAAAATTCAATATGAACTCAAGTTTTTCAAAGAAAACAGGTATTTCCAAGCCAAAATATGAGAACTGTGCTATCTACATGTATATTCATAGCTCTGTGTGCGTACCATTTGTTAACAATTTAAATGTACATTTTTACTGTGTCTCCCCATAGGTATACATATTTGTTCATTAGCTTACTCCGGTGCGAGTCACGTAAAACGTGATGATTTAGGAGCTCAAATACTAAAATGTTGTAGTTGTTTTAAGTAAATGCATTTTATTTCACATTTACATTTACCCATTTAAGAGGCACTTTTACCCAAAGCAGTGGTCACACTTTATTTTGATGGTCCGTTTGTTGAATGCAAGTTACATTGCATCTACATGCCAGCTAATTCTCATTAGATTATAAGTAGACTGTTAGGTTAGGGTAGGGTTGGTGTTAGGGTTAGTGCAAGTTGACAAGTACTTGCAAAGTTTCTTATAGTCAGTTAAATGTCTGAGCTGTATCAGCAGATTCCAAGCAGACAGTCTACTAATACTCAAATGGACCATCAAAATAAAGTGTTACCAAAGCAACTTACAAAGGTGAGGGTAAAATAATCACTTTAAGTCATCAGAGAGCAGCAGTACATAAATCATAAATTCTATGACAAGTCTTATTTTACGTACCTCCCCAAGTCTTATTTTTATGTACCTCCCCCAAACCCCCACCCCGGGAGAAGAAGAGAGTGTGTCCTACTGGTAGTTTGTCAAGTCCGCTCGCAGTTCTGGAGCACTCTCAAAACTACATAATAGCTATGATTCCATACACTTATTTTTATGCACATTTTGGATCATCAGCAAAACATCAGCAAAACCAAGGAGCTGGTGGTGGATTTCAGGAGAGAGAAGAGAGAACACACTCCCATCACCATCAACGGGACACCAGTGGAGAGAGTCAGCACTTTCAAGTTTCTTGGAGTACACATCACTGAGGATCTGACATGGACTGCCCACACAGACGCAGTGCTGTGGAAGACACAACAACGCCTCTTCTTCCTCAGGCGTCTCAGGAGGTTTGGAATGAGCCCCCACATCCTCCGCTCGTTCTACACCTGCACTGTGGAGAGCATCCTCAGTCCTCACTGGCTGCATAACCACCTGGTACGGAAACAGCACCAGCAGCAATCGCAAAGGTCTACATAGGATCGTGCGAACTGCTGGACGCGTAGTAGGAGGTGAGCTTCCCTCCCTCCAGGACATCTATACCAGGAGGTGCATGAGGAAAGCCAAGAGAATCATCAGCGACTCCAGCCACCCAAGCCATAGACTTTTCTCTCTGCTACCCTCAGGCAGATGGTTCCACAGCATCCGGTCACGCACCAGCCGACTGAAGGAAAGTTTCTTCCCTCAGACTATCAGGCTGATGAACACTTAACACACCCCACACAAACTCTTCCATACCCCACACTGCACACCATCAAGATGTAGCATGCACTGCACTTTAACAAATCCATACTTAAAACAATACTGCCTACAACTATGTGTACACCTATCCATCGTACGTATCTCTGTCAACATTGCCAATTTTACATGGTCTTGTTTTTTGCGAGTATGTTGTTGTATATTGCACTGTCTGTATTTTGCACTGTCTGTATTTTGCACTGTTGTATTTACACTATCTGTATTTTGCACTGTCTGGAGGCAGCACCTAAGCTTTTCACTCATAATAGCACACGTGCTGCTGATGATGTGAGAATAAAAGTGATTTGACGTGCGCATAAAAAAACAGTTGATGGAAACACCAAGATGTGCATATGTAATAGATGTCCTTCTGCGTTATGTTGGTTGGTGTTAATAAGAAAAGAATCCATACAGCGATGTACAGTAGTTGAACTGGAATGTAATTCTTGTGTCATTCCCTCTGTATCAAAGCATATGCAACAGACATCAGTCCAATAAACCTTCACAGCACTGCAATGTCTGTCTGTCTGACGCCATCTTACAAAGTGACAGCATGGGCACAATAACCATGTTGAAAACAAATAAAAACAATACATAAAGTAAATTAAATTGTGAGTTGTAACATACCTGTGTCAAAAAGCATATGCAACAGACATCAGTCCAATACACCTTCACAGCACTGCAATGTCTGTTGATCAGTACAAAATTTTTAAATTCATTTGTTCTCATTTTTAAATGAAAATACAGAAATGCTACATAAACCTTCTCAAAAATAAATATAAAATGTCAACCCTATTTAAGTAAATCCCTAAATCAACATTTTACATGTAACACAATTTATATGCAACGAAAAAAAATAATCAAAATAATAAAATAGACAAACACAGAATTTATTTTAGATTAACCATTGTGATCATTAAACTGTATGATACGTTCCAAACTCAAGTGTGATCAAAATACGTTTTCCTCACAATAATGATACAATATTTAACCTTATTGAAAACACTGAATAATCTAAACATCCATATTTATGTAATAATATCGGTATTTATAAGAGGAGCTGAAAAATTTACCTGTCTGTCGGACGCCATCTCACAAAGTGAGCACGCACCGGAATCTATGTCAGATGGCATCTCGCGCCTACACGATCATGTTCACATGTAAATACTTATATTATTTTTCATATGAATGTAAAGAGAACACAATCAAAACTTCAAACATTGAGACATGAATAACGAAAAATATTAAAGGAAAAGAAAAGTAATTAATTATGGTTCGCATTGTCCATTTCCTTTAGATCGCCTTTCAAAATAAAATACCTATCGATAACAAAACTGAGTCAATTATCTAGAGCAATAACACACACATGCCACATGTACATTTTGAAAATGCACATAAAAAATGTGTTCATTGCCTGTCAGCATTGTCTTCTGAGGCACAACTAATTTATTAAATAAGGAAAAGATTCACTCAGCTTCTCCCACCACAGTAAATTACATTTTTACTTTTGTTATTTGGCGCCAGTTTATCAGGAAGTTATAATTTGGTTCTCTTTGACTCATTGGATGGAAACATTGGATATTTCAGTTTTGCGCATGAATTTTATTTGCATCTTTGTATGGAAACATAAGCAGGGTGTCCACGGGGTCTTAAAATGTATTAAAAGTTGATAAATCAATGTAGAGAAATTTAAGGCCCTTAAAAGTATTAAAAATCTTAAAGGTTATTTTGCAAGGTATTAAGTTTTATATCATTTTTGATTATGCAATGTATGGTTGTATGCTAAAGTTTGCCTGAATTAAATCTGTGAAAATCAGGATGTTGTGTAGTTTATGAAATCAATGAAATCCTACTAGATTTGACATCTTGCTCAGAATCAGAATCAGTTTTATTGCCAAATGTGCTTCCCACACACAAGGAATTTGTTTTGGCTACAGAAGCTTCCAGTACACATAAAGTGACAAGTGACAACACAAAATTAAATATGAGAACGGAAAAAGGCGATAAACATTAAATATTAAACACAACCTAAAATCAACCAAATATCAACGTCATTTGACATTGTTATTAAAGATCAAAATAACATTGTCCTTAGACGTTGGCTAGAATTTTTCATTTTTTTCATTGAATTTTGGCCACCTGACATCACAAACTAAATCTAACCTAATATTCTTATGACGTTGTGTGCCTACTGGGCAAGAACTAAATGCACTAAAGAATGTTACGTTTACACACATCCACAAATTAAATGTAAATGCATCAGTTTTCACAGTGTAATACTCACTGCTCACTACTCTTGAGTACTTTTAAAAGAGTTACTTTTTACTCATACTTTTGTTGCGATGGCAGGTGTGTCTGTGTGTGTGTGTGTGTGTGTGTGTGTGTGTGTCTGTCTCTCTCTCTCCGTCTCTTACACCTGCAGGCCCCGCCCAGTCACGCAGACGACGTGCCCTGGGATTGGCTGGTGTGACCCAGGGCGTCTTTTAAAAAGGAAAGAACGGGCGTGCACGGGAGAGCGATTGTTGGTTGGCATTTTTGTTTAAAGCTGTTGTATTTCATTCTTGTTGCTTGTTGCTTGTATTGTTGATTGCGTTTTCGTTTTGTGTAACTCCTTTGTGGGTTATTCATCCGTGTTTCCCCTTCCTATTATTTTTGTTTGGTTTGTTTGTTGACACTGTAAATATTGTATTGTACACGGTAGGAAGCAGTAGGGGTTGGACACCACCTTTTATTTTCTGTAAATATTTTCTCCTGTTTTTTTGTCTAGTTAGGGAGGTAGGAGTAGTTTTTGTATTTTTATTTCTGTTATTGTTTGTTGAGGTTAGTTAGTTGCATTTGGGTGTTTAGTTAGAGTGTATCTTTTTGTTTATTATTTTCCTGTGGTTCCACTCCGAGGTAATAGGCTTCACGTTTTTGGGTAATATAAAAAAAAGAAAAAGAAAAAAAAAAGACAAATAAAGAGACCCGATACCAAAGGGTTATTGAAGTGATTTTTATTTGTCAAGTAGTCTTTTATGTTGCGGCCTTGTCCCTAGACCAGGGTCGTAACACTTTGAGTAATATTTACAGTAGATACTTTTACTTTACTTGTACTACATTTTTAGGCAAGTAATAGTGCTTTTACTTAAGTATGATTTTTCAGTACTCTTTCCACCTGTGATAAAATACAACAAACATTAAAACAGAGAAGTGTCAGTACTACTGTATGCATTAAAAACCAATTTAAACAAGTGGGTCTTAAGCTTGGCTTTAAAAACTGGCAAGTCATTGATTGTACGAAGCTCAGTAGGAAGGATATTCCAAAGTTTAGGACCTGCTATCTTGACCCTGGGACTTTAAGCAGAAGTTGGCCAGCAGATCACAAAACTCTGCTGGGTTTGTGAATATGCTAAATTTTGCATACATAAGAAGGAGCAAGACCATTGACGGCAATAAAAACAAACATCAAACGTTTAAAATCAATTCTAAAATTAACAGGGAGCCGGTAATAGGTATAATTTCCAACTGTTATTTAACATGCAAGCAGCAACATTTTGCACAAGTTGCAAATGATGAAGACATGCTTGATTAACTCCAACATAAAATGTATTGCAGTAGTCCAAACATAAAATAAAAAAAGCATGAATGGCACATCACAGAGTGAATCTGCTTATCAAATTTGAAACTACTGTCTAGTCTCTAAATTTTAAACTAATGTCTAAGTTTTTGACCACATGGCTGAAACGAGGAAACAGAGCCAGAAGTGCTGGAGAATTGGTTGACATGTTACAATTGCCAGACAAAATACACTCACTTTTGTCTTCATTTAGGCAGAAAAAAATTCTGTGAAAGCCATATCTTCATATTATTCAAAGTTTCATGAAGCAGTGTTTCGAAATCAGCCATCACTAGCATAAACCCAAAACAGAACCAGCTTATTAAGGTCTACATTTAAGGTCAAGTTTAGTAAAAGCAACTATGTAGATATGTTAGATCACATTAGAGCTAATCTCTGCAGAGCATTGGTTCTCTAGGTTCAGGCTTGGAGACCCCCTCACAAGTGTGTTTTAGGACACATCTAAGAGAAAGAAATTCCATAAATTAAGCCTCCAGAGCTTTGACGGAGCAACCTCTGAGTACCCAGAGTAAAAGGGAAATGTTTCCACTTCTTAATAAGGATTCTGTATTACAGTGTTTCTCAATTCAGCTCCCAGGGACCCCCAGGACAGTCATTACTGTGACACACCCTTTTGAGGTTTTGGAGCCTTTACTAATGAGCCGATGTGTTGAATCAGGACTGTTGATAAGGGAGACATCCAAAATGTGCAGTGTTGGGGGATTCCAGGAGCAGGACTAAGAACTAGCTCTCTATTAGCTCTCTGTTATTAACTGGAATTTATGCATGCCGTGTAGCACTCACAAACCTCACAGACATTAAATTCGTATTTAATTTCCATAATTGTTTTGATTTTCCCATAATACCTGAAACCCTTTGGTGTAAATGTTAATGCATGCTGATCAGCATAACTTTGGACTGACCTACGTGATTTTGATTCCCTGCAATATTAATATCCTTCTCATAACATATCAATTTCTGACCAACGTCCACCTATGTAATGCATAATTATATTACTATATAAATCAATAATTTATCTACAGTAATAACACATTCATATTTAATGCACATGCATAAGTTCCAATTAATGATGGAGTTTAGGCTGTGTGGTCGGGGTGGCCTTGTGCATCTGGATACATTATGTACATATTTTATCAAACACACCTGTCAGCACTTTTGCAGGTCATTTTATGTGGCTGCAGCTGCCAGGGAGCAAAAGCATCTTTGTGGTACTCATACATACAAAGAAGGCCTTTATAAGGATCTACAGTGAACATTCAAACACAGTGAATGCTGAGATTAGTATACTATTATTTGTCTCAAAAATAGGTTTTTGTTGTAGTCCCATGAGCAATGTTCAATGCATATGTAACTGATCTGTTTTTTACTGTTAAACACCCAGATGAGCTGCTTTCCACTGTTGTATTTGATCCTGTAGAAGACAATTAAATGCATATATATTGTCTTCAGACTTCAGTGCACATCACACCCCTTCATCAATACACAGCAGCATTGTGTGGTCAGATTAATTATTTATAATTAATATAATATAATTATTACTCGAGTATACATGTAAGGGCATATTATATATTTTACAATTTACCCACACACACACATATATATATATATATATATATATATATATATATATATATATATATATATATATATATATATATATATATATATATATATCAAATATATGTCATAGGCTGTGACACTTTTGAAAATTTACAGAAAAACACTTCTTTTTTTTTTCAGTTACAACAAAATGAACACATTTTCCTTTTCCACATTTTTTCCACATTTTCCACATTTTCTTGAACCTAAACTTAAAAACTACATTCATAAATGTATATTTAAAAATAAAACACACCAGAGACACCTTGTGGACAACTAAAATGTGTGTTTAGTTAAATAAAATGGACAGTAAAACGTACCTGTAAAAGACAGTAAAACACTTACAGTTAGGTCCATAAATATTTGGACGTCGACACAATTCTAACTTTTTTGGCTCCATACACCAACACAATGGATTTGAAATTAAACAAGATGTTCTTTAACTGCAGACTGTCAGCTTTAATTTGAATTACAACAGTTTGCATGTGTGCCTCCCACTTGTTAAGGGACCAAATGTATTTGGACAGAATAATAATCATAAATTAAACTTTCACTTTTTAATACTAAGGGCTTACTCACACTATGCTATCTGAACCGTGCCCAGGCCCGTTTCCCGGATTGTTTGAGAAGTGTGAGTGCTCTGAATCGGGCTCAGGCACGGTACACTTGGCCGGCCCTGGCCCGGTTGGAAGAGGTGGGCCAGAGCGCGGTTCACTTGGGCTCAGGCGCGGTACGCTTACAGTGGGAGTGCAAGCGTGCTTGAGCCCGAAACTGAAAGCGAGACGTGACTTTTAAGGGACTGTTTCATATGGATTCATTAATCATTCGTACTGTTCAATGAACGCAAACTGTCGTAGATTATTAAAGACGAAATCCCTCACTGCACGTCAGCTGCACCTTCAGCAAACTTCCTAATTCCTGCAGCACGAGGACTTAATGATTGTTTATGAGCGTCAAAAGTGGCTGATCTGTTTGGCAAAATATTAGACTGCGTGTCACCACATATCAAACAACTTAAACGATATAACTAAAGAAATCTCCACTGTGCTGAGCGAGAGCGCTTACTGAGCAGCGCGTCATCAATGACGGAAGCTCGACCAGGCCGGAATGTAATGTGATTGCGGGCCGTCGGGGGAGACGGGAGGGGGGACAAGGGTGCTTTGGCCCGATTCAAGGCAACTGTACATAGTGTGAGTACGGCCTAAGTTGCAAATCCTTTGCAGTCAATTACAGCCTGAAGTCTGGAACGTATAGACATCACCATAGGCTGGGTTTCATCAATGTTGGTGCTCTGATGGGCCTTTACAGCAACTGTCTTCAGTTATTGCTTGTTCTTAGGGTATTTTCCTTTCAGTTTTGTCTTCAGCAAGTGAAATGCATGCTCAATCAGATTCAAATCAGGTGATTGACTTGGCCATTGCATAACATTCCACTTCTTTCCCTTTGGTGCTTTTGCAGTATGCTTTGGGTCATTCTCATTCTCGGGTCATCTGCACTGTGAAGCGCCATCCAATGAGTTCTGAAGCATTTGGCTGAATATGAGCAGAACATATTGCCTGAAACACTTCAGAATTCATCCTGCTGCTTTTGTCAGCAGTCACATCATCAATAAATACAAAAGAACCAGTTCCATTGACAGCCATACATGTCCACGCCATGTCACTACTACCATGCTTCAATGCTTATGATCATGAGCAGTTCCTTTCCTTCTCCATACTCTTCTCTTCCCATCACTCTGGACTGTGAAGGCTTTTTCAGAACTCTAATCTGGCCTTCCTGTGTTTGAGGCTCACCAATGGTTTACATCTTGTGGTGAACCCTCTGTATTCACTCTGGTGTAGTCTTCTCTTGATTGTTGACTTTGACACACATACATCTACCTCCTGGAGTGTTCTTTCCAACTGTTGTGAAGGGTGTTTTCTTCACCAGGGAAATAATTCTTTGGTCATCCACCACAGTTGTTTCCGTGGTCTTCTGGGTCTTTTGGTGTTGCTGGTGTCGCTCACTGGTGCGTTTTTTCTTTTTAAGAATGTTCCACACAGTTGTTTTGGCCACACCTCATGTTTTTGCTATGTCTCTGATGGGTTTGTTTTGTTTTTCAGCCTAATGATGGCTTGCTTGACTGGATCTTGAAAGTTGACAGTAACAGATTTCACATGCAAATAGCACACTTGAAATAAACTCTGGACTTTTGTATCTGCTCATTGTAATTGGGATAATGAGGGAATAACACACACCTGGCCATGGAACAGCTTAGAAGCCAATTGTCCAATATTTTTGGGACCCTTAATAAGTGGGAGGCACATATGCAAACTGTTGTAATTCATACATGGTTCACCTGATTTGGATGTAAATACTAGAGGTGTGAACCTACACTGGTCTCACGGTTCGGTTCGGTTACGATTATCATGCCATCGATTCGGTTCAATTCGATATCTCGGTGCATCACGGTGCATTGACGATGCTTTCCATACACAGTTTTATATTTTCTTCACAGCACAGCAATTATTGTATTAAAATGTATAAATATATTTATATACTATTTGTAAAACAATTTTGTCCTTTAATACAAAGTCAGATATATAAACTGTACCTTTAAACAAGACCATTTTGAGGGATGTAAACAAAAACAATGGTCCTAACGTATTTCCTGTTTTACATTTTTAATTTCCATTGCTTCTGAGAATCCAAAAAGGTTCACATATTGATAAATAGTGTTATGACGGCTGATTTAAAATCAAGTTATGATTGAATTGCCTCTTGTTACATGTTAGGAAATAGTTTAACGTCAAGCAGGAAATGTTGATGGGCCAATGACATGACCACATTGAAATGGTCTTCTGAGTCCTGTCTACCAAGTTATTTCTTACGCCGCTTTGATTGGTCACGCGCTCAACAGACAGGGCTGCGATTGGCTCTTACGCGCTGGCGCTCTTCACAGATGCGCTCATGGGCCACAGTGAGACAGAGAGAGAGAGAAATGGAGTTTACTTTCATTCTCTCAATCGCCGTGAAATATAGGGGCTTTTTCTGTAAGTGTCAGTGAAACAGAGTTCAGCAAACACACACGAAGTAAAAATGCAGTTTCAGAGTTTTTACGTAGTTAGAGCGTTGTATATTCTCGCGCTCGCCTCCCTCTCCATAGTAAGCTACGGCGACATAGCGCATGTGAGATAAATGACGTCAGTACATAATAACCGGTTATGATTATTATTGAACCGATACCGAATTGTCCGCGCCTGAATCGCGGTGCACCGAAGAAACGATTAATTTTGACACCCCTAGTAAATACCATCAAATTAAAGCTGACAGTCTGCAGTTAAAGCACATCTTGTTCGTTTCATTTTAAATCCATTGTGTTGGGTTATAGAGCCACCAATGTTAGAATTGTGTCGATGTCCAAATATTTATGGACCTATCTGTATATATTGTCTTCAGACTGCAGTGCACATCTGACCCCTATATACATAAAAATAACAGAGTTTACACTGAGAAATAAAAGTAACGTAGACTAACCATATTCCGTACGCAATGATGTTCAGTACAGATTACCTTTTAACATCAATCAGGTCGTAGACAAGCTATATATTTGTGTAATCTTTATTTTGTACTCTTTCACCCCTGAGCACAAAATTGCCCAACGTTTGCTATGTCCACGTAATGCGCTTGAAAACAGACAGTGGGCAAGCTAAAGGGGCAAGCGTCGCCTGGGAATGGAGGCATTTAGAGCAACGACAACAAGCATTTGCCTTTAATTTATGCATCACACAGTATTGCAGTCTT
Organism: Danio kyathit; assembly: GCA_903798195.1. NCBI lineage: Eukaryota > Metazoa > Chordata > Actinopteri > Cypriniformes > Danionidae > Danio > Danio kyathit. The sequence continues at coordinate 66,466,729 of LR812525.1, forward strand.
TATAAAATGAATATTATGTTATAACAAATTGTTAAATAAATATATTTATATATTTAAGCATCAGGGCGACACTGGCGCAGTGGGTAACACAATTACCTCACAGCAAGAAGGTCGCTGGTTCGAGCCTAGGCTGGGTCAATTGGCATTTCTGTGTGGAGTTTGCATGTTCTCCCTGTGTTGGCGTGGGTTTCCTCTGGGTGCTCTGGTTTCCCCAACAAATCCAAAGACATGTACTAGGTGAATTGGGTAAGCTAAAATTGGTCGTAGTGTATGTGTGTGATTAGGTGTTTATGAGTGTTTCTCAATGATGGCTTGCAACTGGAAGGGCATCTGCTGTGTAAAATATATGCTGGATAAGTTGGCGGTTCATTCCGCTGTGGCGACCCCAGATTAAAAAAAGGTGAAAATAAATAAAGCCGAAAAGAAAATGAATGATAGAATAGTATACATTTTTTCTAAGATTTTATCAATACAATTTTAGATGCAGTGTTGTGTTTTAACAGCAAATGTTGAGAAACTGGTTATTGGTAGTATTATTATTATTATTATTATTATTTTTTTTTTTTTGTATTATTAGGTAGTATTATCAGTAAGTATACATTACTATTTAATATTTATTCAAATACTCTATATATTCTAACCTCAAGATATTGTAATAGTTTTTGAAGATTGTCCATGTCATTTTAAAAATATCCTCAGAAGACAGTCATATGTTTAATCTGACAACACAAAACCATCATCATTTATGCTGACTGTGAATGCAACATGTTCAGTTGACTTAGTTTTGTCAGGACATTGTAACTTGTGGTCACAAGACATTATGATGGCCGAGAAATTGTAATTTGTGGGAATGTGATAAAATGTTGTGGCCATGACATCAATTTGCCGAGGTTACAAAGTCTTTATGTTGTGGCCATGTGATGTAATGTCAAGATCTAAAGAACCTATGTTGAGAGAAGGACATCATTTCTTGTGACCACATTTTTCAATTTTGAAGGGAAAGACATTTGTTATGTGTGTGGCTACGAGTATGGTCTGTAAATAAAATGTTCTTGTGGCCATAATATGTTATCACAATCCCACAAGGTAATTTGGCATTTCCACAATTTAATATCTTGTGGACACAATATTTCACTTACTCACAAGTTAATTTATTATGGCCACAAGAAAACTAAGTGACTCACACACAACCCGCCACCATATACAGTATTTGGATGTCAGTCTATTCTTTTTTAGTGTTAAGGTGTCCTCAAACTATTTATACAACCTACCTGTCTTCCTACCTATATGACCAAACTGTTGTACTGTACACTGCAAAAATTATTTTCTTACTTAGATTTTTTTGTCTTATTTCTAGTCCAAATATCTAAAAATGTATAAATCAAGAAGAATTTTCTAGACAAGCAAAACATATTGTCACGTTTTAAGAAATAATATGCCTAAATTAAGTGAGTTTTTCCTTAAAATAAGCAAAATAATCTGCTAATGGGCTAAGCAAAATAATCTTTTGTCAAATGGAAAAACAAGATTATTTTGCTTACCCCATTGACAGATTGTTTTGCTTGTTTTAAGGAAAAACTTACTTAATATTGGCATATTATTTCTGAAAACAAGACAATGTGTTTTGCTTGCCTAGAAAATGCAGTGTATAAAGTAATTCATCGATACAGCGACTTAGATGTATTGCTTTGTACACTTTCAACAATGTAAATAAATCGATGTTTTTGTGCATTGATTGGTAGAGCATTGTTTTCCAGTATATCCATGTGGGTTCTGTGTATATTGTACACTACCCTTAGGTTGTGTTTATTGGTCAAACCGGCTGCCAATCATCATTATGATGGTACCAGTTCCATCAACCCACTGACGAGCCAGTTGGATTTAAAGGCCTTCAAGTTCACTGTGCAGTGTGCACTTTGTCTTGGCATACCCTTTGTGCTTAGTGTGGTCTTTCTGTTCTTTGTTTGCAGGTCAGATTTCTGATGTAATTTGAGTCCATCCTTTGAACTTTGTTGGCTCTAAGTAGGAGTTGCTTTGATGGTTGTTGCATGATACTAAATTGAGTAATATTCCACTTTGTATTATGTTTGCATTAGCTTAGTTTGTATCCTGTTAGAATAGCTTAATTGTAATTTTTTTTTTCATTTTCTCATATTGTATTTTGTCATCTAGTTTAATTGTTAGCTTTAAGGATTGTTTTTTTAATTCTTTCATTTGGCTAACACACACACATACACACACACACACACACCACACACACACACACACACACACACACACACACACACACACACACACCACACACACACACACACACACACAGTTAAAGTCAGAATTATTAGCCCCCTTTGAGTTTTTTATTTCCTTTTTTAAATATTTCCCAAATGATGTTTAACAGAGTAAGGACATTTTCACAGTATGTCTGATAATATTTTTTTTCTTCTGGAGAAAGTCTTATTTGTTTTATTTTGGCTAGAATAAAAGCAGTTTTTAATTTTTTTATAATATATACATTCATTCATTTTCTTGTCGGCTTTGTCCCTTGCGGGGTCGCCACAGCGGAATGAACCGCCAACTTATCCAGCACAATTTTACGCAGCGGATGCCCTTCTAGCCGCAACCCATCTCTGGGAACTTCCACAGCCGGAGGTACATATGGCTTCATTTTAATTTTTTTTAAACTAACGATATGGGGCGATATGATGCCCTTCCTTTTCGCGCTTACCAGCTGACCGCTTACCTCCATGTGGAGGGCTTTCCTGCTGCAACTAGTTTGTCCCGTTAGCTCATCATGTACATTGGCGGACTTGAGACACAGAGAGGAGTAAAAATAAAATGAACAAGTAAATAACAGAGTGAGCCAAAAGTAAAATCTGAAAATGTGGTAAAAATCAGACGAGGGCTTGTCTTTTTCTGTTTGGGTTTAGAGAAGACACACACATTCACACTCATACACTATGGACAATTTTAGCTTACACAATTCACCTGTACTGCATGTCTTTGGACTGTGGGGGAAACCGGAGCACCCGGAGGAAACCCACGCAAACGCAGGGAGAACATGCAAACTCCACACAGAAACGCCAACTGACCCAGCCCAGCCGAGGTTCGAACCTGCGACGTTCTTGCTGTGAGGCAACAGCACTACCTACTGCGCCACTGCGTTGCCCTAATATATATATATGTGAATGTGTGTGTGGCTTAATTTGTGCCGGAACAAGCCAGATCCGAGTTCGGCACCTCATTTTACTGATCCCCTTCCTCACACGCACCCCCGCCCCGCCTGCCTGCTCTTCACTTTCTTCTGCCACTCCCCAACCCTCTTTATTTCGTCCACGCCCAACAATCAACCCCCAATCTGGAGGACCATGACATACACAAATACACTATGAACAATAGCTTAACCAATTCACCTATACCACATGTCTTTGGATTTGTGGAGGAAACCCAAGCACCCGGAGGAAACCCACACAAACACAGGGAGAACATGCAAACTCCACACAGAAATGCCAACTGACCCAGCCGGGGCTCATCTTTTATCTGTCACACACAATACATTTGTCTCACTTAAATGTTCTGTTTCTTCATTTCTAACATCAAAACTTGTAACAAATTAGCAAAAAATTCATCCTTTCATGCCATTAGAAAGATAACAAATGAGTACATAAAATTAATTAATAAGACTTTTTAAAAAGTTTAACATTGAGTTTTATTTTTGGCTTTGTTTTCCTGATTTCTTTCTTTCTGAAGGTAATGATTGGAAAGTAGTTTGACCAATAACATGCAGGCATTGTGCCAACACAGGCTCATTCTGAAAACGGACATTTTTGGAGACTGTGAATTATGTAGCCGGAGGTACGTATGGCTTCATTTTTTTTTTTTTTAAACAAACACTATGGGGCGATATGATGCCCTACCTTTTCGCGCTTTACCAGCTGACCGATTACCTCCATGTGGAGGGCTTTCCTGCCACAACTAGTTTGTCCCGTTAGCTCGTCATGTACGTTGGCGGACTTGAGACACAGAGAGGAGTTGACAACGACAGGGGTCGAGTCTGGGGAAGAGCGGTTTCAGAAATCAGGTAAGACAAAAACTGAATCCAAAAAATAAAATGAACAAGTAAATAACAGAGTGAGTGTGTGGTAAAATCTGAAAATGTGGTAAAAATCAGACTAGGGCTTTTCTTTTTCTGTTTGGGTTTAGAGAAGTAAGATTGGTCGGCCAACCAGTCAGTCATTCGTTCAGTCAGTCAGACAGACAGTCAGTCAATAGCGGCCTCTGGTGGGTTTACATGAGAACAGCAAGCACGAATGGCACTCGCGAGAGTAATTTGTGATATGACAAAGTGCACACAGCGGCCTCTCGCAGATTCGCGAAAACAAAAACTGCAAAAATACGTACCTCCCGGGACGTATTTCGTGGTCTCCAGAAACGTCCACAGGACTTTGTTTACAGAATGAGCCTGGGTTGCATTGTGCAGAACCATATCATGGCATTTGAGAAAGTTGATTCCAAAGAGAATGGTCAAAGCTATGCAAATGCAAGTACATAGTAGATGTATTCATTCTATCAAGTGATCCTGCGCAGACTGACAGTTCTAGCATTTAAAATAAAATAGCTGTCTGCTTTCTATACAGTACTTCTTGCAGATAACTATGAAACAATCAGTCTGCATAGTGTAAAAAAATGTATATTTTAGGCAATATTGAAATCTTGCCCAGAACTCACTTCATTCTCACTGCAAAGCCATAGCAATTTCTATGCTAAAACTGTGTCTTTTGTTTGGTTTCAGAGTTTGAGTGTTGAGCTACATCTGTTTGCAACCCTATTTCCAATCTACTTTTTGGCATCATTCGCTTTCTGCACCAGCAGGGAGAAAAAAAAATGGTTCGGTACACCACATTACCATCGCAAACAACACTCTGAGAACATTACATTGGCAGGAATGCGTCGTGTTGTGCCAATTATGTCCCAACCGCTTTATCTGGTCCAGTTAGCAGGATCTACCTGTGAGTTGCCGCTCGCCAGGTACAGAGGGTGTTGTGTGAAACCGAGAGCCGCTGGTTGTGGGCCACTGGTGTGGTGAAAAATAACATCCATATAAAGATGCAGTGCTTCTCTGCACTCTCCGTCTGCACATACTCTGTCACTCCTCATAAATGTCAGAGGTGAGATAAGGGAGTGGAGAAAATGAGGGTAAAATAGGAATTTATGACGAAAAATCAACCACAGCGTCATGGAAGAATCTCTTTAGTTTCTTCATAGGGTGAAAAGGGAGAGACATTTTGACGAGGGAGCAGAAGGTAAACTAGCAGTCCCGCTGAAGGGAAACAGACTGTATTGTCTTCTGCACTGTGAAACGAGTTACCATTTGTAATCACAGGTGTCTAATGGTCTGTATCTGCTAAACCAAAAATCATAGAGCAGTGCCTCACTGTCTAGTCACTGGTGGAAGGCAAAATGTGATTTGAAAAATGCAATTGATGGTATTTTGTAACCTGCTAATTTATTTTTAGGGAGTTTTTCTGACTTTTTGCAGTGTAAAAAGGGTATAAAAAATATCTTACAGGAAAAACAGCATAAGCTTCACATGCTATTATTATTATTATTATTATTATTCATCCATTTATTCATTTTCCTTCAGCTTAAAGGCTGATTTATATTTTTGCAACAAGCACAAGTGTATGGTCTGGCGCAGCCTTAGCGCGGTTGCATAGCCCTCGTCGTGGCTGACGGCGACACTGACGCGCACCTCTCAAAAAATGTAACTACACGTCGCAACAATGCGTACCACAATCTCTGTGATTGGTCGGCTTGGTAGCTGTGATGTATGTAGTGGTGGTGATACCCGTGAGCCCGATAGAGCAAGTGTTTACAAAGTGTTGAAGAAGCTCCAGATGGAAATTTTTGTTTAACTTATGATTAAAGTTGTTGCGTGGTAACTTTCAGGTACCTTTATTCTACATTTAAGCTGGGTACAATCATTATCATATGTTTTTTTTATCATTCCATGTTTATCCTTTTATACAGTTACTATTTGTAACTAATTCAGGTGTAACCATCGATAATTATTGTCATTAAATCATTTCATTTTCAAGTATTTGTGAAGTATTTTTGATTTAACATCAACACTTATTGCCTCCATATTACAATCATATTAGCAACGCTCTCCTACAGTTTTAGCTATTAATGCTGCCTTTATTTTCTTTTTTTTATAAGATTGTAGAAGGATGGTTTGACTAGAAATGTACAGTTTTCACCATCATACTAATAACTTTTTATTCATTCAGCAGAACTACAGTTCCAACAGCTGTAGTTAAACCCATTTTTACACACCTATTACTATTATTATTATTATTATTATTATTATTATTATTACATTTAATACATTAAAAGCTACATTAAATGTATTATATAAACACAGTTATCAAAATTGGTAAATTGTAGTACAATAAAAAAAAGCTTTATGCTGCAAATTATACACTTTAAAAAAATGCTGGGTTCCACAAAATTGATTGTGTTGGGAGAACATGAAGGAATTAAGTTAACTTATTAATTTTTACAAAATTAAGAGGATTGAACATAACAAAATCCTCAACATAACGTTTTTGAGTGTATTTTAAACCAATTTATGTAATGTCAAATTTGCATTTAATTGAAATATATATTTTTACCATTACAAATATGTATTTATTTCAACCCAGGCTCATTCTGAAAACATACCTCTATATACATTTCTGGAGAGCGACAAATACGTCCCAGGAAGTATGCTTTTTTTAAGTTTTTGTTTTCGCAAATTCACCAGAGGCCGCTGTGTATGCTTTTTGAGATCTCAATTTTCTCTCATGAGTGCCATTCGTTCATCCTCTTCTTGCTTAAACTGACTGACCAATCGACTGACCCACCCTCCTCCTTTCTTAAACCCAACCAACAGTGTTTTAAAAAGCAATCCAGAAAAAAGAAAAGCCCTCGCCTGATTTTTACTAGATTGTCAGATTTTACCACATTCTCACCCTGGTATTTATGTGTTTATTTGATTTTTTGGTCAACTCCACTCTGCATCTCAACAGTGGGACAAGCCGTCCATATGGAGGTAAGTAGTCAGCTGATAAGTGCAAAAAGAAATGGCGTCATACCACCCTATTGCGTTCATTTTAAAGACAAAATGCAGCCATACGTACTTCTGGCAACATAATTTGCATAATCTCCAGAAATGTATATAGGGAATAGCCTGTGTTGATTTATTTGCTGTCATTTTTATTAGTCGAATGTATCCCTGTTAATTAAAAAGTTAGTATTATTAAAAGTTAAGAAAATATTTAAACAGAATTCAAATGCAATAATAGTTACAACAATAAAATCATTAGATCTGATTAATTGCTTTTAAACTGCAGCAATGGCCTCTAGCAACATAACAGCAGATACTTTTTGTGATGTCATGAATCTCCTAACGTCAGTAACTAATGGCACTTTAATGCTCAATATGAAATAAGAATTACCCCCTGTGGTCTCATTGACACAATGGTCATCACAAACATGGAAGCCTGCGAGTGTGCATTAAGTGTGTCATTTGGGACAGGGCATTGGTGTAGTACTGAGGTGGTGCGCGTTGACAGATGGGTAAATTTCCCTCTCCATTTCTTGTGAAGAGATCTATCAATCCTTATGCCGCTTGCAGTGCCCTTTGGACTAAACAAATACGTTCTCCACAATTTGGAATCTAAACATAAAATGGCTTCACTTTAGGGCACTAAAGGGCAAATTGAACACACAGATGAATTGTGAACTTGAACACCTGGGAGCTCTCGCATGCAGACTGGCATGTAAATGAGAGTATTACAAACATTCAGAATCTTAAAGGGGCCACATCATGTCTTTGTGCCTTTTATATATCTCTACTATATATATATATATATATATATATATATATATATATATATATATATATAATTTTTTTAGAGAATTTTGCATTCATTTCTAGACAGTCAAAAGTTTACTTACATTTCCTTGGTATTTTTTTAGCTTTGCTTTTAAACTGTATAACTTTGGGCAGATGTTTTGGGTATCCTTCCACAAGCTTCTCACAATAGTTTGCAGGAATTTTGGCCCATTCCTCCTGACAGAATTGGTGTAACTGAATCAGATTTGTAGGCTGTCTTGCTCGCACAAGCTTTTTCAACCCACAAATTTTCTATAGGAATGAGGTAAGGGCTTTGTGATGGCCACTCCAAAACATTCAGTCTGTTGTCCTTAAAGCACATTTTAAGTAATTTGGCAGTATACTTAGGGTCATGGTCTGTTTGGAAGACCCATTTGTGGCCAAGTTTTAATTTCCTGGCTGATGTTTTGAGATGTTGCTTCAGTATTTCTACATGATGTTCTTTCTTCATGATGCCATCTATGCTGTGAAGTGGACCAGTCCCTCCTGCAGCAAAACAGCCCCACAACATGATGCTGCCGCCCCCATACCCCATACAGTTGGGATGGTGTTCCTAAGCTTGTAAGCTTTCCCCTTTGTCCTCCAAATGTAACAATGGTTATTTAGGGCCAAACAGTTCAATCTTAGTTCCATCAGACCACAGGACACGTCTCCAAAAAATATTCTTTTTCCCAGTGTACTTTAGCAAATTGTAATCTGTTTTTTTTGTTGATTCTGGCTTGTTGATTTTCCATGTTGTCACACAAGGAAGCAGTGTGTTTGAGGTTTTCCTTAAATACTATTTTACAGTTGTGCCTCCAATAAACTCAAATGTTGTCAATTAGCCAATCAGAAACTTCCAAAACCTTGACACCATCATCTGAGCTTTTTCAGAGGCATAATAATCATATTGTAAATATCTCCCTCATTATTCTGCTATTAAGCAGAATTTCTTTAAATTTTTTTTTTATCATTAACATGAAAATTAACTGTCCAATAAATTTGTATATAACACTTTGCTTTAAGGAAAGTTTCTAATATTATAATAATAATATAATTAATATTATAATATTCTATGAATATGAAGGGGATCTTATGCTTGCTTATGACAACTGTCATTACGTGCCATTAGCACAGTTGTCATTTAAATGCAAACACATTACTGTCATTACAATTCCTCAGTAAACTTGTCTGCCAAATAATTTTATAACAGCATCAATAATATTTATTTTAATTACTTTAAATTTGTACTGTAGTAGGGGTCACAAAAAATATTATTGACGCTGTTATAAAATTCATGACACAATTACAATATAATGATCTCATGTTTATCTTATGTTTATGCCAGATTTATGACAAGTTATGTTGTCTTGATAATGTCAAGATGTCATGACAAAATGTATGCCATCTTTCCATAAAAAATGAATTATAAGGAATTATACTTGATGACAGTTGTCATAAGATTGCATACAATATTATTCATATTCATGATGTGTCTTGTCATTCTTATACATGTTTTTATACAATTTTATGAATGCCACCTTTGTGTATAGTGCATATGCTCATTTTTACCATAGACTGTGAAAGGTATGGACATAGTTTCCGTGACGTCACCCATAGGTTTCTGAAGAACCCAAAAGAAGCTATCAGTAGGCATGGCCAACCGTCGCCATTTTGTTCGCACGTCATCGCACCGACCGGGGGATACCAAACAAGGGCAAAGAGGCTATTTTGCTTAGACGGGCTTTTCTATGGGAGAAACGCTTAATACTTCATATCCTGCGACTCGTTTGTGTTCTGACCACATGTGCTTGGTTGTGTACTATATCAATAAAGGGTTTAGACTTTTAAAAACACTGTTGTAATACATTGAGCCACTAAGCATTGTTCTTATGACGTTTCTCTACAGGAGGAAAGTGCAAATTACATCCAAATGCTTCAGATATAGTCTGTGTTAGTAAATGCAATGTTATTTATGAGATCCAGGCATAACACTGTATGCCAATGTTTCAGAGGACTGTTCAATAGCTTACAGCTAATGAATCTGTCAGATTATGGAGTACATTACAGGTCTAAAAATAATTATAAATGGTACAGTAAATGATCTTAAACAAAACAAATACATTTATAGAGATGGTACATAAGTATATAATTTTACTCACCTGGTAAATGGAGGCAGGTGAATGGTTTGTGAGCACAATAAAGTGCACACAGCATACTATATTATCTGATAATTGTAAGAAATAATTCCAAAAAGCACCTGACTGTGTAAAGCCACATATAACAAAACAAAAATACGATGTATATGGCGAGTTCAGCAGCTAATCAGCAACGGCGACCAGCAAGACCTAGCTGTCACTTAAGTGGTTACTGCCTTAATTATGCAGACTTAATATAACTTAATATAAACAAGTTATAAAATAATTCACCCCCTCACAGTTGTCATGATGGGTAGTATTAGCTTTATGAACCAAAATCGTTCTTTGTACCAGGCTGTAAACACCTTTTTTTTCTGCTGTAGAGTTGGCCATTTTAACAGTGGGCTCAATAGAAATGTGCTCTATTATGGAGCCAGGACTAGCGGAATTTCGATGAATTGCAGTTTCAGTTACTTCCGTATTTACTTCTCGAGGGAGAGCGGGAGGTTGCCGCTTGATTTTTACACTTTCTCTTATTTTCACTTTGTGTAAATGACTAAAAATATGGTTCAGTGACACTGATGTTGAAAGTCTGGTTACTAAACTAATACTTCTGCTGTCAATCCACATCTGACTCCTTCTTGCCTGAACTGTCACCTGAGTGAATATACAGACAAGGGTTAACACTGTTCACTGGTTTCACTGTGTTAGCTGACTGTGTGTCAGGCCCGTTACACAAGGATGAGATGGTGGCCATTGTTACTGTTCATCCAAACAGAAGCTGCTGCAGTTTCACACTAAAACTTTCACAGCAAAAACAACTAAGAATCCTGACAAATCATTGTTGACTGTACTGAACATGCTTTCCAGCAGGAGTGAAGTTTTAATTTTATTACCCATCTCTTTTTTATTAACTCTTTATACAGAACTCTTAAAAAAGGTGTATATCTGAATGGACTCTAATTGATTATTTTGTTTTATAGGTTTCCCCATATAGAAATATGATTTATGGCATTATAAGCAAATTGCATATGACATAAAAGTTTATATTTAAAATTTCTCATATGTAAAATACAGTATATATCATATGCCGAAACTTTTGTTTCCATTTTTGAACATACACTCGATGGCCACTTCATTAGGTACATCTTACTAGTACTGGCTTGGACCACCTTTTGCCGTTAGAACTGCCCTAATACTTTGTGGCATAGATTCAACAAGGCACTGGAAATATCCTTTAGAGATTTTGGTCCATATTGACATGATAGCATCACGCAGTTGCTGCAGATTTGTCAGCTGCACATCCATGTTGCAAATCTCCCGGTGACTGTGGAGGCCATTTGAGTACAGTGAACTCATTGTCATGTTCAAGAAACTAGTCTGAGTTGATTTGCGCTTTATGACATGGTGCATTATCCTGCTGGAAGTAACCATCAGAAGATGGGTACACTGTGATCATAAAGGGATGGACATGGTTAGCAACAATACTCAGGTGGGCTGTGGGGTTGACACGATGCTCAATTGGTACCTTTTTAATTACACCACCACCACCAGCAACAGCCTAAACTGTTGATACAAGGCAGGATGAATCTATGCTTTTATGTTGTTGACCCCAAATTCTGACCCTACCATCCGAATGTCGCAGCAGAAATTGAGACTCATCAGACCAGGCAATGTTTCTCCAATCATCTATTGTCCAATTTTGGTGAGCATGTCCAATTTGTAGCCTTAGTTCCCTGTGCTTAGCTGACAGGAGTGGCACCCCAGGCCCGTAGCCAGCCTGGTGAAAGGGGTGGTTCTGTTTTCTTAAAAAGTGGACCTTTTTGCAGGTATACGCCTCAGTTTCTATTTAACTATGAGATTTAAATATTGCATTTTAGTGACATTATTTGCTGTATTAGCTAGTCAGATGTCATAATAACCACACTTTATGATGTACTAAAAATATTTCCTAAAAATTTGCAATAAAGAAAAATGAAAACAAGATTCATTTTTAAAATACAAATTTATTATATCATATATCATTAAGAAAAAAATAGAAATCTGTTAAAGTTTTAATGTAAAAAAAATGTAGCCTACTGTTTATAATTGAAAAAAAATTGACATGTAATTGGACATTTTTTTCAAAATTCAAAAACATATGACACATTTTATATAGGACAGAAATGTTAAAGTGATGTATAGGGGCCGAGGTTGTGTGCGTGAGGCCTTAATTTCCTTACAGAAAAATCCTTGGATGGGAGGATGAAGGGGCAGAGCAAGTTTCTAAAGGGGCTTTAGCCCTGTCATGCCCCGCCAATAGCATCGTCATTGCTTCTGTCACATTGATAACATTCAAATGTTGTTGTGAAATTCTTGCAAACCTTGACACGTTATCATTTCAAATTTAAATATACATTTATTCTTTTAGCAGACAATTTTATCCTAACAGTTTATATTGCCATCTGTAAAATAGTTACACAGCACAACATTTTCATAAAAAATATTTTGCTTAAACCCTGTTAGGCCTATATATGAATTATTGTACTTATATTTGAATGTGCATAAACCTTTCAATTAGTTTGCATTATTGGTTGTTTGTTTGTTTGTTTGTTTATAGTATTATCCAGCCTGATCTCACGAGGAAACGTAAGTATTTTACGTTTTGTCAGTTTAGTGGCTAATTCATACGAATTCGTACGAGTTCAGTCGTACGAAAATGTACGATTTTAAAAAGGAGGCGTGGCACCTAACCCCACCCCTATCCCCAACCGTCATTGGGTGATGGGCAAATCGTACTAATTTGTACGAATTAGATCGTACGAATTCATAAGAATTAGCCACTAATCAAAAAGTTACGAATTGGCCGTGAGATAGCGTTGTATTATCTGTATACCTAACTGACAGGACATGTGAAAATCAGCCAGTTTCAACATAACAACCCCTACCTACAACAAGTCCTGAGTGAGGACAAGTGTGTTAAAGGGGGTTTCACAAAACAGGACCCCCACAGGAGGCCCTGAAGGGATGTTTCAATTAGAGACGTTGTGATATCCTCCACTGTGAGGTCCATTGATCATTGCAGTGCATCGGCCCTCCTCAGCCCTCCAAGAAAAGAAAAGAACATGACGTTTTTTTCTTCTTTAATAGGTGACAAAACTCACAGCGTGATGGTTTTGCTTACCGCCCTCACCTCTCTGTGTCTCTCCATCTTCACTCTCTCTTTCTTTCATACTCTCTTCCCTTTCCTTTCTCTCCCTGGGAAAAGAAAAGAAATAAAGTGGAGTGAAGGAAGGGGCTTGGTACACATGTCAGACAGGCTTTGCAGCCTCTCTCCTTTCATCTCTTTGGTTTGAGGGCTTTGATTATGGAACAGTCTCCCATTTTATCAAAAGCTGGCTAGCTTTTCAAACCATACGAGCCAGCATTACTTGTAGAAATTGCACTCCATTGATGCCAAAAAAGAGAATAATTATGATAAATAAATGAAAAGGTGTAGCGTTATTACTCTAGACATATTGATGCATACTCCAGTCTGTTTCTCAAGCTAGCTAGAACTAATTCTCGCTAACTTAGGTTTACATTGTAAGCTATGAGGTATATTATGCATTCATAGTGATCCAAACCAAATTTACTTTCATAATATGCCACCAGCCTTTATTCATTGCCCTTTTCATACAATATGCCATTATAGTCAGGAAAAAGACACATTTCCAGGCAATAAGTCTATAAATCAGTGCAATTTGGTTTCTCTTTTTTGTTTTTTTCTTCAAGGCAACCGTCTTTATCTCCCTACAGCCTTCATAACAATATGATTTGTGTGCCCCAGTCTAACACAGTCCCACTGAGCTGTGACCTCCACAATACAATATAGTTAACTTTGAAGATCAAATTACATATCCTTCTGACATAAATATGTATTCATTTCACTGCTGCCCTGGGAGAGAAGAAATTATTCATTTGCATTTTTGCTATTGATTTTCAGAAAAGACTTCTGGCAGCATATCAACTTCTGCCAAACTGCCTAAACTAAGAGTTTTGTGGAGGGGGCAGACACATTGGGTGTGGTAAAAAGCCACATAAATGTATTTAAAATAAATGCAAATAGTGGAAAATGTAGGGTTCGTATTGTGCTAGGGATCAATTGGATGCAATATGGATTAGCTTCAGGTAAAGTTAAGGTCCTCATGCCAACAGGAAGGTATCAAGACCATGCCTTTTGTTGTGAGGTTATACAAACCTGTAAGGAAGTCTCTCCATAATATCAGACCCGGATAACTGTTATAGAATTCCATGAGGCAAGACCACGAGAATTGTCAGGAACTACAACATTGAACTTTCTAATCTGAGAAGAAGATCAGGAAGGAAACCAGTTGTTTAGCTGTCTCCGTCACCCACCCTTTCTGCCCTTGACTTTTCCTTCTCCGCCAGAGCAGTTCACTAACACTCCTCCACACAGAATGTCCACATTTTTACTATGGTGTATCTTGTAGATCTATATTCATGTTTGGTATCATTTTAAATGTCTCTGTGTGATTGGTAAAGTGGTCTCAATTTCACTGTAATATTTTACTATTTCACTTGTTTATGTTGATGTGGGTTTTGACTTTGATGAGATCTTTGCCAGATGTTCCACTCCAGGGAAAATGGTCTCCACATCAACTCATGACTAGACAAAGGTCTTTGTGAAGCTGTTATTGTCTTGAATTTATGGTTGTTTGTTGTGATTTAAGTATTTAAAGGGAAGGTGCAAAAGTGTCTGTGGGATCCTGGACCCAGGATTCCCCCTTGGCAGTGTGCTGTGCATCAAGACTTATATGCTGCAACGTACTTCTACATGATCAGGTATTAATCTCGAACTCTTAAATGTATCTTTGGGTAATTAATGTTGTACATTTCTGAATTGGCTTTTTTTTTTTTTGTTTAATTATGTGAATTAGCTTGGGAAATCTTTACCTGACAAATAATATGTTGTATTTGATATATTTTATGTTCTATTGAAATCATTTAAATCTAGTAGATTGTTTAGACTGATGTTTCTGCAGCCTATGACCAGGATTGCTCATTATACAAACCTGTAAGAATGGCTAAGTCTCTCCATAATATCAGACCCTGAGAACTGTCATGGAATTCCATGAGGCAAGACCACAATAATTGTCAGGAACTAAAACAATGAACTTTCTAATCTGAGAAGAAGATTAGCTAGGAGATCAGCTCTCAGTCACTCACCCTAAAAAAAATACAGGCTCAATGGATGGAGCATAGGCACAGCATTAGAGACCTGCCGATTTCTGACAATCACTGACTTAGTATGATGTAATAAAGTGGCTAAATCAAAATTAGTTTAAAGTTGTATATTCTCTATTTAAGAACCAGAACTGGTGAGGATGTGTCAGTCAGCAGATGTAACTGGCCATTATACTGACTCTAAGCGACTTCGGGTAAACGATGAACTATTAACTGAAAAGATGAGGTGTTTAAAATATAGTCAAATCTCTAAATCCATTCCTCATTTATGAATGTGATCAGTTCCTTATTAGGAACACATTTGAAATTTAATGATCACTTGAAATTGGAGTCAGATTAAATTCTGAGCTGGAAACAAATTAAAATAAATTCTAACAAATAAAAATATTTATTTTCACATGTGCTAAAAAGGCTTACACATATTTAACCTTCACCCATGCTTTTAGTTCCATCATTGGACTAATAGATGGACCTTACAAACAGCTTTGGCTATATGTGTGTATCAGGGTCCTCTCTCATAGTCTGGTTTTCCTAGGTGATAGAACTCTAAAACTCCTTTAACACTGGAAGTACCAGAATTGTATAACTAATGGAAAGGCCATAACAGTCATTCTAAACATTCTCATATAAGACATATATTTTTATAATATATATGCACATTTATAAGCTGAATGCGTAAGAGTTACTTGACTGCCTGTAAAGGTGCGCACCTGATATTGTCTGGCAAGCAGAAGAACATGTTTTGTTCACCAAACTGAATATATTGTTTTAAAAGACATCTCTAAAGTAAAGTAATGTTTCTGCTATCAGGCAATTATGTTTTTGTTAGCAGGAAGTTGCTAGGCAACAAATGCTTGCATATTCAAAGGCAAGGAAATAAGTACACTGAAACGCATGCAGTCAATTTAGCCACCATGGTAATTCAAGGTAGATCTACTTTTTTTTTTAATTATTTTAATAAAATAATAATGTTGTAAATAAATGCACACACATTTAGGAAAAGTCAGGGTATTGCAGTTATGTGGGTTTTATTTAAACAAATATATTAAATGATAAAATATAAAAAATGGTCAAAATAACTGCCTCAGTAATTCACCAAGTACTGAGGCAATAGTGTAGTAATAGTGTTTAAGTGTGAGCTGTATGCTATGTCTGTGAGAGTTGCAGTGCAGTGTAAATTATGTTTAGACCCCAGCAATTCAGTTTAGCTCACTTTTGGCTCAGGGCTGGCATTTGGCCATTCATGCTCCATGCCTCTCGTTGTGAGTGTATGATTAGGTATTCGTTTGTTCAACATTCAATTTTGTCTTTTGTCATTTACTTTTACTCACCCTTGTGTTTTTCTAGAGTGGCTGGATTATTTTTTCACTGGCCAGGCATTCTTTTGTTGCACTGCTCTATAAAGCATTCAGTTTGTTTATTATGCTTACATGTGATGTTTATTGCCATCTCATCTGCCATGTTCAGACATCCTGTCATGCCAAATATTGCCCACAGACATCTGACTTAAAGGGCTTCTATTAAGATTATTATAATTTAAAAGTCCAAAAACCAGGACTCCTGATGTGTAACTGAAGCTTCGTAAATTTATAGTTGTGTACTGACACTATTGCAGCTGTGGTTATTTAAACAGTTTAACTTACACAGCAGTTTTACATTTTTCAGTCATTCATTCATTTTCTTTTTGGCTTAGTACCTTTATTAATCAGGGGTCGCCACAGCAGAATTAACCTCCAACTTATCCAGCATATGTTTTACGCAGCGGATGCCCTTCCAGCTGCAACCGAACACTGGAAAACACACTCTTGCATTCACACACATACACTATGACCAATTTAGTTTATTCAGTTCACCTATGGGGCATGTCTTTGGACTGTGGGGGAAACCAGAGAACCCATAGGAAACCCATGCCAACAAAGGGAGAATGTGCAAACTCCACACAGAAATGCCAACTGACCCAGCCGGGACTTGAACCAGCGACCTTCTTGCTGTGAGGTGATCGTGCTACCCACTGCGCCACTATGACACACCTTTACTTTTTTTCATTCATTCATTCATTCATTCATTCATTCATTTTCTTTTCGGCTTAGTCCCTATATTAATCTGGGGTCACCACAGTGGAATGAACCGCCAACTTATCCAGCACATGTTTTACGCAGCGGATGCCCTTCCAGCTGCAACCCATCTATGGGAAACATCCACACACACTCTCATTCACACAAATACACTACGGACAATTTAGCCAACCCAATTCACCTGTACCGCATGTCTTTGGACTTGCTCTCAGAGGAAACCCACGCGAACACAGGGAGAACATGCAAACTCCACACAGAAACGCCAACTGACCCAGCCGAGGCTCGAACCAGCAACCTTCTTGCTGTGAGGCGACAGCACTACCTACTGCGCCACTGCGTCACCCCTTTACTTTTTTTGTCATACAAATTACAAAGTGTACAACTTCTTCTTGGGGTGCAGCGGGACCACAATCCAGTTTCTTTGCAAATCCTGTTATGTGAAATTGATGATACAGCTTAATACTGAGAGATGATTATACAAGCCATAGAGTTTGAAAAACAGTATGTGAGAAGTACCTGCATGACCTACTACTTCTGGCGAGATTCTGAAGTGCGCATATGATGGATGCTATGCTATCTCATGATGCCACACTAAATACATAAATGGGAGTGAAGCGGCACAACTGACGCGTCACATGATAATGAAAAATGGTGGATGTAGTACAGTACATCCAATTTCCATTCATACTACTCACATTCATACTATATAGAATGCACTTTTCTAACGATCGTGTAGTAAGTCCAAAGTCAAATGCAGTATCTACTGAGTAGTAGGCGATTTCACATGCAGCATGAGTTTTGGATCCTGATTCAATTTTAGAAAATGTTTGGTCCAAAGAGTCTCCAAAAGTTAATTTTGCATGATAGGTGCCCTTGAACGTCTGATGCATATGACATGCTAAACTGTGTGCCATGGTTTTTTAATGATCTATTATGACAAAACCACATGAGACCCTGAACCACAAAACCAGTCTAATGTTACACAGGTCATTTTATGTCAGTGGTCAAAAGTACATTGCATGAATCAACATTATATATATATATATATATATATATATATATATATATATATATATATATATATATATATATATATATATATACTGTATATTTATATATATATATATATATATATATATATATATATATATATATATATATATATATATATATATATATATATATATATATATTAGGGGTGTAACGGTTCACAAAAATCACGGTTCGGTTCGATACGACACAGTGGTGTCACGGTTCGGTATGTTTTCGATACAGCAAAAAAAAAAAAAAAAAAAAAAAAGGAAAAAAGCCAGAGGATTTCTCTGATTGAAATCTTTTTATTGTATGAAAACTAACATCATAAAAGCATGATCTCTCTTCTTTTCTTTTTTTACTTTGAACTAGGGATGTCAGTTTCTACAAAATCCAGTGATCAATGATCATTTAAATTATCGACCAATTAATCTATTAATCGCTCATTCTTATAAACGATCCGTTTAAATCTAGGCTACCAGCCTGTGTTGAGGCTACTGAAGAATGAGCTGAATATGCAATGCATTATGATTCTTGCTTAATCGTCACAACGAAAAAATCCCAAACTAGGCTACAGGCTGAGTAGCCACGTCAGAGGTGAATGCGGCACACGCTTCTGTTAAAGCTTCCGTGAAGAACGAAAGCGAAAGCAACTACTAAACACTGTTATGCCATAAAATTATTTCATTTTTAACAATCAATTAAATTACACAGCGGTTTTATATCAAAAGTTGATAATAATATAAAATATACTACATTTTGATGGTAAAATAATGATTTAAAAGGACGGCTGTTATTTCTTTCAGCTTTCAAACATTAAATAACTAATGCATCAAGTGAAATAAAAACGAATATGAAACAACACATAGCAGGATTTAAAGCATATAAAGAACTATTATATTTAGCAAAATGCTGCTCTTTTTATCTTTGTATTTTTTTTTTATCATTTTATGTTTGTTATTTTTAATATTTCTTTGTCTTCATAATTAAAGCTAATCGACAAATTCCTGCTTGACATTTTAGAAAATATTTTGCGTAGCTACCCAGTATATATTAAAGATCACTAGAACAAAAAAACAAACACAAAAACATGTTACATGGCCCCATAAATGTCCAACTTATATTTAACTGAATCGTATAAATTATGAAAATTGCTCCTTTTATTTTTATAAAACATTTGTTATTTTTTTTTGAGTAAAAACAATATCGACATTTAAGAATCATTTTATTAATTCACTCATTCCTTTGACTTGTTTATTGGCGCATATATAGGCTATAATTTAAATCAAACAACAGTAAATTGGACCTCTACAATGCCACTAAGCTTTCAAACAAAAGTCCAAAAAATTAAAGAAAGATTGGACTTTATCCGGTGACGGCCGACACTGAGCTCAGTAAAATGTTTTTGATAAGTTATTAATAATCTGTTCAATAATTCGTTAAAGCCAAAATGAATGGTAATTTAATATAGGCTATTTAAAAATATATATATAATAAATATAGGCCTAACATATTTTTAAATAAAATAAAATAGGCTATTTTCTGAAAAATGTGCCTGTCTGTGTTAATTATTCCATCGAATTAATTTGATCGCAACACCTGTTATTCCAGAACAGAACATTTGAGCTGGTTTCAGTTCTTTTCATTTTCTTTTTTCTGTAGATTCATTTTTACAAATAATTTTATTTCATTTGTTTGTTAATTAAATGTTGTTATTTAGCCTATTTGTTATACAACAAAGTTGCAAATTAATTTGCTACAAGATGTGGCTGTGTAGTGCGCTTATCCAGAGCGCGTGAACTGCTGCTGCAGAGAGAAAGAGCGCAATGGAAATAGGCTATTTAAATTTTCGCATGCTGATTTATGTGAAATTGCGAATACATGACTAATCGCATTGCAATTTTAAAAATTATTGTATGTTTTCCTTTAGGAGGGAAAGTCGATTTCAATTCATGCTAAAGACATGTGGTGCTGAAGTCTGAAAGTGCCGGTCATGTTGATGTGAACAGCTGAAGCTGTCAAATTATTTTTAGTTTATTTATTATTAATGATGATGATTAAAAATAATAATGCTATTCATTTTATTCAATAATGTAATTAAAACATGTAATATATCTACATTAATGCGAAACAAGCTAAATATCGTCTTTAAAGTCGTCATACTGTAGATCTCAGCTCTCTGCAATATCTTTGCCTATATCCTCCTCAATACACGATATTGCAGGACAGGCTTAAAACAAAATTCGCAGCACTGAACATGTTCCCAGACTGAAAGTGATTGATGATGAGAAAACTCAGAAACCTGTGAAAACGGAGATGTTCACCGCATATAGCCGTGACGAGCGATTTTTTTTAAATGAAAGCATATTTGTGCCAGTCTGTTAAGATTGCTTGAAACACTTTAATATTTTAGAGTAAATAGTTAAAGTTTGCATCACCAATAATTGATCTTACCCACGCGTGACCCACGTATACTTCAATATCATGCGACCTATTTTTTGATTACCTGACTCACGGATTAACGGCAGCACATGTGTATACAACGGAGATCTGCTTGATTTGACCGTCACCTGCCATCTCAGTGGATCTGAAAGCAGGAATAAGCAAAGTGCTCCCAAACGCCAGACCCGTTGTTGGTTATAGGAGGATTACATTAATGTTAGCTACTAGCCATTTTGCTAGCTGTTGTGCAGTCAGTCCGCGGCGCGTTTCCACCCTTTCGCTTTCGTCCGGAACAAACCCTGCATCATCTCAGCGCCCCTCGGTCTTCGCTTTTGTCCGGGACAAACCCCGCATCATCTCAACACCCAGCTCCGCCGGCTTTTTCGGATTGAAAGCGGCATAACTTTCGGTTTGAGCGCCAATTGAGCTTACTCCGACCCTGAGTGCAGTGTGTGCCTGACTGGAGGTGGGCGGGGAAGGCAGATGTTGCCTGTCACATCATGGGATGCCTTGTTGAGCATTGTTGCGCTGAAAACATTATATTTGTCTGAATCGTTCGGTTCGTATGCGTACCGAACCGAAAGCCTCGTACCGAACGGTTCGATACGAATACGCGTATCGTTACACCCTTAATATATATATATATATATATATATATATATATATATATATATATATATATATATATTAGAGATGCCACAATTTTAAATACAATATTGAACCGTTCGGTACGACATCCACGGTTCAATACACGCTTGTGAATTGCGTTTTTCCGGTTTTATGTTTAAATAATTTATGTGCATTTTATTTCTCTCCGAATAGACTGTTTGTGTGTGCCTGTAAGTCTACGGGCTGAGATGAGGAAACTCCTCCCCACGAGTAAATATTCAATCACTATGCTCTAAAGTTAGGGGGCGCTCCACCATCATTCCATACTTTAACATGGCGAGCGGCAGTGAAGTGAGGGAGCAATAGGAAGCGCCGGTGTCTTTCAAATCTGCGGCGTTGGGACATTTCGGTTACTCGTATAGACTAATCGAACGGAAACACTTCCAACATGACTGCACATCTGCGGCGCCATCACCCAGCAATATTACTGTCTGAAGGCAGAATAGCAGAGAAGGTAATAAAGTACTTCCATAAAACAACAATCCCTCACTGAATCCTTCCAGCAAACATATCCAACTGGTTCCGAAAGACACATAAAAATAACAAAGGCAGTGTTAAGTTTAATTAAGATAGTTTATTTATATTTACTGAAGTACAAATGTGTTTATTTGAAATGATCATTTTATGTTAATTAACTTCACATGCATGTTTATTTTTAAAATGTAGGAATTTATGTGTTGCCCAGTTTGTACATAGCCTACCAGCAGCTGTGAGATTCCAGTGTTCATTTTTTTATTAAACAATACACTAGGAAATAGTGTACCTTTCTTGGCTTTGAAGTAAAATAAAGGAGTATTGCAATAAATCATTTTTATTTTTTTCTCTTTCTTACTGTTCCTATTGCCTAAGCATAGAATAACAATAAAAAAAACACTTATGTGTTAAGCCATCAGAACCGAATTTTTTCTTTCTCATTCTAAAACAGTATAATTTTAAGATCATGTTTCATTAAGACATTTTGAAAACTTCCAACTGTAAATATATCAAAACTCTTGCTCTAGGTCTCCTCATTTACTCTGTCACACACTGATGGCCCATTAGAGGCCTATTTGTCTCTCAAGTTGAGAATGGCCATCAATATTCATGAAAGATACCCTCATTCGCATATCCCCATTTTTTTTCAGAACACATATATCTGTATTTTTCTCAGAAACACAACATCATACATACAGGCGTGCATAATAATGTAGCACAGTTTGTACTAAATACCATATTATGAGATTTTAGCCTTTAATATATTTTGAAGAAACAAAAAAAAAAAACAAAAAAAAAAAAACAAATAAATAAAATTAAATGCCACACATGAGTTTTGCCTTAAAGTGTTCACAGTGGTCAGTGAAATATTGAAATATTTAATCATTTATTCATTAATTTTCTTTCAGCTTAGTCCCTTTATTTGTAAGAGGTCTTATCCAGCATATGTTTTACACAGTGGATGCCCTTCCAGCTGCATCACCTATAGTGCATGTGAGCTCAATCAGTAAAATTGATTGGATTTAGGAAAGGGGGAGGGTGGGTCAGTCGATTGGCTGGTCGCCCAGTCAATCATTCAGTCAGACAGACAGACAGATGGTCGGTTGACAGCGACCTCTGGTGGGTTTACTCGAGAACAGCGCGAGCATGAACGGCACTTGTGAGAGACATTTGAGATCCGAAAAAGCACACACAGCGGTCCCCTGTGGATTTTGAGCCACAGTGTCATACAAAATATTTTTTGATTTAAAAAATAAAATTGGGCAGCATAAAATTGTATTTATGGGTATTTGCATAATTATATGCAATATATTATAATGCATGATTATAAACACATAAAGAAAGAGTTGTGTACAGAAAAATGCATTTTCTATTACAGTCTATTAAAACAATCTGACATTCTCTGGGGTGGTAGGTCTCTGACAGCAGCATTTTTTTTTTTTTTACTTTTATAGTGTAATGATACTTTATAGCTGTTTTTAATAAATGCATTACATTTTGAACAAATATATAAAGCAGAAATTATTTTCAGCAGTAATTTTCAGCCCAGGAGAGGGCTTGGCTGCTGCTGGTAGATTTCTGACAGCAGCCGCATGTTTTTATTTTCTTTTATTTTACAGTCTTTTCTAATGTTCAGTACGGTTCTACAGTGTATTGTTCTGTTATAATAATTATTTTAATGATTATAATACAGTTCTAATGGATATTTTGAACAAATTAGGCATATATTAAGCATATATTAATTATGTTCAGCATTTATAATCATGGAGCGGCATGGTGGCTCAGGTGGTTAGCACTGTCGCCTCACGGCAATAAGTTCACTGGTTCTGTTTGGAGTTTGCATGTTTTCCCCGTGTTGGTGTGGATTTCCTCCGGTTTCCTCCACAGTCAAACACATGCACTATAGGTGAATTGAGTAAACAAAGCTGGATGTAGTGTATGCAACCCAGGCTCATTCTGAAAATGTAGTTCCGTGGACGTTTCTGTAGACTGCGAAATACATCCCGCAGGTACGTATTCTTGCAGTTTTTGTTTTCGCAAATCCACGAGAGACCAATGTGTGTGCTTGTTCGTATCTCAAATGTCTCTCGCAAGTGCCGTTTGCGCCCGTGCTGTTCTCGCGTAAACCCACCAGAGGCCGCTGTCGAACGGCCGTCTGTCTGTCTGACTGAATGATTGACAGGGCAACCAGCCATTCGACTGACCCACCGTCCTCCTTCCCTAAACCCAACCAATTTTACTAATTGACCCCCCCACCCACATACTTCCCTAAACCCAACCAAGGGTTTACAAAATCCGTCCAGAAAAAAGAAAAGCCCTCGTCTGATTTTTACCACGTTTTCGGATTTTACCACATTCTCACCCTGTTTTTGTCTTACCTGATTTCTGGAACCGCTCTTTCCCGGACTTGAACCCGGTTGCTAACGGGACAAACTGGTTGCAGCGGGAAAGGCCTCCACATGGAGGTAAGCGTTCAGCTGGTAAGCGCCAAAAGGACCGCAGCAGTACGTACCTCCGGCTAAATAATATGCGGTCTCCAGAAACATCCACGGGACTAAGTTTTCAGAATGAGCCTGTGTTGAGTGTACGTGTGTGCATGTGAGAGTGTATGGGTTGCAGCTGAAAGGGCATCCACTGTCTAAAACATATGCTGGATAAGTTGGCAGTTCATTTCACTGTGGTGACCCCTGATGAATAAATGATTTATAATCATCTAAAGAAATACCACATGACCCTCTTACATGTGCAATCACATGCTAAAATCACATTTGGAATGTGTGTTGAACCTGCATGTTTATAAAGCACATTTATCACGTTTATCACTTTTTTTATACACAGTTTGCGTTTCACATGTGATTTCAATGTGTATGTTTGTGTGATTTTAGGTATTTATTTGGAAGGGATAATGACAAACCAAACACTTTAGCATTATTTCTGAAGGATTGTGAGAATGACAATAATCACTGCTAAAATATCAGATTATGGATCCAAATAAATTATTATTATTATTATTATTATTATTATTATTATTATTATTATTATTATTATTATTATTATTATTATTATTATTATTATTATTATTATTATTATTATTGGCGATGTGGTGGCGGAGTGGGTAGCACGTTCGCCTTACAGCAAGAAGATCACTGGTTCGAGTCCCAGCTGGGTCAGTTGGCATTTCTGTGTGGAGTTTGCATGTTCTCCCCGTCTTGGCGTGGGTTTCCTCCTGGTGCTCCGGTTTCCGCTACAGTCCACAGACATGCGCTATATGTGAATTGAATAAGCTAAATTGGCCAAATAACATATGCTGAATAAGTTGGTGGTTCATTCCGCTGTGCTGACCCCTGATTAATCATTTCATTAAGAAAAGTAAATGAATGAATAAATATTGTGATCGTGATTTTCGAAAGCATTACATCTCTTTGTAAACGTTTATTATTACCATTTGTTGAGTCTCCCCATACAGTTTGATAGAGTGCTTGAACCCGGAAGCTGCTTCACATGACGTCACACTTAACAAGCTAATTTGTTACACATTTTCCCCCTTACCCTCTTACATTCCGACCCACATTCGGCCAGTACTGAATGTACCTTCTCCAGTTTGATCTTCAGATTTCATTATATTATTTATCCAAATCCGTCGTATTCCATTGATAGTGTAAAACCTTAGAGAGGCCGGTGCTCATGTTCACGGGCTTTGATTCTAGACATATGCCGGCAGTCACAAAAGTGCTGATTAACAGATGGTTTCCCAGTGACAGGGGAGCACTCTAATGCTTCCTGTCAAGAAATGAATTAATAACAGCACACAGATAACAGATAGACACTTTTCTCACCAAAGTAGGGCTAAAAATAACATCAAGTTATTTGTTTCTGGAGAAAGACCGTGGTTCATAATGATTTAATGAGCAAGAGAACTTTGCTCCATTAAGTTTAAGTGAAAAATTGTCTCATTAGGTCAATTAGGGCACCAAACGTCTCAAGTAAAACATAAATCATTATCTGCTATGCATCAGCACAATTAATGCAGAGCACTGGAGTTAAAAGAACAACCGTACAGTTCTCTATACTTTTAAAAAGCATTTTGCTTACCCGGAATTTCCACATTAAAGTTGCACGTATGAGTGATTATTCTGGAGAAAAATTAATTAAATACCAATATCAGCACATTATTTGACACCTATCATTATTTTTGAACCTGGCATACTTCCAGGATGAACAGCCGAATATTCCAAACACCACAAAAAACACTGACGCTGAATGACAATAAGCTGAATGATAAGTAATATGTTGTAGCTCAGCAATAAACATAAGGCTCTGCGTCATCTTGGCAGGTATGAGCAGAAAGGTCATATGGAAAGGTTTCAGATAAACTACTTAAGAGCAGAGCTCCTTCTCAGGTTCATCATGTGCCACATACATTATGCATAAGAAAAACAGATGCTCTGCCTTGTTTGCATAATTTACCCTACATGCACCTTGAGCTGGGACACACACGCACATGCGCACACACACACACGGGTCACTGGGATCTTGTCTTGTACAGTAGAGCCCTCAATGACTCGTTTCTGACTCATGCATTCAAACCTGTATCAGGTGAACTCTGATAGCATTTATTGTCAGTTGGGAATTCAGTCTTTCCTAACACCCACATATCCACCAGAAAAACCCCTAAGAACATGTAAATAAGCCTCCCACTATCTACAGTTAGTTAAGGGGGTCCTTGCACAGTATGGAAGACAACCAATGACAAGTTTAAGAGACACAATCTGTTCGGCTTGGAGATTTCACTTACATTTTTTTTCCCAACTGGCAATTATCGCAAGATCAGTTCACCAGAAGTGTTCTGCACTGTTACACTGATCATGAACCAACTCCTTAGACAAATCAAACTCTTTATCTGCTCCAGAATGAAGCTCAGATTAGTCTCAAGGGAAAAAGCACTGACAGACAATAAAAGATGGCACAGATCCCATTATAACCACAGTAATGGTCCACATCTGCTCTAGGTAAACTTTTGCCTGCCTTTAGGACTCAGTATTATACAACAATTAGTTCTAGTCATCAAATTTGATTGGCCAAGTGATGTTTCTTCACTGAGTCTTTCAATTGATATTAGTCTGCTCATGTATTTCAAAGAGTCTGACAGTCTGTACATACAGTTGAAGTGAATTATTAGCCCCCCCCTGATTTATTAGCCTCCCCTGTTTATTTTTTTCCCCAATTTCTGTTTAACGGAGGGAATAATTTTTTCAACACTTTTCTAAACATAATAGTTTTAATAACTCATCTCTAATAACTGATTTATTTTATCCTTGACATGATGACAGTACAATATTTGACTAGATATTTTTCAAGACACTCCTATACAGCTTAAAGTGACATTTAAAGCCTAAACTAGGTTAATTAAGTTAACTAGACAGGTTAGGGTAATTAGGGAAGTTATTGTATAACAATGGTTTGTTCTTTTTTTTATTAAAAACTGCTTTTATTCTAGCAGAAATAAAACAAATAAAACTTTCTCCAGAAGAAAAAAAATTATCAGACATACTGTGAAAATGTTCTTGCTCTTTTAAACATCATTTGGGAAACATTTAAAAAAGAAAAAAAAATCAAATAGGGGCTAATAGTTCTGACTTCAACTGTACGTGGTGGGGATTTTTCTTTTTTTTTCTTTTTCTAAGTCATACAGGTTCATGCTGAGTGATACAACTTGATATTTCATTCACCGTTTTCTGTAGCTTTTCCACATTACGCCTGTTTCACACCACAAGCGCATGCAGAGCGTGAGCAGCACGTGCTCAGCTCGTATGGAGAGCAGAAGCAGCGCGCAGGCATTTGCCTTTCACACTGACTGCGTCTGCATCGTGCAATTCATCGGCAGCTGCCGCACAGATAAATCTGTCTCTGTCTGTTCTATCTAGTTACCTATCTATCTACAAATACACTTTTTTTTTTACTTTTCATCTGCACCAAGGCCCACGGCAACTTCCACCTACTCTGTTTCCTTAACCTGCAAGTCTTTATCTTACAAATTATATAGATCCTGAATCTTTGATTGTCAGGATGATGTAGGCCTATAGTTATAACAATATTTATACAATGTAGTTATAATAATATTTATACATGATCAAACTAATGTGCAACTTAAGCAAAACTAATACTAAAATCGTTTTAAATTTGGTTTTGTAGTTCAGGCCCAAATAAATATTTGTTGCCGTTTTTAACAGTTTAAGTTAATTTGATTGACTATATAAAAATCAGTGGATATTATCGATGTACTTATTGGGTAAAATTACTTTTTACTGTCATTTAATGTGTTTTTGGTAATTATCAATGCACTGTTACTTTAATTGAGCGTAAGCAGCATGGCAAAAATAGCTGAAACTATTGCAGCACTGCTGCTTCAGCAATGCTCACACCTCGCACTGATGCGCTGCTTCTGCGTGCGGTATGAAAGCTCTAATCTGTTAACATTGACGCCATAAAAAACACGCGCTGCTCACGCTTGCGGTGTGAAACAGGCTTTATTCCCAGTTCTGCTAATTCAGTGTTCAGCCTCTGATAATCTGCCTCCAAATTCAGAAATTTGATTATTTTTTCCTTGAATAGCATTCAGAACGCCTTTAAATTAAGATGTGAGAAAGTATTTCATATCTGCGAGAGCCTTCATCACTTCATTCTCTCCATTGTTCATTGTAGCCTCACCTGTTAGCTTGGTGCTATCGTTAGCTTCATCGCCATCAAGATTTTCCTCAGTTGTATCTGGATTCTTCCTTGTAATTCTTCGATTTGCCATGACGAAGCAATATTCTTTGTGACCACGGTTGAACTCGGGGGCTATTTCGTCAAAGTGTCATAAAGTTCAAAATCTGTCCGTCTGTTTGCGGATGTTCTCTTTGAGTGCGCGCGACATCATTTCGGCTGGCGGTGTGCACGGCATTTTTTGAGACCCAAGTGAACAGTGCGTGCGGCGCCGCATCTGGTTTGAGTTGAAATGAACCACTTTGAAGAGATTTTGTCTGAAACAGGTACACCTGTACAGACATCTTTATGATCCGTGATGATAGAGATAACCTGATGAACAATAATTTTTGGCTAGAAATTGCAACAGCAGTGGGAAAGGAGGAAAGTTTTTGTTAAAAAGTTTGGAAAAACCTGAGGGATAGTCTGTTAAAGCCAAAAGAGGCCATGGCAAAAGTGGAAACCCAGCTACACAATTACAGAAATATGTTTTTTTCCACCATTTATAGGTTTTACACTGATGTATATATTACAATTTTGAATTTAAAACAATTTAATAATTACAAAACTATAATTAAGGATCAAATTATTTCTTTGATAACTGGGAAAGAATATTTGAACCTATCAGTTTACAATATACTGATGCCCTGTTTTTCAAGGCTTTATTGGTGATAATGGTCAGGAATGTTTGGACTATTATTGCCTTTTTAGCATAATAAGAGGACAGAAACTAGCCAGACATAATGTGTGAATTCGGGAGCGGGCTAAATAAAAACAAAAAAAAAACATCTGTATTTTTAAGTAAGTGTGCTTTTTTTTGGCTTTTATTCTTGCCATAATAGAAATATATTTGTAGAGCAACCCATTTTCTCTCCTCATTGATATTTTAATAAACTTTAATAGATAAAACTGTCCGAGATATGAACAAAAGCAAGTGATGCATCAAAGTTTGATTAAAACAAACCTTGAATGGTTATAAAAATCCTTATAATCATTAAACTAATTTATAAAAACAATAAAAATAATTTGTTTAAAAATCTTGAATGATATTAATGATATGACCTAGTTCCGGAAACTTTCTACTTCTCTGTTTATCTGTCTGACTTTACGGTCAGTTACTTTTGACCGCCCCCTGTCGTTTTAAAGAATATCACAACGGCGAACGCGGCAAGTATAAAAGCCTCGTCCGTTTCGCGAGGTGCGCGCGCAGTCAGCGGAGGTGCGCGATGCGGCGCCAGGCGAAAGTATAACTCCAGCTTATGGCAGTGGCGCAGTAGGTAGTGCTGTCGCCTCACAGCAAGAAGATCGCTGGTTCAAGCCTCGGCTGGGTCAGTTGGCGTTTCTGTGTGGAGTTTGCATGTTCTCCCTGCGTTTGAGTGGTTTTCCTCTGGTAAAATGTGGTACAGGTGAATTGGGTAGGCTAAATTGTCTGTAGTGTATGAGTGTGAATGAGTGTGTATGGATGTTTCCCAGAGATGGGTTGCAGCTGGAAGGGCATCTGCTGTGTAAAACATGTGCTGGATAAGTTTGCAGTTCATTCCGCTGTGGCTACCCCGAATTAATAAAGGGACTACGCCGAAAAGAAAATTGATGAATATATATGATGAATATACTGTATATATATATGAATTATTAGCCCCTCTTTGAATTTTTTGTTCTTTTTTAAATATATTGCCAAATTATGTTTAACAGAGCAAGGAAATTTTCACAGTATGTCTGATAATATTTTTTTCTGGCGAATGTCTTATTTGTTTTATTTCGGCTAGTATAAAAGCAGTTGTTAATTTTTTAAACACCATTTTAAGGACAAATTTATTAGCCCCTTTAAGCTTTTTTTTTTTTTTTTTTGATAGTCGACAGAACAAACCATTATTATACAATAACTTGCCTAATTATCCTAACCTGCCTAGGTAACCTATTAACCTAGTTAAGCCTTTAAATGTCACTTTAAGCTGTATAGAAGTGTCTTGAAAAATATCTAGTAAAATATTATTTATTGTCATCATGGCAAATATAAAATAAATCAGTTATTAGAAATGAGTTATTAAAACTATTATGTTTAGAAATGTGTTGAAAAAATCCTCTCTCCTTTAAACAGAAAACGAGGAAAAAAAATAAACGGGGGCGAATAATTTTGACTTCAACTGTGTATATATATATATATATATATATATATATATATATATATATATATATATATATATATATATATATATATATATATATATATATATACACACACACACACACACACACACACACAACAGTTCTGTGTGGTTCTTGAATCTAATGGGCTGATAGCTGTGCGATATTCTGCAAATAGCAGCACTCGTACCACCTCTTCATCCTTCACGCTTGTGTATTACTTCACCCACATACAGCGACAAGCAGAGGACACTCTGCAGTCTGACAAATATTGTTGCTGTAGGGCAACATAATGTACTTTTGAGGCTTTTTTACTCAAGAATGTAGTTGTTTAGATTGCAACTATGCAGGTTATTTATAAGGAAAGTGCCTATTTTAAATATTTATAATTTTGGAGCATCGGAAACATTGCATCTGCCCCCATCAGCCTGTCTGAGCAGACCAAAGAAAGTGATGGTTGACGTTCTGCCACAAGACGGTGACAGAGACCGCATAATAAATCCTTAGGAGAGAAAAACAGCATTTTCTCAGCGCAAGTTTCAAACTACAGCTGAACAAGTCATTATAAATCAGGTAAGTGACATTCTAAGTCCATCTCTCTCTTTTGTAATTTGTAGTGTTGTATTTATACCACAGAAACTGGCAGTGTTTGCTTTGCTTTGGCTTTTTCGGGCTTAATTATTGTGAAATCCCAATTGCAACAGAGAAATACTGGGAAATCTCTGTAGACTAATGACATTTCATGCCGTTCAGCTTTATAAACTTAAAATGTGAGCAAAATCACCTGTTTTGTCATCACTTTAGACATTACGCTAGAGAATCATTCAAATGCTACTTCTAAAGTGACGTTATTAAATCAGCAATGGTTTTTGCTGTTCTGATGTCAGCTGTAGATGTGATGTGGATGGGTGATGCATGGTGGAAAAAACAGTAGTTCCTTCTACAAAAAGGTTTTTGAGACTCATTTTGAGACTTGTTTTCATTTTTATATACACGATTATGTCATTGAACTGTTGTATAAACGCGATATCACGCTCATAGCAGTGCACTATGGCTGTATGTCGACACTGGTGGGGGGCACTAAGGCACTTGGCCTGTGCCGATATACAGCCATAACATCTACATATCAGTCTATTTGCACGTCAGTAGTTATTTTGTGAATATGAGTTCATCCATTCATAATTCACTCCTTCTCATCTTGTCCTCTGGTGAAGTGGTCTAAGCTTTCCCCCACAACTCAGTTCACTTACAGTAGCACACTATAGGTGTGTATATACAAACATGCCAAATAGGAAAAGGCAATTTACTTGTCATTGCTTCAATGCACACGTGTACAAAAATATATTCCTAAATCTAAACTGATTCACAATATAAACACACACATACACACATCCTTGCTATTTGTGTTGCTCAAACCCAAGTAAATTACAAGCACTAGTCTTTAAAAAGGAAAATCCCAAGGGCAACACAAGGTATATGGGGCTCAGATACAAGCCCTCACTGAACTTGTGTGTTAATGTGACTGCGTGTGTGTATGGGCGCAGGTGTAAATTGTTGTGAAATATCCCTGCATTGCTGGGGCTGTTAAATTATTCAGGGCAACAGTGCACATTTGCTGAGGGAGTGTGGATGTTTGGGTGTGTGTTTGTATGTGTGCGTCTGTGTTTGTGGGAGTGTTTGTTTGCGTAGGTGGTAGTCAACAACAAGAGACAGATGTGTGAAGGTGTGAGTAATGTAGTGTGTGTGTGTGTGTGTGTGTTTGTGTAAGTGTGTGTATACTATGTGCGAGTGTCATGATAATGATGAACAGATTTTGCTCCCCAAAAATATCATTATGGTGGACTCACTCATGGGAAAGTGTTGTGAAATCAACTTAGCTTTATTGTAACTAGGCAACCAAGATAGACTAGTCAGTCTGTTTGTAAATGCTGCAATAAAGCTTTCCTTAATTTTCTTTCATTCTTTCTTCATCATGACAGTGTTATACTTAATTTTGATGAATACAAAATAAATGAATAAATTAAAAATACAACAGGGTTTGTTTACGCTGCTTATAGAAATGTACACTACTTGTCAAAAGTTGGGGTCAGTTTTTTTTTCCATGTTTTTTTTAAATTGTTAAGAAAATTATTCGGTTCACCGAGGCGGCATTTATTGTAACAAAGTTAAATTGTTAAATATTTATTGAAGTTTTAAATAACTGCGTTCTTATTGTATGTAGTTTCAAATGAAATTATTACTCCAGTCATTATTGCTTATATTACTATTACCATTAATAATAATAATAATAATAATAATAATAATAATTAATAGTAGAGTGTTTTCCGAAGGATCATGTGACTCTGAAAACTGGAGTAATGATGCTTAAAAAATCCTACTGAACCCGAACCTTTAACCGTTTATGTATATCAAATAATTTGCAAGAGTTTTGTGTAATCACCAACAAAAGTACAAAATCAGAGGCAAATCAATGCTTTTTTATGCGAGCGACAATTACACAATTGCCAATAATGCAATAACATAGAATCACCACTGAAAAAACACTCGTAAAATAATTGTCATGCTAAATATCCAAACTTAAAGAGCCACGAAACCCCCTGTCTCAGCAGGGTGTTTTCACACCTCTAGTTTGAAAAAAAAGTCAGGAAAGTGGGCGTGTCTAGCTCTGGGAGCGTGGGAGTGTCGAGAAGGGCATTTCCAGTTGGGCACGCGCTGAGTTTCACAGGCGAAACAAACACACAGACGCAGTATGTTTGATAACGCATGGCGAATGGGAGAAAAAAAATCCTCCGCATTTCTCTGTAACGTATGTACTCGGTAGGTAGCGTCAGAAAGCCGTGTGTGTATAGACTATCCTGTCACAAAATGCGGCATAAATCCTGCACGACGGGAATAGTTTGTGTTAACATGTTTACACTCGGAGAGCAGCATTTACAGCGGATCTTTCAGTCTATAATATTGTACTGTAATATTGCAGTGATATTAACATACTGTAAACTTAGTAACTAAATCATTTTGACTATGGCATGTCTTTACTGAAAGTGAAAGAGCACTGCTGATGATACAAACTAACTTTGCAATCTGGGTTAAAGGGCACTGATCACACACACTTACCAAATCTGTAGACAGACAATCAAACTGGAGCTGTGTCTTTTTATTAAAAGGAGACGAGCAGCAAATCCGGATTTCATCATTTCCAGATGCGAAAAGCTCTCGGGTAAAAAATGTTCCTTACAAACGCATTTCTGTCGCGTGCACTGTCCACACATGATTCCAGCAGCTCTCTCATAGAGGGAAAATGAAAACAAAAACTTTGTTGCAACACCGACGACCCATGTCTCCAAATTTTTGTTCTTTCACTTGTTTTGGCAACACAACGTGGCGTCTCTCTGCCGTCTGAACACTGTAAACAGTCTCCGGAGCTATCATGCATATTAATGAAGTTTCGCGTCATACACAATAGAGCGCGCTGATTGGTTTGAAGCACGTCTTTGTCATGAATTAATGCCGCACACTCAGATACGTCACAATGTTCTCGAAAGAACAGACAGCCACTCTCCAGGCTCTCCAAGTTTAAGCTTGATGAACTCTGACATGCAAAATCACATCTTGTGATTGCATGAGACCAATCGAGGATCAAAACATGACCTCTCTAGACAGAAATGTCAAATATTTACAGATTGCTCACTTTTTTAATGTCTAATCATTTTGTTTACTCCCGCCCCTTTTCGCAGCACCATACTAAAGAATTTAGCATGCTAAAACTCTAGTGTGACTGTGGCACTATTGACAATTCAAACTCATGTGCTGTGTCTCAATTTGCATACTCATTCATTCATTTTCGGCTTAGTCCCTTTATTAATCCGGGTTCGCCACAGCGGAATGAATCGCCAACTTATCAAGCACATGTTTTATGCAGCGGATGCCCTTCCAGCTGCAACCCATCTCTGGGTAACATCCATGTACGCTCATTCACACTCATACACTACGGACAATTTAGCCTACCCAATTCACCTGTAATGCATGTCTTTGGACTGTGGGGGGATAACGGAGCATCCCGAGGAAACCCACGCGAACGCAGGGAGAACATGCAAACTCCACACAGAAACGCCAACTGACCTAGCCGAGGCTCAAACCAGCGACCTTCTTGCTGTGAGGCGACAGCACTACCTACTGCGCCACTGGGTCGCCCAATTTGCATACTATCTGTCCTAAATAGTATTTGAAAATAGAATTAGTATGTCTCAAATCGTAATATGTTGAAAAGAGCATGCCAAAATTCCCGTATGGTTTACTATCTCCGGTAAAAATTTTAAGTGTAGAACAATCCATACTCTAACCGCAGATATTGCCCACAATACATTGTGCACTGGACGTGAATTTGATTAGGACTACAAAAGTGGGTAAAAAGTGTAAATAAACTACAAACATGATGGAGGCGCGAGACCAACCGTCAACAGAGAGAGTCTTTGGTAAAGATGTTTGTATGACGTTTAATTCATATCTAGCCAACTGGAAAATATTTAAATCACATTTTCTGTGTTATATTACATCTGCAACAACAATACTGAACTTAATTAAAGACTAGTTTGGCCATTTCCATCTGAATGCATAATTATTAAAAGATCTGAGGAAATTTCTCTACATGTAAGACTCGTGAATGGGAGATTATCCTGCTGCTGCTTCTCCAATAAGGTAGGTAATTAAATATGACAGAAATGTGGATGACGTGTGGATGATTGACAGGGCTCATAACTTAGCAACATAACTATCTGTTAATAAGAAAGTAGTATGTCCCAAAGCTTGCATACTCTTCTGTTACTTACTCAAAAGTATATATTTTTCATTCACAAAAAAAGTATATACTATTAGGGCGTAGTATAAGTATGCGAATTGGGACGCAGGAATGCTGTGTGAATAAAAAAACACATCAGCCAATGAGCAGAATACAGGCCAAAGGAGAGTATTTAGCCGGCAGCTAGCTCTCTGCAACTCTCACATGGTCACCCACTGAAGCTAAGCAGGGCTGTGCCTGGTCAGTACCTGGATGGGAGACCACATGGGAAAGCTAGTTTGCCGCCAGAAGTGGTGTTAGTGAGGCCAGCAGGGGGCGCCCAACCTGCGGTCTGTGTGGGTTCTTATGCCCCAGTATATTAATGGGGAATCTATACTGCTCAGTGAGTGCTGTCTTTCGAATGAGACATTAAACCGAGGTCCCGACTCTCTGTGGTCATTACAAATCCTAGGATGTCCTTCGAAAAAGAGTAGGGGTTAACCCTGGCCAAATCTGCCCACTGGCCTCTGTCCGTCATGGCCTCTTAACCCTCCCCATATCATAATTGGCTTTATCACTCTGTCTCCTCTCCACCAGTCAGCTGATGTGTGGTGTGCAGTCTGGCGCAATATGGCTGCCGTCACGTCATCCAGGTGGATGCTGCACACTGGTGGTGGATGAGGAGTGTAATGTAATGTATATGTAAATATGTAAAAGTGCTTTGAGTGCCCAGAAAAGCTCTATATAAATGTAAGGAATTATTACTATTATTATTTATGGAGGAGTTATAGACCACAATATCAGAATAAATAAGCTTTAACAATAAACAGAAACGAAGAAACATGTGCTTGATCAGCCACAGCAGCAGCACATTGCAAAATCATTTATGGACCTCCACTTATTTTATTATTATTTTAAAAATTAAATTAGTTTAGATTATTTAAAACATTTATTGCATTTGTTGCATCATTTCTAGTCTTGGACGAGATCTTGAGTGATCTTTTGTGCGTTTGTGAGATAAAGTTGTCTGTGATTGTTTACTGTAGTCCAGACATTCCCAAACTTTTCAGCCCACGACCCCTAAAATAACAATGCCAGTGACTCAAGACCCCCAATATTCTCTAAGGTGGTTATAAATATAGAAACCTTGCAACAGCGGCGCGCACACATGCCCAAAGGCCCAAGTCTATTCATGGTTTAATTTTGGAGAACGCCACTCTGAGACCATCCTCCATGTTCAGTCGTGGCCTGTATATATTTTTTACGTACGCGAGTGCCGTAAAGATGTCAGAAAGTTTAACTTGGTGCCATAAAATCAATGTGCTGCATCTGATGGTATTGCTGTGTCTTTAATATGACGTAATCACCTTAAGGGTCGCATCAAAAAAATCGAAAGGCTAATGGCTTTTTGTTTGCATGTTGTTGTTTTTTAATGTTCATTATTAACATGTTAACAATGTTTCTACTATTTTGTTCCCCAGTAGGTTATGGATAAAATATGGTCATACTAATAGTTTAATAAAATTAATTAGATTTTTAGAAAATACCAAGCGACCCCCCTGGGGGGTCCCAACCTCTACTTTGGGAACCACTGGTGTAGTCAGTGTATATCCTTCTGTCACAGATCCATCATGCAGTATGAACACAGCAGCATTTTAACGCTTCCCTAGATAATCTTGTAGTGTGAAAACAATGGCGATTCAATGATTATGAAAATTATGTAGTGTGAACTTGGCCTTATCTGACATGACTTGAACACAGAAAACATTGAACTCTCTGAAATTTGAATAATTTGAAAGAAATATGTTGTGCCTTTTTTGTTAGCAGATTACACAGACCTGATCATCACAAGCTCTACTCTGCTTATATTGGCATCATAGACAAAAGCACGGGTAAAATCTGTAGTCTTTGATCACTGGTTTGACATGTTCAGTTAATTGAAGAATCTGATGACGCAATTTGCACGACAATTTCAAAATCACCTCAGGATAAGCGTTGAAGTGAGTCAAGTGCACAGTATAGCAAGAAGAGAAGCATATTGAGCTATAGAGGGAAATTTAGTTTTTGTATGACATGCTTCTGAATCATGGCAGCTAAAAGAAAGTGGCTTGGAGATAAAGAACTCTGAAAATGCACATTTTAGGTACAGTACCTTTTAAAACATGGGGGTAGAATGCACTGGGATTTCCTTACAGTTATGATTTTTTTTTTTTGTTTTTTACTTTTATTGATATTCATTTCATTTTGACTGATGACGTTAAACTCCAGACAAGTCTTCTTGTGTGTTTTTGACATGTCTTGATTGTCACACAGTCTGACATTATAACAACTGAGTTCTTACAGTGTGACATGGGGATAATGTTTGTATAGTCTGACAAGCTGCAGTTGTAAAGGACTATTACTATTCGCACAGTGTGAGCCCTGCTTTAGTCATTACTCTGCTTGAGCTGCACTAGAAATTATGAACATGAGCTGACTCCCACTTTAGTAGTAAATAACAATAGATGCAACTGCAGGTCTAAGCAGAATACAAACAATAAAGATAACTCAAAAGACAACAAGATGCTGTCCAATGCCAAGTCCTTCCAATCCCAACATTAGGAAAGAGGGATGAATATTCAAATCATGTTATGAAGAATTTAGTCTTTTGTTTACTTCCTGTTACCACACATTTGTTTACAAACAATGTACAATTTGATACAGGATTTTCAGAAAGATGCAAATTATTAGAAGCTCAGTAAGAACCATTGTATAAATGGGTTTTTACAGCGGTTGGAACTGTAGTTCTGCCGAATGACTAAAAAGTTATCAGTATGATGGTTAAAAACTGTACATTTCTAGTCAAACCATCCTTCTGCAATCTTATACCAAAAATGAAAAAAGGGCAGCATTAATCTCTATAAGTGGGAGAGTGTTGCTATTATGTGATTCTATTGTATTGCAATATGGAGCAATTAAGTGTTGATGTTAAATCAAAAGTACTTCACAAATACTTGAAAATGAAATGATTTAATGACAATAATTATGTTCTGCCAAATTACAGAACATCAGACCAGATCTTCACCCTTCAGACTCTGATTGACAAATACGTCCATCAAAACAAAAACAAAATATTTGCTTGCTTTGTAGATTTTCAGAAAGCATTTGATTCAATTCGGCATGAAGGTCTGATGTCTAAACTTCTAGAATCAGGTATCGGCGGTTAAACATACAACATTATAAAAACAATGTATTCGAACAATCAGTGCTCAACTAAAATTGGAACTGAGCGAACAGAATTCTTCACTCAGGGGCAGGGTGTGAGACAGGGCTGTCCACTGTCACCAAACCTCTTCAATATTTACATCAATCAATTGGCAAGGCTCTTAGAGCAAGCACATATGCCAGGTCTCACACTATACGACTCCAGTGTAAAGTTCCTACTGTTTGCGGATAATCGGGTGCTTCTGTCGCCAACAGAAGAGGGCCTACAGCAGCAGCTGGATATCCTGCACAGCTTCTATCAGACCTGGGCCCTGACCGTTAACTCAAAGAAAACCAAAACCCTAATATTCCAGAAAAAAGCCCAGAAGTCAGAGAAAGAAACACAGTTTCACCCATAGTATGACAAAATTGAACCTGCCACATGCTACACATACCTTGGGTTGAAAATAAGTGCTAATGGAAAACTAAATTTGGCTGTGAATGAACTAAAAGAGAAAGCGAGAAGGGCCTTTTATGCCATTAAAAAATCAACACAAATAGAAATTCCAGTTCGAATCTGGCTCAAAATTTTCCAGTCAGTGATTAAACCTATAGTGCTATATGGGAGTGAAGTTTGGGGTCCTCCTCTCAGTAATGAGAACACACCTAGCAATGCATGCAGGGCAGAATTAGGCCAGTATCCTTATACATCCTCAATGCACATTGAGAAACGAGCCGTCAAATTTTGGAAACACATAAAAATGAGGGACCCCATCTCTTATCATTTTAAAGTCCTTAAAAACCAAGAAATGGACATTGAAAAAAGCCCCCTGATTCAGATGGTCCTGAAGCTGCAAACACAAACCAACACAATGAATATGACTAACAGCAGGCAGAATCAGGACACAGATATGCTCATCCACAGAATTAAGCCCAATCAGATGATAAATGCACGAAAAGAAGAGTATCTGATTTACTGGAATGAAGCAGCCGGAAAACAAAGTAAACTTCAATGTTATTTAGACCTAAATAGAGATTATACCACAGCAACATATCTGAGTGCAGTAAAGGACAGTAAATTAAGAACAACAATGCACGCCTTCTATACAACACATAGCAACAATGAGGGAGGTAGGGTCGGAAGCCAGGGATAAGTGTTAGGAGGGAGGAGCCAGGAGAGGAGCTGGGGAATGTAGAGTTGAGGAGCCGACACGGGAGGGAGAAACCAGGAAAGACGCTGGAGCAATAGACAATGGACCCAGGACACAACCAGGAGGACGGCCCAGTGCGGAGTCGAGGGAGGGAGGAGCCATGGAGGAAGAGTGACTGCAGACTCCAGGGGGCCGACTAAGGGAGAATCCGCTGATAGAGGTGGAGCCCAAGGAGGAGAAAGAGAGCAAGGGTGACATTGAGTTCCTGGAAGGCTCAGATAGAGCGGACGGCTCATCCAAGCAAGGTGATGACGAGCATCCAGAAGCCCGCGCCGGAGACAGAGCGACAGAGGACCAAGAAGATGCTGGAGGCAGGGAGGAGCTCAACATAGCCGGCAGGACGGAGCGACAAGGTGCAGCCAAAGGAGGGGGGTCCAGAAGCATAGGAAAGGTGACGACTGACCAAGGCGGAGCCGGAGGCACGAGGGAGCCTGGCGGAGCTGATGGGCTGACGGCCCATGGAGGAGACAAGGAAGGAAAGAACCAATGTGGAGTCGTAGGGTCGGAGAGCGGAGGTGGAGTCCACAGCTCAGAGGCTAGAAGTGGAGCAGGTAGGAAGCACCTCAAAGCGAGCTCCCACTCAGAAGCTTGATGGCGAGCTGGGGGGCTGACTGAC
Organism: Danio kyathit; assembly: GCA_903798195.1. Taxonomy (NCBI): domain Eukaryota; kingdom Metazoa; phylum Chordata; class Actinopteri; order Cypriniformes; family Danionidae; genus Danio; species Danio kyathit. The sequence goes on from LR812525.1 coordinate 66,507,373, forward strand.
TGCCACAACGCTGGAGCTGGCTGATTGGATGCTGAAGATTATATCAAATGCGGAGGAGGAGAGGGTGGGGTGCTGCTCAAGACCTTGGAGCTAACAACATCTGAGATCAAGGGCGTTCGGAGACTGTCTGGAAACAGTGAACGCAGAGTAACATCTATCCTGAAACAGCGGAAGGGGCTTGACTTCGCTCCAGAAGTCTATGAGCAACTTCCTAGTGAAGGGGGGGGACTCCCACATTGCGAGATGTTGCCGGCTCTCGCACCTGGTCAGACGAATAGTCTGCAAACTGAACACTCACAACTAAAACATGTAACACAGGAATCACATCAATGTTGGTAATATAGAATGACGATTAAGAACAGACAAGGAACTAAACAAACACTGGGGTATTTTTACAAGCGGCATAATGACTCTGATAACACCCAGGGGAGGAACACAGGTGAATCTTATGAAACTAACTAGTGGCAGGAAAACAGAACAAAGGAGTACATGATCATAACAAACGCACATGGAACAACATGGAAGCACAAGGGATAACACATTGGAAAGCCACATGACACAACAAACACAGGGACATGACGTGACATTAATACTGTGGCACACAATTATTATGTTTGCCTTTACATGCACATCAACTTTAATGGCATCCCAATCTTAATATGTTGGGTTTAATATAGATTTGGTCCATCCTTTGTGACTACAAAGTAATGGCTTTAACCCTCCTGAGAAGGTTTTCCACAAAGACTAGGTGTCACGTTTGTAGGTTGTGCGCACTTCTGACTGTCTGTTTGGTCACATGGTTTTGTTTTGTTTTGGTGTTCCACGTGTGTCTGTTACGTCAGTGTTGTGTCACGTGCTATCCCGATTAGCCTGCCAGCTGCGACTCGCCATCTAGGCTATATCTGGGGAGCACGTCTCTTGTATCGTGTCAGTTCGTTGTTGTTTTGATGCGCTCTCTGTTTGTGTTTAGGATTGGCGTGGATTCCGTCTGAGACTCTGATCTGCTTCCCTTTTCCTGCCTGTTTCCTGTTCCCCGTTGCAGCAGGCTACATATAACCTTTTGTTTGTTTAATCATTGTTTTGAAGCTTGTTCCTTGCCATTATTGACTTGGTCAATAAAGTAGTATTTTACTTGCACCTTGGATCTTTTTTTTAGTACTTGACACATCACACTAGGAGTATGTTTATAGAAATTGTTGACCATTCTTCTAGAAGCAGATTTGTGAGGTCAGGCATTGACTGATGGATGAGAAGGTCTGGCTTGCAGTCTCTGCTCCAATGTAATCACGAAGGTGTTTTATTGGGATGAAATCAGGACTCTGTGAAGTCCAGTCAAGTTCCTCCACACCAAACTTGTTCACGTGTATCTTTATGAAACCTGCTTTGTGCACTGGTGTGCTGTCATGTTGACACAAGAAGGGTACATACCTAAATTGTTCACAAAAAGTTGGTAGGATGAAATTGTCCAAAATCTCTTGACATTACGACAAACTAAGTGTCCCTTCACAATCTGAAGGCCACATTGATTTTGGAGGTCTGTTGCATCAAGCGGTAGCTCACACGACCCAAGCCCAAGATGCTCGTACAAAGATGAAGACAGAAAATGAGTGCTTGACCCAAGAAAACTTAAGCCAAGCACGACATACACGACATGACAGGACTAGCATCTGAACTCTGCCACCAAAACAAGAATTACCAAAACTGAAGTGGCAGAATCCTGACAGTTTGTACCTATTGTTTCTGCAGAAGTCAACAGGTACAATAGGTAATTCACTCTGTGAAATAGGTGTTTGCTGTTTAATTTAAATGGTATGTTCCAATGGTTAAATAGACAGAAAATAACAAAGTACTTTTGAACTAAGTTGTTCTGTTGATGTAAAATCATATCACTATTATAAGCAAATCTCAGAGAACAGTAGAACATAATAACAAAATAGTAGTTCATAAAATTTTTAACACAATGTCCACACAGCAGACCTTTCACATTTTTTTCTGAGCTGTGCTTATACAGTAGTACGACAAGAAACAGACGAAAGAAGATTCTACAAAAATGTCCCATCCTCCACTTTTAATAATAGCACAGTTAAAATCTCTTAATCGCTTCACTGAACTGCTTACATGCATGCACATCTCATGTTCCATTCAAATGAAGGAGTTGCTCATTATAATTGCCCTTCGAGGACATCAGATTGTTGACAGAGGTCATCAAAGGTCTGACACACACACACACACACGCTCCCTCACATTTTCTGACACACATGCAATAAGCAGTTATTCCCACATTAGCTTAGCCAGTGATCTGTCTTATTTAACAAATAAAAAATGTGAAAATTGGGTCTTTGACGAGTTCTCTTCGACTTTTTCTTTTTCATTTAATACATTTCTTTGCCATGTTATTATGTCATGCGTTCTCTTTGTTACCCTCTTTGTTATTTAACTGTGGCCATATTTCTTAGTATGTTGTTTTAGAATAAGTGTACAATCTCAACCTCATAGCCAAACCTCAACTGTCCAGTCCTGCATTCAATTTACATTAGAATCATCTGACCACAACACATTTATTTTTCTGGACTGTCAACCTCTAAATATATGAAGGATCACTGAACATGCAATCTCTGGATATAAACGTTATATTCACACAATACCATAGGAGAAAAAAGTATGATAGTTTTACTGTAAAATTAGCAGGATTGCAACTGTGAGGCCTCTTTTATGATTGATCTCATTGTCATAAACTGTAAAGAATTTTTCCTATTCAATTCAATTCAATTCAATTGTGTCATGATGTGTCATAATCACCAGCGATCCAGCCTGTGCAGATTGCTGGTAAACACACAGTATTGCATAGAACTACAAATACGACATTATATGGACTACAAGATTCAGTCATGCACTGCACACACACACACTGGTTCCTAATCCTGGCTGATTGATAACTAACACAGCTGAAGCTGTTCAAAGACTGATTAGTTGGACTATTTATACAGCACACTAAAACACAGAGTTTGCTGAGTCTTGTTATACAGTACTGGAGGAAACCCACGCGAAAGAGGGAGAACATGGAAACTCCACACAGAAACGCCAACTGACCCAGCCAAGGTTCGAACAATTGAACAATCTTGCTGTGAGGTGACAGCACTACTGCGCCACTGCGTCGCCCTGTTCCTATTGTTAGCAGCTTAACATAGAAGTTCTAGTTAGTTGAAATTGAAACTGTGTCGGTCTAGTTTGGGATTTAAACTCAGTTCCGAACTGAGTTTAAGTTCAGTTTAGTTCATTTCAGTGTGGTTTAATTTTCACTGCTGAAAGTACAAACACTGAAGAGCAAACAGGGAAGAAACAGACAATGAGACAAACACTTGTGGTTTTATGTGCACTTAGCATCTTCTATATATCATACAAGATGTATATATTTTCTAAAACTAGCTGAATTGTATATTCATCAGACCATAGTACGGATTTCTAATCACATTCTCCCCCAACCTGTACTGCATAGAACTGATGTATAACTTTCTTCATGCAACAAACATTTAAGTGGCATTTTTTGATGCAACAGCACACAATTTTTCTAAGTTGCAGAGGATTTCTGAAGCACTGCTGAGCTCATTTGGCTTTATTTAACAGCACAGCATCATCATTTTTCATATAGTGCCATCTGAGGACTCAAAGGTTGACTTTTCTCTGGATTTGCTCAATCTTTTCACAATAATATGTGGTAGTTGGTGAAAGACCTAAACGGGTTGACATTTTGCATTGAGCCCTCATGTGTTACCAGTTTACCTGCTTTTTGAGGACTCCTTCAAAACAATTGTAGCAGCCATTAGAATAGACTATCTTGTCTCACTTAAAATGTCCCCCTATATATATATATATATATATATATATATATATATATATATATATATATATATATATATATATATATTTATATATATAAATATATATATATATATATATATATATATATATATATATATATATATATATATATATATATATATATATATATATATATATATATGGCGATGCAGTGGTGCAGTAAGTAGTGCTGTCGCCTCACAGCCAGAAGGTCGCTGGTTTGAGCCTCAGCTGGGTCAGTTGGCGTTTCTGTGTGAAGTTTGCATGTTCTCCCCGCGTTTGCGTGGGTTTCCTCCGGGTGCTCGGGTTTCCCCCACAGTCCAAAGACATGCAGTACAGGTGAATTGGGTAGGCTAAATTGTCCTAGAGATGGGTTGTGGCTGGAAGGGCATCCACTGTGTAAAAACGTGCTGGATAAGTTGGCGGTTCATTCCGCTGTGGCGAACCCAGATTAATAAAGGGACTAAGCCGAAAAGAAAATTAATGAATGAATATATGCAGTGGACCTCACAGCAACAAGGTCACTGGTTCGATCCTAGGCTGGGTCAGTTTCCATTTCTGTCTGGAGTTTGCATGTTCTCTGATGCTAGTGTTCGCGTTGATCTCCTCCGGGTTAATAAAGGGACTAAACCGAAAAGAAAATTAATGAATGAATGATAATCGGGGACATTTTAAGTGAGACAAGATAGTTTATATACTGGATAAAGTTTATGTTTCCATGGCAATGAGTCTCACACACTACAAATAAAATACATCTAACATAGCTACAAAGCAGAAAGTTAATCAGGCACCTGAGGAAAATGCAATTATTTACATGTATTTATGCAGTCTGTTTTAGTGACTGGCTGTAACAGGAGGTACAATATAAATGAAACGATCAGTGTTCTGTCAGTTTGTGCCATTTTACAGTGGATCAATTGGTGGTTTTAGTCCACTTTCAAATAAGCGTCAACCTCTTTGACATGTTGAGATTAGAATTTTGAAGTTGTACATACAAATAGCATTAGGCTAAAACTGTGTTGGGAGCAGAATCAGAGTAGTAACAGAATCAGACTACAGAATTTTCATTCATTTTCTTTTCAGCTTAGTCCCTTTATTAATCAGGGGTTGCCACAGCGGAAGGAACCGCCAACTTCTCCAGCACAGGTTTTACACAGCGGATGCCCTTCCAGCCACAACCCATCTCTGGGAAACATCCACACACACTCATTCACACTGATACACTACGGACAATTTTAGCCTACCCAATTCACCTGTACCACATGTCTTTGGACTGTGGGGGAAACTGGAGCATCCGGAGGAAACACACGTGAATGCGGGGAGAACATGCAAACTCCACACAGAAACGCCAACTGACCCAGCCGAGGCTCGAACCAGAGACCTTCTTGCTGTGAGGCGACAGCACTACCTACTGCGCCACTGCGTCGCCTGACTACAGAATATAAAACAGAAAACAGAAAGAGAAAATTGACTAGAGTTGTTTCTAATGTTTCAGAGGTTACTATTACCTAATGTTAAGAACCTGTTAGCAAAACACCTTGTTGTTGATTAGTGATATTGGAGGATACCATATAGAAAACTATTATAAAGAAAATACAGTAGATACAATGCAAACTATATCCAAAGCAGTTGTAAATCTTTGTGTCTAACATGAGTTAGGCTTATAAAATGTGAAACCTGTTTCAGTTAATGTAAAAAAAAAAGACTTTAATGTGTGTGGAAAGTTGTGAGAATAAGGTAAGGGGTGGGCGTGACATGGTAGATCAGAAGAGAAAGAGGAGAGAGAGACACTCTGACTGACCCCACTGAATCTGAGGTAACACATGAGGAAATGCTATATTTATTATATTTAAAGAGTGCTTACTTTCAAATGTATACACATACCTGCTTTGAAGGACAGAAAAGTCCTCTGGCACTGGAGCATTTAGAAGTCGTGCCTGTAAGAGTTTGAATCAAGTGTCAGTTTGATGTTATTTATGACAGTAACAAATGTTGACAAATGGAACCTTATTTTAAATTGTTTTAAATTTCTCAATGCATCAATACAGTAAACCAAACACAATATTGGCATATGTTAACATTAATTTTTAATTCTAACGTAAGTTATCCAAGATATATGAATTAGCATTTTGTCACCTTAAAGTTATACTGTACATAAATCAACATAGTACCATTTCAAAATAAGGGTTCATTACTTAATGTTAGTTCATGCTTTTACTAACATGAACTGTGGATGAACAGTACTTCTACAGCATTTATTAGGCATTGTTCTACATGTTTAGTGAGACCAGGAGGGGCGCTCAACCTGCGGACTGTGTGGGTCCTACTGCCCCAGTATATTTATGGGGACTCTATATTGTTTAGTGAGTGCCGTCTTACGAATGAGATGTTACCCAAGGTCTTGACTCTCTGTGGTTGTTAAAAATCCCATGATTTTCTTTGAAAAAAAAAAAGTAGAGGTATAACCCCGGCATCCTGGCCAAATTTGCCCACTGGCCTCTGTCAATCATGGCCTCCTCACCATCCCCATATCATAATTGGCTTAATCACTCTGTCTCCTCTGCACCAGTCAGGTGTGTGGTGTGCGGTCTGACACAATATGGCTGCTGTCGCGTCATCCACTGGTGGTGATGATCAGATTCCCCACAAAATGTGTAAAGTGCTTTGAGTGTCCAGAAAAGCACTATATAACTGCAATGAAGTAATATTATTATGGATAATTATGTACTAATGTGCTATTAAAATCAAAAATATATTTGTTAATATTACTTAATATCATGCAAGTTATGTCAACTTACATAACAATTGTTTAAAATGGTCTATAGTTTACACAAACATTAAGACCATCCCTTTTTCAAATAACTATTTGCAGTGACCTATGTACACTAGCTAGGCATTACAGTACGCATATTATAATACGGCTTATTATGGGAGAGGACATACCGATCAACATTGGGATGTGAAAATAAGGGATACTCAACCGCCCCATTTTTAGTATTATTTACAAATGATATAATAATTAGTATACATTATAAAAATCTGCAAATAAATTAGCAAACAGTTCAGCTCATTAAAAGTATTAGCTATTATAAAGAATATGAATCAAGTTATCAAATCTCATTCATCTTTTCTTCACACAATTTAAACATTCTGATTCAAGAGCAGCAAATTAATCTCTCATTTAGATTTTTTGAGTACATTAAATAACAGAGGTGTCACTTTAAAAATGCACAGATCTATAATGAAAGCGTTTGATTGCTTTCCTAACTGTTTATGCTCATTTAAGGCAAAAATTGTTGTGTTTAAAAGAAAACCTAACAAGATCAACATGTCTAGATGTTGTTGTTATTATCATTATTCTTTCATTCATTTTCTTTTCGACTTAGTCCCTTTATTAATCTGGGTCGCCACAGCGGAATGAACCGCCATTATTATTATTATTATCATCATTATTATTATGATGATGATGTGTATATGTCTGTTCAAACACGCACCCAAAACCCAGTGTCCACTTGAGCTCTGCATCAAATCACGTACGTACAGAATCCGCTTGGCAAACAGCGTCTATTTATTACTATAGAGCGCATCAACTGACAGTTATGCATCGTGAACTGACTGTTTTGAGGATTGCATAGGGGCAATGGCGCCTGTAGTGAAAAGGAAATTAATTGCACCGTTTTTATGTTTATTTCAAAGTGTTTACATGCCTAAATAAAATGAAAACACAGAACAAATTTACATTTAAGAGCAAGGGGCGGCCCCTGGTGGTTGTGTATTGGTTGTGTCTAGGGAGGATCGGCTCTTCACAGAAAGATTAAAAAATACGGGAGAAATACGGGAAAATACCTTTACGGGATGACAGCGGGATAGAACTGTAAAATACGGGAGAATCCCGGGAAAAACGGGAGGGTTGACAGGTATGGGATAGAGTATAATGGAATGTGCAATTCATCTTAATTTAAAGATATGAAATCCCCAACCACAGTCTCATACAAGCATAAAAGGTTTATAGATAAGTTACTTATAAAATTTGGGTTAACTTTTAAGTGATTTCTAATAGTATCACTGCCAATAATGAAGTAAGACAGTTTAATCTACATCCACTGTCTACTAATATGTGATCTACATGCCATCTCAGAATGAACACATGTAATCCAGTCTTTAAACTCTCTTTTATCCTTATGAAAGCCGTGCCTCATTGTGTCATGGAAAGCTCTGTATAATACAAATACATCGTCCTCCCCGCCTCCTTTGCTCACTTTTTATTAAGTGCAGTATTCCACGAGGACCAATATTTTAAAGGCAGCTCAAGTAAGGGGCCATAAATAATACAACATTAATCATGAAAGGCCCTGTTCGACTTGTCAAATTTATCACCTATCTTAATACCACTGTGTTTTAAGAGCAGTTTTCACACCGTTATACCACCTCGGGAGGTTTAACGTCAGCTTCAGTTGGTGTGGTACTGCAGCATTATCACACAGGCCTTTCAAATAAACTGCAAATAAAGAGTTTTATGCATCCTAAAATACACTTTTAACTTGTACTGAAGTTTTAATAGGGTGAAGAGAGAAAAAAAAAAAAAAACATTTCCACATTTCTTTCAGAACAATCTGGATGGAATTGTTTATTCTGTTTAATAAAAGGATACATTTCGGCCACACTTTATTTTGATGGTCTGTTTGTTGATTTTAAGTTAATTGCATCTACATGCCAACTAATTCTCATTAGATTATAAGTAGACTGTTAGGTTGGGGTTATGTGGGGTGGGGTTTATGTCACTGCCATCTCCTCTGTCCATGATGGCAGGACATTCAGGAAGCACAGCCTAATCATCTATTTCCTGAGCGGTGCAAGGCAGTTAAATCACGCCTTTTTGAAATCTCCCTGTAGTCCTGGTGGGTCCACAGAGAGATCCATTTGAACTACTTGATTAAGTTGAACTCAAATTTCTGACTCTAAAGACAAGACTCCTTGTTGCATTGGCTTCAATCAGTAGGATTGAGGACCTCCAGGCATTTTCAATCAATGAGTTTTGCCTTGAAATCTGGCCGGGAAACTCGTTATCCTGAGCTCCAGCATGGCTATCTGCCCAAGGTTACTACTACTCCATTTCAAGAGCAGGTAGTAAGCTTACAAGTCTCAAATCTTTCACTGTTGTGTCCTGTTTGTTCACTGTGCATTTATGTGGACCACACATAGAACATCAGAAGCTTTAAACAGCTCTTCACTCTACTCACCAGTCACTCAGAGTCACAAAATAGTGCACTGCACTCCCTATGAAATGGACAGGTATATAATCAAATTTATAAATATGATTAATAAATCTCAATTAACTGATGTTTTGGTTTACACTAAGTCACTGTTGTAACATCCACAGTATGTTTAAATTGTATGCTTGCTTGTAAGTTTATTTTCGAGATCTAAGGTAAACTGCTGACCGTTTCAGTATGGCAATAAATGTCAATACGTGTTAAATTATATTAAAGATATACTAGTAACATTTAAGACATCAAAGAAAGCATTACAAGGATTTGCATTTGTTAAGTCTGTTTTGGCTCATCTCAGATCTATGCGTGAGTGACAATGGTCATGAATACATAATCAGTGTCATAGTAGTGTATGCTGTTGTTCCAGCCACAAATTTGCAGATAAAGAAATGAAAAATTTAAAATGGAAACTGCATGTCGCCATCAAATATAGTTAGGACAAATGCTACTTTTAACATTGAAATGGTTGCATCATATGTAGTTGAACATAGTGTAAGTTCCCCAGCTGGTGAACCCTACAGAGTTCTTCCAACACTCAAGTCAGTTGGGTGCTTGGCTCATTGCATTGTGCTCTTGGTAACCCCATATGTGTAGTCTTCCACACTGAGTTTACCCCTGTGTAAACGTGTTTTCTACCATGTTTTCCATTAGGTCAAGCCCATATGCGCACTGCCACAGCATCTCCCCATTAGGAAACATGTGGTCTCTACAACAGTCTTTCCCTTTGGGACTAGAACCCTTTCAATTGTACTAATATTCAAAAATCCAGGCTCATTCTGTTTATGTACCCTTATCTACATTTCTGGAGAGATCAAAATTTGCCCCAGGAGCTACGTTTTTTTGCAGTTTTTGTTTTCACAAATCTGCCTGAGGCAGCTGTGTACACTTTTTCAGATCTCAAATTTCCATCATGAGTACCATTCACGCCTGCTGTTCTCATACAAATCCACCAGGCCGCTGTCGACTGACTGACGATGAATCGATCCTTCCCTAAACCCAACCAATAGTGTTTTAAAAAACACCAATTGACCAGCCCACCCCCTATCCTAAACCCAACTGCAATGTTTTGAAAAGCAATCCAGAAAAAGAAAAGCCCTCGCGTCAGCCTGATTTTTATTATGTTTTCAGATTTTTCCACATTCTCACCCTGTTATTTACTTGCTTGTTTTATTTTTTAGCTTTTGTTTTTGTATTACCTGCTTTCTGAAAATGTTCTTCACCCAACTCGAACCCGTTGACGCGGTCAACCCTGTTCTGCGTCTCAAGTCCGGCAATCTACGTGGTTAACTGGTAAGCGAGAAAAGGAACAGTAGTGTTCGTTTTAACACTTAGGGAGACTGCGTGTATGCGTTTTGAGGCATTGTCTCCTGATAACGCAGAAAAAAACTTAAATTACACTTTCAGTTTTGATCATACAGATAAGAGCAATACATCAATCGAATCTGTTAGGTGTGTACTTTTTTTGTGTACACATACAATGGCAACAAACGTGTGTGCTTTTATAAAATAAGGAAAATAAACAGTGTAGGCATTCTTCCTTTTATCTCTCCGCGAACTGTTTTTAGAAATGAGTCATTAAAATGCACTGAAACTTTGCGAAAAGAAAACACACAGACATGAGACATTTATCTATAGAAAGCTTAAAGTGTCTATTTTTTAATGACGTGAATGCATGTTGAAAACAAACATTGCTTGATAAAGTAATCAGTATGAAATCAACACTATGTCTAGTTTCTCAGTCTGAGCTCATTATTTTTAATGTGGCCACGCCCACAAGGCTTTGATATTACAATCATCCATGTGAGACACAGGCTCCTTGTAAACGGTGGTCAGAAAAAGCAGCGGAATTTCCATGAATACATGAGAGATACACATGAGAGACATAACTGCATAAAGCTTGGAAGGTGAACTTTCCAACTCATTTGCTCGGTAATCCATAGAATTCTCCCGGCAGAGCACGCATCACGCTGGCTCTTCCCATTGATTGATACAAACAATGACCATACCACAATGATGCCCACAAACAAACACAGCGCGCTGGCTAGAAAGTGCACGCCCACAAACAAACACAGCGTGCTGGCTAAAAAGTTCGTTTTATTTTCATTCAGGAATAAGTTCAAATTATGACCCATTTAACTTCACGAGACCACCGTGATCTGCTTTATTCAGCATGTTATACATGTTATTTATTTTATTTTTTATTTATTTTACCACAGTTGAACCTGTTAAAGTTTGGAAAAAGTTAACTAAGGCTGCAACTATTTGGGCAATATATATATATATATATATATATATATATATATATATATATATATATATATATATATATATATATATATATATATATATATATATATATATTATTATTATTATTATTTTTTAAGGTCTTAAAATATTATTTTGATTTAAATTAATTCTTTTTCATGTTTAAAATATTATTCATTTTTGTGTTTAAAGCTTTTTTGCATTTTGCTACTTCACTGTCTCAGAGTCATTCAGAAATTATTATTAAATGCTGGATTAATGCACAAGAAAGTTTTTATTACAACAGTTTTGCAAACACGTTTATACCATTTCAAATATATATATATTTTTTGTGCATGCTGTATAAGTGCACATACAGTGCTCAGCATAATGGAGTACAACCCATTTTAAAAATGAATATTTTTTTAATCCATTTCTCAGTGAATAGGCAATGTATTTTTAATGCATTGAAACAAAACAGATTTATTAAACAGATATATTTATTAAAATAATATTTTAGTCTCCAAACATATTGAGAAATTTAAAGATAATACAATTAACAAGCTGAATATTGCAAAAAATATAGCAAAAAACCCTACTATTTTTTTTGTAATCATGCCTGTCAACATTCGGATATGAAAATAAGGGATATGGCCATCATAATAAGTGATACCCACCCACCCATGTAAATAGTGTACATTAGCAGCAAATAATTTAGCAAACAGTTTAGCTTATTTAAATGAATAGCTATTATAAAGAAATAGAATCATGTTATCAAATCTCATTAATCTTTTCTTCAATGTATAACTTACACATTCTGATTAAAGAGCAACACATGAATCTCACGTATTTGGATCTGATTAATCGTTTGATTACATTAAATAACAGACGTGTCACTTTAAAAATGCACACATCTAACCTTATAATGAAAGCATTCGATTGCTTTACTAACTTTTTATACTCATTTAGGACAAAAATAGTTGTGTTTGGAAAAAAACCCACCAAGATCGACATCTCTAGATGTTATTATTATTATTAATTATGTGTATATGTCTGTTCAAACATGTACACAAAAGCCAGACTTTTACTCCTCTTTAAATCGCGTGTACAGAAGTTGTTTGGGAATCTGTCTATTTATCACGATGGAGCGCGTCAGCTGACATTAACGCAATGCTACATGACTGTTTTGAGGATTGCATAGGAGAGGCGACGGCACCTGTAATGAAAAGGAAAGGGAATCCCGCCGTTTTTATATTTATTTTAAAGTGTTTTCATGCCTAAATAAAATGAAAGCACAGAACAGACACACGTGTAAGAGCAGGGGGCGGCCCCTGGTGGCTCGGCGATATGGGTTGCATATAGGGAGGATCGGCTCTTAAATGTTTATTGCCACCCTTCAGAGAAAGACTAAAAATACGGGAGAAATAGAGGAAAAATTCCTTTACGGGATGATAGCGGGATAGAACTGTAAAATGCTGAAAAAATCTGGGAAAAACGGGAGGGTTAACAGGTATGTTTGTAATGCTTTTTTGAATGAGAGAACAGAACAAGTTTCACATAATTGTGAAGTAAATATTCTAGCCTACAAGACTGGTTACTCAAAAGTCTTGTTCAGGCACATTCAGTGTGTTTTTTGGACGTTATTTCAGCTACGTTTTTTTTTTCCAAAACCTATTAACCACGGATAGTATTTTTTTTCTTAAAAACGCAAGCATGTACATCAATAATAGTTTGTGCTGAATGCAAAAAATAAATAAATAAACAAATGAAATGTACAAATTGTTGATTCAATGGCCACTGGGGATGTGGGATGATTATGTTTTTGGGTTGCTTGTGAACTCATGCAAGTTGCTTGGCAACAAAACTCCAAATCCATAACATGGTTGAATACATATATGGTGCTTTCCACAAGGACCCCAATTTGTCAGACATTACTCACAGTGACCAACTAACAAGGAACAACATCTCAGTTACATGTGCAGCTCTTGTTCTATTTAAGGAAATTGAGACATTACATCTCCATACCCACAACTCTGAACTGCCAACTAAATTCTGACCTGTGGCTTACCTCCTCAGTTTCAGTAGAGTGGTCTGCCACATGTTTTATGTAAGCCAGTTTTATTTGTCAGTATATAGGGGAGGCCAGTTTGATGATTAACCTGGAAAAGTCAGCATGCAGCACAATCACACATAGTGAGTGAGATCAGAGCAGCAAACAAACATCTTGCAATCATATTTCTCCTCAAAGGAGCCTGTTTGCAAGCAGCAGAAACGCCACCAAATTATTTCCGTACAACCCCTCTTCTGAATCACCCTTGAAGAATTTGTAATAGCACACTACACTAACCTTGCAATTGCTGCATCTATAATGTGAATAAGCAGTTTTTCTGTGCTACAAGGTTAATTTGGACTAGTATAATATACTACTACAAATATTAATACTACTATATGAATTTTTTATTGCAAAACTTGAATTTAAAAAAGTATGCTAGAATGCAATAATACACATTCTGAATGGAATATGTATTCAGAAATTCAATTCAGTGTATTTTTTTTTTAGTACATTTCATACTTTGAACCTGTGTATGAATGAGATGGGGTGGGGGTTGGAATGTCCTTGTGTTCATCAAATTGTAGGGATTCACAAGTATACAGGATTTTTAATTTTTTTTTGGTCTCCATGAGGAAATGTTTCATAAATCATACATAATTAAATATTTTAAAATGTAAAACTTCAGAATGTTTTCTGTGAGAATTAGGTATAGGGGCACGAGGACTGTAGAGCATAGGTCTCAAACTCAATTCCTGGAGTGCCGCAGCTCTGCACAGTTTTGCTCCAACTCTTATCAAACACAACTGATCTAGTAGTGTCTAGTAGTCTTGAACACCTTGATTGTTTGGATCAGCTGTGTTTGATTAGGGTTGGAGCAAAACTGTGCAGAGCTGCGGCCCTTCAGGAATCCAGCTTGAGACCTATTCTGCAGAGTATAACAACTGATTATGTCTATGGGAAGTGCAGACAATATATATATATATATATATATATATATATATATATATATATATATATATATATATATATATATATATATATATATATATATATATATATATATAAAAGATAATACTTTTTCATCTGGAGAAAGTCTTATTTGTTTTATTTCGGCTGGAATAAAAGCAGTTTTTACTTTTTTAAACACCATTTTAAGGTCAATATTATTAGTCCCTTTAAGCTATATTTTTTTCTGATAGTCTACAGAACAAACCATCATTATACAATAACTTGCCTAATTACCCTAACCTGTCTAGTTAACCTAATTAACCTAGTTAAGCCTTTAAATGTCACTTTAAGCTGTATAGAAGTGTCTTAAAAAATATCTAGTAAAATATTATTTACTGTCATCATGGCAAAGATAAAATACATCAGTTATTAGAAATTAGTTATTAAAACTATTATGTTTAGAAATGTGTTGAGAAAATCTTCTCTCTGTTAAACAGAAATTGGGGGAAAAAAATAAACAGGGGGACTAATAATTCAAGGGGGCTAATAATTCTGACTTCAATTGTATATATATATATATATATATATATATATATATATATATATATATATATATATATATATATATATATATATATAAGTAGTACTTATAATATATAAGTATATATATTATATATATGTATATGTTTCCCAGAGATGGGTTGCGGGTGGAAGGGCATCCGCTGTGTAAAAATGTGCTGGATAAGTTGGTGGTTCATTCCGCTGTGGCGACCCCAGAATAAGAATAATAAAGGGACTAACCCGACAAGAAAATGAATGAATGAATATATATATATATATATATATATATATATATATATATATATATATATATATATATATATATATATATTTATACCGGCCACTTTATTATATACACCTTACAAGTATTAGGTCGGACCCCATTTTTGCCTTCAGAACTGCCTTAATTCTTTGTGGCATAGATTCAACAAGGTACTGGAAATATTCCTCAGAGATTTCGGTCCATATGTACATGATAGCATCACGCAGTTGCTGCAGATTTGTCAGCTGCACATCCATGATGCCAATCTCCCATTCTACCACATCCCAAAGGTGCTCTATTGGATTGAGTTCTGGTGACTGTATAGGCCATTTGTGTACAGTGAACGCATTGTCATGTTCAAGAAACTAGTCTGAGATGATTTGCGCTTAATGACATGACATGTTATCCTGCTGGAAGTAGCCATCAGAAGATGGGTACACTGTGGTCATAAAGGGATGGACATAGCCAGCAACAATATCCAGGTAGGCTGTGGCGCTGACATGATGCTCAATTGCTACTAATGGGCCCAAAGTGTGCAAAGAAAATATCCCCACACCATTACACCACCACCACCAGCCTGAACCATTGATACATGGCAGGATCCATTCTTTCATGTTGTTGATGTCAAATTTTGACCCTACCATCAGAATGCTGCAGCAGAAATTGAGACTCATCAGACCAGGCAACGTCTCTCCAATCTTTTATTGTCCAATTTTGGTGAGCATGTGCAAATTTTTGCCTCAGTTTCCTGTTCTTAGCTGACAGGAGTGGCACCCGATGTGGTCTTCTGCTGCTGTAGCCCATCTGCTTCAAGGTCGGATGTGTTGTGTGTTCAGAGATGCTCTTCTGCAGACCTCAGTTGTAACGCCCTTCCAGCTGCAACCCATCACTGGGAAACACACATACACACTTATTCACACACACACTACGGACAATTTAGCTTACCCAATTCACCTATATTACATGTGTTTTGGGGAAACCGAAGCATCCGGAGGAAACCCACGCTAACACGGGGAGCACATGCAAACTCCACACAGAAATGCCAACTGACCCAGCCGGGGCTCGAACCAGCAAGCTTCTCGCTGTGAGGCGATTGTGCTACCCACTGCACCACCGTGCTGCCCACATATACATATAGGGCCATACCATGACGGATGCTGGGTCATACCACGGCCCTGCTGAGATATGGATGTGTTATTATGTTGTGTAATTAGTATATTAAAATAAACGAAAAACAACTCACCTTTCAAAGACCACCAATCACTTTACTGAGCAACAGTCAGCATAATAACACATCCATATCTCACCAGGGTCCGTCACCAGGGTCGTTTTGGGTCCCTTTGAAACATTTCCGTTGTGTTGCGTGGATATTTGCAAGTGTCGTGACTAATTGCAGCGCGTTTCTTAAGTTGTTTGTGTTGTGACCAATTGCTGCGCGTTTCTTAAGTTGTTTGTGTCGTGAGAATTTGCAAGGCGTGTGCTGTCAAATTGAAGATCGTTTCTTTATTTGCTGGTGTTTTTTGTAATTGCATGTGCTTTCTTAAATTGCAGCGTGTTAAGCTTTATTGGCCACCATGCAATACAGAATATAAGGCTTGTGAGAATGTGTTGACTGTGGCATTTTTGAATGGTTCACTTGACTTCTAGTAGCCAGAATATATTTGAATTTGAACCTGAAATGTTGATCAATTTAAATAATTTCAGGTAGCTTCAGATATACACCAGTGCTAATTAAGCAATTGCTTAATGTTAAACATTTGATTTGAGTGCCAGAAAAGTGTTATTATGCAAAAGCAAAGGGTTATTATGACTGTGCTTGATAGTACAGCGTTAACAGATTGCATCTTGCAGAAGGTGTCAAACAGCTGTTCGCGCTAATAATAATAGGTACATCTGTTTGGCTGATTAAAAACAGTGTGATTGTCAGACGGAGCCACAGCATGGAAGAATCTCAACTAAGTGATAATGACCAGGTGCAGGTTTTGTAGAAGAAGACAGTATTGCTCGTCAACTCTTATCTCAGCCCGGTCCACCGTTCAGACTTCCCATTTTGTCCACTACTCCATTGTAGCGTTGGACGATATAGTTTGATTGAGCTGTCCTCCTACAATGGGGAATCAAATGAGAGCGGACAAGATAAAGAGTCAGGTCATGCACTCCATCCTCCACCTTAAAAAAGGCACGAGGGCCTGTCACCCTTCAGTGTTGTTAGCATTCAAAGAACCATCGTTCAGACAGACATATTAGAGGGCAGGGAGTGCTTTCCTTCAATGCACCATTAATATCACTGGGATGCTGGAAGCAGATAACAATTACCCCTAGAAAAGAGCCATTTCCACTTAGCTGACACTTTACCAACTGCATCAAAATTGGGAGGAAAAGTTAACTTTTAATGTTTCATTTTTTTCCTCTCATTTCTGAGTCAAATAATTATCATGGTACCTGATCTTACTTGCATGATTATTCATGAGGTAATTATGATTATGAATTGTAAGCATTTCCCCAGCCCTGCC
Organism: Danio kyathit; assembly: GCA_903798195.1. NCBI lineage: Eukaryota > Metazoa > Chordata > Actinopteri > Cypriniformes > Danionidae > Danio > Danio kyathit. The sequence goes on from LR812525.1 coordinate 66,525,082, forward strand.
ACGTCTGTCTGCACTTGTTAACACCTGGTTTATTCGCTCTGAACATCAAAAACAAATCACACTCCATGAACATTATTCCCCTCTTGGTCTCGTCACAGCTAAACAAGCTCTCAAAACAATGCAAAAGAACAAAAGATGTACAGATGAGAGTTAATTAAGTTTGACTGCATAATAATGATGGCATTATTATCATCATTGTTGTTGTTATTATTATTATTATTAGTAGTAGTAGTATATCTGTTGTTGTTAATAATAATAATAATAATAATAATAATCTAGCACATATCAGCATTCCCTGGAGAAACTTTATTTTAGGCTACATTTACACAAATCTGATGTAGCCAAAATGAGAAAAAAATCCACTAGATTTCATTAATATTTTCATAAATTTTCATTAAAAATTATCATGTTTACATGACAACATTTCAAAACGATCCACTTTTACACATGGACAAAACTGCATATTGCATATGCCACGCCAGTATTAGAAGGTATGTTAGTATACAGGTATACAGTACCTCTAAGAAAGTAACCGCATGCCCTTGCTGGCTCTGCACTGGTGTGTATGCAAAATTTGTCATGTGTGAATAACACGTCGCAATAATTTTGGTTGTCATGTGAAGAACATTCACACTGTTGACAAAGCTAGGAAACACTTGAGCAACAACACTATCACATACACACACACACACACATAATATATATATATATATATATATATATATATATATATATATATATATATATATATATATATATGTTAGTGGTGGGCCGTTATCGGTGTAACGTGCTGCGTTAGCGCGAGACTCTTATCGCGTGATAAAAAAATATTGCCGTTATTCTATTCTCAAAGTTGGGTGAGAGCTGGGTCTTTTCTACGCAAGCTATGATGACTTTCACCTTGATAGTTTAGCACGGATGTATACCTGACCGGTGAGCCGTCTGGGAAAGAAGTGCCCTTCTGAATCAAATCAGCAGGATGCCTGACTCTAACTGCAGTTCAACAGTTTCACTTTAATTCACGAACATTTAATTCATGCCTTCGTGATAAACTGGGGTATTAGACGCAAATAAAAGAGTAAGGACAGGTGAGAGTGTTATGGAATTTAATAACGTACGCCAAATGAGAAGAAAATGTGTGTGTGTTTGTGTGTGTGCGTCCGTGTGTCTGTGCGGTCCTTTACTGACAGCCGCCTGTGTGGATCTTGTCGGAAAATATGGCGAAAAGTCCTACATGACGGGAATAGTTTGTCAGTAATGCTACTAATATCTGCATACTCCACGTCTCAATTCCATTTCTGTTTAGTTCAGTTATGACTTTAGTCGCATTAAGTAATCAAAAATCGCTGTGTACATGGTAGACTCTTAATCAGAGTATTGTTTTAATCATATTAAAATCGTATTAAAGTATTGTTGCCCATGTAAACATACTCAATGTTTGACACCGTCAGGGCTCTGTGAACTTGCCTTTGCGAAGCAGCATTTTCTGTATGCACGTACATCAAAAGCAAGTATGAAATCACTGTTTGGAGCTTATGTAGGCCTACAGTTCAACATTCATGTTTAACTTAATAAACAGTTAGTAAACACAAGTACATCTTATTGAACATCATTTATTTTCATCACCAATTATCATAGTAGAACAGTTTCTCAAGCAGTTTGTGATGCATTTTGGAAACAGGAGATGAGCCCCTGGTCTAATGCGTCACCAGGCTTGAGAAACCCGTTCTCAAAGACTTATTATTTGGGTAGCACACATATTCTGAATGCCTTCGGCAGAATTCAAATGAGCCATTTTAATCTAGATTAATCTAGATTAATTTTGAAATTAATCTAGATTAAAAAAAATTAATATATGCCCACCTATAAAATATATATATATTCATTCATTTTCTTTTCAGCTTAGTCCCTTTATTAATCTGGGGTCGCCACAGTGGAATGAACCACCAACTTATCCAGCACATGTTTTACGCAGCAGATGCCTTTCCAGCTGCAACCCATCACTGGTAAACACACATACACACTTATTCACACACAAACTACGGACAATTTAGCTTACCCAATTCACCTATATTACATGTGTTTGGGGGAAACCGAAGCACCCGGAGGAAACCCACGCTAACACGGGGAGCACATGCAAACTCCACACAGAAATGCCAACTGACCCAGCCGGGGCTCGAACCAGCAAGTTTCTTGCTGTGAGGCGATTGTGCTACCCACTGCACCACCGTGCTGCCCACATATACATATAGGGTCATACCATGACGGATGCTGTGTCATACCACAACCCTGCTGAGATATGGATGTGTTATTATGTTGTGTAATCAGTATATTAAAATAAACGAAAAACAACTCACCTTTCAAAGACCACCAATCACTTCACTGAGCAACAGTCACGGCATAACACATCCATATCTCACCAGGGTCCGTCATGGTTTTGGGTCCCCTTGAAACATTTCCATTGTGTTGCGTGGAGATTTGCAAGTGTCGTGACTAAGGGTGATTACCATGTATGTATGTTTTCAAACTGCTATATAAGGGACTTTTGAAAATGTAACTCTATACAGTAGTTTACCAAACATATTTTATTTTTCACCCAGGGCAAATATTGACAATAAGTTTGATAAAAATAATATAAACTAAACTAAATTGAATGCTGATAACCACTACTGCCAACAAAACTTTGGTTATAAATAATGCATGTTGAAAATTATGTACCTGATGGGAATCAGCAATTCAACATAAAATCTGTTTACAGACAAGGCCAGGCCAGTTTCAGTAGTTTGCTGTTTTAATGCTTGTGTTGAACCATAATAAAAATGCAAAAATCAGATTTTCATTTTATTTTCAGTAACTTCTGATTGTTTTTTGTTTGTTTTTTTTATCTGCAAGTTATTTCAGTGACCACTGTCGTTTTTCATTATTCTGTGGAGAGTACCAACAATTCCAGCCCAGGCTCATTCTGATTACGTACAGTACCCATATATAAAGTTTTAGAGAGAGCAAAATACATCATAAGAGCTAAGTTTTTTTTGTAGTATTGAGTGCTAGTAGAGTGCTTTCATGACTCCATCAAGGGCCGCTGTGTATGTTTTTTTAGATCTCAAATTTCTCTCTCGAGTGCCGTTCATGCCTGCTGTTCTCATGTAAATCCAACAGAGGCCGCTGTTGACTGACTGATTTACTGACTGGCCAACTGACTGATCCCCCCACCCCACCCTCCCCTTTCCCTAAACCCAACCAATAGAGTTTTAAAAATCACCGATTGACCCACTTCCCTAAACGTATCGCAGTATTTCAAAAAGCAAAATAAAAGCTCCATCATTTTTACCAGGTTTTTTTAGATTTTACCACATTCTCACCCTGTTATTTACTTGTTTTTTTTTTTTTTTTTTTTTGGCTTTTGTTTTTGTCTTACCTGCTTTTTGAAACCGTTCTTTACCGGACTCAAACCCCGTTGTCGCAGTCAATTTCGCTTTGCATCTCAAGTCCGCTGACATATGTGTCGTGCTACTGGACAAACTAGTAACAATGGAAAAGTCGTCCATACGGAGGTAAGCGGTCAGCTGATAAGCGAGAAAAGGAAAGCCCCCGTAGCACTTATCCTAAAGATGAAGTGCAGCCATATGCAGCTCTGGCTACAAAATTTGTGATTTCCAGAAATGAGCCTTTGTTGAACAATTCTGTCCACATCAGCATCTACAGTAGATGTACCAGGGGTGCAACAATAAAGACTATTCACAGTTTAGTCTTCCATTTCAGGATGTTATTTATTCATTCATTCATTCATTTTATTTTCAGCTTAGTCTCTTTATTATTTTGGGGTCGCCACAGCGGAATAAACCGTCAACTTATCCAGAACATGTTTTAAGCAGCGGATGCCCTTCCAGCTGCAACCCATCTCTGGGAAACATCCATACACACTCACACTCATACACTACAGACAATTTAGCCTACCCAATTCATCTGTACCGCATGTCTTTGGACTGTGGGGGAAACCGGAGCACCCGGAGGAAACCCATGCGAACGCAGGGAGAACATGCAAACTCCACACAGAAATGCCAACTGACCCAGCCGAGGCTCGAACCAGCGACCTTCTTGCTGTGAGGTGACAGCACTACCTACTGCGCCACTGCGTCACCGGTTGCTATTTATATGTCAAATAATTTATATGTCAATAAAAAATTCAAGTATTAGGGTGTACTCACACTATGCTATCCGAATCGTGCCCAGGCTTGTTTTCCGGATCGTTTGAGAAGTGTGAGTGCTCTGAACCGGGCTCAAGCACGATTCACTTGGCCGGCCCTGGCCTGGTTGGAAGAGGTGGGCCTGAGCGCGGTTCACTTGGGCTCAGGCGCGGTACGCTTGCAGTATGAGTGCAAGCGTGCCTAAGCCCGAAACTGAAAGCGAGACCTAACTTTTAAGGGACTGTATCATATGGATTAATTAATCGTCCGTGCTGTTCCATGAACGCAAACTGTTGTAGTTTATTAAAGACGCAAACCCCTCACTGCACGACAGCTGCACCTTCAGCAAACCTCCTAATTCCTGCAACACGAGGACTTTATGAGTGTCAATAGTGGCTGATCTGTTCGGCGAAATATTTGACTGTGTGTCACCGCATATCAAACGACTTAAACGATATAACTAAAGAAATCTCCATTGTGCTGAGCGAAAGCAATTCTCTTCCTAAACTGAACAGCGTGTCATTGATGACGTAAGCATGCCCAGGCCTGAATGTAAGTGCGGGCCGTCGGGGGAGACGGGAGGGTGGACAAGCGTGCTTTGGCCCGGTGGCTATCTCTTTCCTTCTATTTATTCATAACACAGTGGATTGTTTAACAGGAGAAACAGGTAAGTGATATTCTTGGATGGGGAGCAGACTATGTTGTTCACAATGTAAAACAAGGATCTTCATTCAACCATCAGTGTATAAAGTCACTTCCCTTAATCACAGCATGTGCATCCACAGGTTAGAAGAAACGTCCATAGGAGAAGGGAAACATCCACGGAAGAAGACAAGCCAGGCACCATCTGACTTCGATTCCAGGCGATGAACGACTGGAAACGGTGAGTCTATATAGGGGACTGGTGACTGCTGATGCAGATGTGTCTCGTTAGTATTCGGGTGATTGTGCATGGTAGGGATGTGCACATCTATGCTTGAGTTTCGATATATCGATACTCAGAAGTTTTTAATTTGGTATCAATATATTTTTTTAAAGTATCAATATTTTAACTATATTTTAATAATTTCTGTATAACTAAATGTTTTAGCGCTATGTACAGGATTGTCAGTGATGCTTTGTATACAAGACATTACACCAATCAATCTGCGGCGGAACGTGACGTGAGCGATCATGTGCCTTTCAGATAACTTACATATTCAACACACGCAAGTCGCACACTTCTGCATTATGGAATGACATGATGGCAGAGACATAACGGAGCGTGTTGTGGTGCTTATCAGCTGAAAAAGCGTTGCACAAGCAATATTTGTTGAAAGAAAGTTGTACACAGCAACCATTCAAGCAGCCTTTTTACACACCTACAGACAACACACCCTGAAACTTATAACGAAGCGGAACAAAAACAAGCTGCCCAGTGTTCCTCTGCTCAATCTTCCTCTGTCTGACAAAAGACAATATAGGGGTTTTAAAGGAGGCAACACCCCCCCCCCCCCTCTCTTTCTCTCAATTCAATTAAATTATTGCTTTATTGACATGACAAATGTTACAAATATTTTGTCAAAGCATTTCTAAAGCTTACATTAAAAAGAACACACACACACACACACACACACACACACACACACACACACACACACACACACACACACACATATATATATATATATATATATATATATATATATATATATATATATATATATATATATATAAACATAGTAAACACAGCAAATAGTAGTGTAGTATTATAATATATAGTATAATAATAACAATTAAATAAAAATAAATAGTTAATAAAATAATAAATCAGAATAATAAATCAGCTCTCTCTTTCTCGTTGCCTTTAGGTGAATAAGAATAAATATAAGTGTATGTGTGTGTATCTTTGCAGTGTGTATATACAGTATGTATGTGTATGCAGTGTGTATATACAATATGGATGTGTCTGCGTATATGTATATATCACACACACACACACACACACACACACACACACACACACACACACACACTACAGAATATATATATATATATATATATATATGTGTGTGTGTGTGTGTGTGTGTGTGTAATGACTTTTTTAAATTAACATTTTTTTTGAAAAATTACATTAATATTTTAAATAATAGGTGGTATCGCATCGCATGAAAATATTGTGGTATCGCCCATCCCTAGTGCACGGTTGTGGTGAGAGGTGGCTGGTGTAGGAGAGCGATGATTGGAGCTGAGGGAACGAGATGGTGAGGGAGAATGGTGATTGGAGCATCACGAACGAGCCGGGGATGTGACCTAAGGTTGGTGTTCAGTGTAGTGTAAGTTGACACATATTTGCCTAGCAGGAGGATGTCTGTTGGTGGAGTGTCAGGTTATGGTTAATATGTCAAAAAAATAAATACATAAACAAACAAAATACAATAACAAATTAATACAATATAGCAAAGAAAATACTAAAATAAATATTTTCAGGTTTTTAATGCACCTAACTGTAGTTTTGAGTTGCATAAACTGAAAATTATAAAAAAAATAACACTGCATACTGTATATAATATTCTCTGTTTAAATTAAATAAAGGTTAACCACTACTGAGCTATATAGCTATTCAGTCAAGAACAGAGTGATTTCATTATGTTTTGTTGTTTGATTAATATTAAAAACACATACAGCGGGAATAAGATTTTTTTTTTTTACTTTAAGACGCAGCACAGATGCAGAGCAATGAGAAAGTTACAAACAACACAATTTCTTGAATGTTTTCATTTTAAGCCAAAACTGATTGAATGCTCGTCAAGTCGGACAGGTGGTCTTACCGTTGAGAATCAAGATGTAATTTGCACGTCAAATTTCATTCAGCTTTTTATAATAGGAGTTCTCAGATCTCCTACATGATTCTCACGTGCACTCATGCCCTTTCATGCCACTTATGTAACTTTCATTTTCATGTGAAAACTTCACCTACTTTAGTGCTCACTGATTAAACATTTACTTGTGGGGAGTGTATGGACATGCATCCTAGCATACACAAAGCCAGTAATTAAAGGAATGGAGAAAATCAAATAATTTTTGATTAAATCCTCAATAATTGTTGAAATGCAAAACCAAAAAAAAAAAAAAAATGCAGTATCCATATACATATTGAACTGTAGAGTTCATGCCAAATGGATCAGTATTATACACAATATTGCAGCATCTTTAATTTCTCCATAATAAGTAAATAATAACACAAATATGTGCAGCACGGTGGTGCAGTGGGTAGCACAATCGCCTAACAGCAAGAAGGTCGCTGGTTTGAGCCACGGCTGGGTCAGTTGCCATTTCTGTGTGGAATTTGCATGTTCTCATGGGTTTCTTCCAGGTGCTCCTGTTTCCCTCACAAGTCCAAAAACATGTGGTATAGATGAATTGGGTAAGCTAAATAGTCCATAGTGTATGTGTGTGAATGAGTGTGTATAGATGTTTCCCAGTGATGTGTTGCAGCTGGAAGGGCATCCGCTGTGTAAAACAAATGCTGGCTAAGTTGGCGATTCATTCCGCTATGGTGACCTCAGATTATTAAAGGGACGAAGCTGAAAAGAAAATGAATGAATGAATGAATAACACAATAATTTAGGCTAAACAGAAAAAAATCCAACACAGGCTTATTCTGAAAACGTAGTCCCGTAGACGTTTCTGGAGACCGCAAATTATGTAGCAGGAGGTACGTATGGCTGCATTAAATATTTTAAACGAACGCTGTGGGGCGGTATGGCGCTGTTCCTTTTGGCGCTTACCAGCTGACCACTTACCTCCGTGTGGAGGCCTTTCCCTTCAGAACCAGTTTGTCCCGTTAGCTCGTCGTGTACGTCGGCGGACTTGAGATGCAGAGAGGAGTTGAACTTGACGACGACGACCGGGTTTGAGTCCGGGGAGGAGCGGTTCCAGAAATCAGGCAAAAACAAAAACAGAATCCAAAAAAAAAAAAATGAATGAGTGAACAACAAGCTGAGAATGTGGTAAAATCCGAAAACGTGGTAAAAATCAGATGAGGGCTTTTCTTTTTCTGGACGGCTTTTGTAAACAGTTGGTTGGGTTTAGAGAAGTAAGTGGGTGGTCGGGTCAATCGGTAAAATTGGTTGGGTTGAGGGAAAGTGGAGGGTGGGTCAGTCGCTTGGCCAGTCGCCCAGTCAATCATTCAGTAGGTCGACAACGGCCTCTGGTGGGTTTACGCGAGAACAGCGCGGGCGCGAATGGCACTCACAAGAGACATTTGATATAGGAAAAAGCACACACAGTGGCCTCTCGCGGATTCGCGAAAACAAAAACTGCAAAAATACATAGCTCCCAGGACGTATGTCGCGGTCTCCAGAAACGTCCACGGGACTACATTTTCAGAATGAGCCTGGGTTGAAAAAAATCGACCACTTAGAAGAAAATAGCTAGGGATATCTTTCCATCCCACGCTTTCTGTCTCCTTATTTGTCCTTCTTATCTTTTTTGCCCTTTCTATAACACTGATTAATTTAGGATGTTCTTTTTAATCTGCTAACATGTACACAGCAATTCTGACAGCCCTTAGCAAAGATGTTTCTTTTAAAGCAGCTCCCCACATTTAAACGAAGAGGGCATTGCAAGTGGAAATAGAGAAAACAGAAACCCACCCAACTCCCACAAAATGCAAGATCACTTATTTTATTAGCCCACCTTCTATCTGCACACCTGCGATCTAACATCGTCCTCGGTTCTCATAACAGCCCATCCCTGCATTAATTTGTTCTCCTCAATTTATGAAAACTTAATTGCTATGTTGTAAAATCACTCTGAAACATAATGATTGTTTCTTTTTCCTCTGGGCATCGTCAGTGGGGGCAATTATGGCTTCATGCCTGAAGCAGCATCAGTATACCGCCCATTAGTAAGGCAATAATGTCTAATACTGTACTTTTGAACTCAACCAAATAGCTTATCAGTGGTAATGAGACAGCTTGGATACATCTTTTGTGATAGGAAATGCATTAGGCCCTATGGAGTTTGTTCAAAAGAAATGCTATACTTTGAAACCTGTTTCTGAGATGAGTTTGAATTTGTTTGCTGTTAAAGGTGCAATGCTGTGATGTGGCAAATAAATAAATAAATCTGTTAAAAGGCAACACGGTGGCATGGTGTCTTTTATTTTTTTACTTCAGAAGTTTTTGGCAGGTGTCACCTGATCAAAGCTATGATTGAGTGTCATGGAACAATGTGCCATGTTTCAGGGAGTTGAGAAAGGAGAATACATTATTTTATCTTGGCAGAACTCAAGACAATGACGTATTGAGTAATTGTGTAAGGCGCACAATTCATATTCTATTGAAAGGCACATAAATGCTTCGTTGTTTCATAAAAGTGGTCAACCTGTGGCTCTCAGGTGTGCCATATTGTGAGCCGATAAAGCATTTATGTTACAACAAAACCCTCCCATTGGCACGTTCATTTTTAGCTTCGGGATTGTAGCCAAACATCTACCCAAGGTCACTTTGTTCTAAGCTATCATCTGCCTGAAGCAGCAGGCAGTTCAACAGACATCAGTTATTAGACCCTGGTCTGCTCTAACCACAGGCAAAAGTGGAGGCAATAGTGGTCTCTGCCCCACATCTCACCCTTGAAAACTGACTATCACTCACCATTGTTTTTTTTTTGGGGTCAAACTCTCCATCCTGCATGAACTCATCCAAATCTTCAATGTCTGAAAACCACTGACAAATCAGAGGCATGTGTGATGGAAGAAGATTGCATGACAGTTTTGGATGAAACTGGCTACTCAAAAGATTTACCTAGTGACAGGCTAGACACTCCTCCTACATGATGTTGAACTTTGACTCCACTTATCAGTGTGTTTGGAGCTTATGCTACTGGACGTGGGTGGACCGGTCAGTTTAATTAACCTTTCACTGTATAAGGGTTTCCACTGGAATGGGCAGCTGTCCAGCCTCTGACAGCATGCTCAGTGTCTTTCTTTACACAGTCAATTTAGATATTTATGGGAGTGACATGTGCATGTTAATGTGTTAAGGTGTACATGTCAATCTCACTTGTACAATTTAGCATGATTTGCTCATCCCCCAATGATAGTTGGGTTTAGGGGTGGGGTGCCACCCCTCCTTTTTAAAATCGTATGTTTTCGAATGACTGAACTGAATGAATTTGCATGAATTAGCCACTAAACTGACAAAATGTAATATAGTTACGTTTCCTCGTGAGATCAGGCTGGCATTTTAGAATCAAAAAAAAAAAAAACATCACGTGACCTACCCACGTCAGTTGCGTCACTTCACTACCATTCATGAATTCTCTAGTGGTGCATCATGAGATAGCATAGCATCCATCCGATGTGCACTTCAGGATCTCGCCAGAAGTAGTAGGTCATCCAAATACTTTGTTTTTTGACTTATATTTGACATAATTGACATACTACTTGGTTCGCATACTGTTTTTAGTGTACTATATAGTATGGAAGTATGCAATTTCAGACATAGCTTTAGACAGTGGCAGACTGTGCATTTTACATTTAGGGATTAAGTGTCATCCTACATAAATTAATATACCCACTGATACCACAATAATGACACCACAGCAATAGACACCTAAAATGTTACTCAAAAATAATGTTACAGTCTAATAAGACATTGCATCACAAGACAGATAACTTATGTAGCGAGAATAAATGCTATCGCTAGAAACCCAATATACAATTCAAGTTGTTACAGTTGCACAACGCACATCATCAAAGCTGAAGCATCTTAAGACAGTGGCAATAATATTGTTTAATATATATATATATATATATATATATATATATATATATATATATATATATATATATATATATATATGTATATATATATATATATATATATATATATATATATATATATATATATATATATATATATATATATATAGTTATTCTTACCATAAGTGTATCCCCACTTGTCTTCCTCTGCCAGCAGTGTTTTGGGTAGAGAAAGTCTGGTTACATGTGCCAGTGTATTGCTTTTCTTTCACTTCTAAAAAATGACATGCATATATGGCTACTAAGAACGCGCATTTCTGCACGTGCAGTACTGCAATTTGTCACCCGCAGTCACGTGCTTTACAGTGGCTGTAAAGGCCGCCGTTTCATTAAAAAAAAAAAAAACATTTCTGTGCTTTACGCAATTGCCACCAGGTGGCGCAAGAAACAACTTTTCCATTGACTTACAGTAGTTGTCATGCGTGTTTCGGTGCATGGACAGTATTTGTGTACATGAGCGCTCGATTCAGCTCCCTATTTATTTATTACAGGCCCGGTTTGGCTAATCAGGAGGACCGGGAGAATTCCCGGTGGGCCGGTCCGTTTTTTAGCCGTGAGGGCCGGTGTCCGCATTTACTCGTCACAGCTAAATCAGTTTAAATATCAACAGATCATCGTCTCATTCATCAACGACCGAGGAGACGTGAGTAATGCTTTATTTCCTCTTGCTAAATAAGATATGTAAATTGTGAATATTCAATATTCACACCCACATTAACAAAAACGAAACTAAATAAAAAAACATGAAACACACTGAAACTGGGTAATTAATTTAAACCGTTTAAAAAAAAAAAACACAACAGTAATTTAATGTCTGTTGTTATGGATTAGCTCACGTGCTCTGGCTGCTACAGTATATCAGTTCAGTATGCTCACTATGTTACATAACTGCCCCCTGCTGCCCATGTATTTCTTGTGCTAGGTCATGTTCCGTTTTGCCGCGCATTACTGCGGAGTTGTACGAGATTTGTTTAAATCACTCGCGTATTCTCAGTAGCCATATTTGTAAAGAGCTGAGTGATATGACACGATGCATAAACATACTTTAAACACTCAGGAGTCAACATGTGTTAGTTGTTTCATCACAAACAGACAGAGTTCGGTGTAACTCGCTCCACAGTAACGCGTTACTGTATTCTAATTATATTTTTGGGGAACACAGTAATGTAACGAATTACTTTTTAAATTTGTGTCATTAGATTACAATGTAACTGCATTACTTACATTACAAATATACTGTAGTTTTAAGAAAAAAAAAGCTTATTTTAGAAAATGTTTTTCTCTGCAACATCAGTAAATAAGCATGGACTTTAAAATTGCTGGAGAATGGGAGCTGAAATGGTTGCTGATGAGAGTGGTTGCTTCTTCAAGTGGAAATACATGAATTACTTTGATTTCACTGAGCGTAAAAACAAAAAAAAAAATGCTATGAAGTGCAGTCTATGTCGTTTCTAAAGAACTTTCGACTGTTTTTAACTCGAGCAGCAACTTGTTCAAACACTTGAATAGAAAGCATTATATGACTAAACTCGTCACCAAGGAGGAGGTGGTCCTAAACTGGCTAAATTGAATTTTTGTGCAGGATTGGGTATGAAGGTATCTTCTCAATGTGAAGAGAAGTTTAGCTGCTTATGGAGCTATTCACATATTGCGTCTTTTGCACGCGCAAGTTTGTTATTTTTGCGCATAACTTGCGCACACATATAAGTGCATATTGCATGCGCTCACATTTTCCAGGCACACCAGGTTAAAATCGTGAGTCACGCCACAAATGACTGATCAGCTCCATGCCTTGTATGGAATATACACATTTCAGTAGACTAATTACCTCAGACACAGAATACCCAAGTACTACAGTGATTTTGCATACTATGTGTAGCGGGGTCACATGGTGTCATCGCGAGTGATTTTATTATCAAATCATATAACTCTTGGGTGTGTTTATAAGGGAGTATTTGGTTGTGTGTGTATTGAAGCACCGCTTGTGCGTCACTACCGGAGTCCCGTTGGTTCCGCCTCTGCCCTTTCCGTTCCCGCAGGTAGACATTGTTTTGCTTTTTCTTTAGCATCAGGGTTATGTAGTTGTACTTAACTGGCTGTATTTGATTTCCTAGCATCTGGAGATAAGATTGGCTGTGGCTTGTTGTTGTCACGGTCACCACAGTGGGATCGTTCTTTATTCATGGGCTTATTAAACTTCCAATGCGACCGTGAGTGCATGTTTACGAAGTGGTTCACAAGCTAAGGGTACGATTTTAAATAATTGTGCGCCGATCTGTTTTATCAATTTTTAACATCCTATTATCCATTTAGAAAAGATAACTGAGTGTGGGCGGATTGTTGGAGGGTCCGGTGGAGCAACATTGTTATACTGCTGCTTTTGAGTCTGTTGTTTTAATTATTTTACTGCTTGCTTTTTCTGATACTGGGTTAACCTGTGAACTTTACTTGAAGATTCAAACTATTGTGCGGTGAATCACTGACGCTATTTGCCTTCACATTGAGAACTTTACACTCAGATTCAATGATTTGTGTGTCAACATGGGAGGAGCTGTGTAGCAGCTGATACATTTGTGTGTGTTTGCGTCTGTGTTTTGATTGTGTGCTTTATTATTTTTCTTCATTTTTGTCTCTTTATTTGCGCTTCTTTTGGGAAGTTTATTTTTTTGCTTTCATAAGTTAAATTGGGTTTTCTTTCTTTCTTCTTCTTCTTATTATTATGGAGTTAGTTGTAATTGTTTGGGGATGGCTGTATTTTTAATATTTTGTGGGTGAAAATTGTGATGTTTGTTTACCATTGTGAATTGTTTCTTTTGTGTTGTAGGAGTCGAGGCTTCCAGGCAGGCCACTAGTTGTCCCTCGAGTGCGATGGTGGGATACGACATGGAGTGCAGTGCGTGTGTTGTGTGCTCACGTATGCTTGTGTGTGTGTGGTGCACTTGCGGCAAAACCATTTGTATTTTTGTGGAGTTGGTGCTACTTAACTAGTTTACCTGCCACTGGTAAGCCTCTAACTCCCATTGTCCTTCTTGTTGTTTTTCTTGATGTGGCTGTGCTGCTGCTGTTGGTGACTAAGTTTTGTATTTTTGGTATTCACGTCTAATGCCTGTTCCTTACACCAAGAACCTGTGTTAAATTCCCTGTGATCAGGGTGGCATAGTCAGCTTCAATTTAGTATTAATTTTCTCCCAACTTACCAATCCGCCACATATGGATGTCAATGGTTACAGGTATCCAGTTTTCTTCATGTCTTCCTCTGTGTTCAAAAAAACAAAAACAGAAGAAAAAAAAAAATAAACAGGCTTGGAACAACTCTAAGTCTTTTGAATTTGTCAAGCTGCTGTGTTAAACCAATTGTAATGTTTTTCAGTGAATATTAAAGAGCCCCATTATACATTAAATAGGGTCATATTTTAGTTGTAATGGTCTCCAACAACAGTCTAATATGCATGCAAGGTCAAAAAACACTTTCATGGTCTTATAATATGCATTTATTTTTACCTAATTATCCCAGCGAATCCCATATGAATCATTCAGCGATTCATTTGTTCCCAAACCCCTCCTTAGCGGGAAGCTAATCTGCGCTGATTAGACCGATGACAGCCTGTTGTGATTGGTCAACACTGACATCCTTCAGCACGAGACAGAGTGAAATGCACAGCTTATCAACAATATAGAAGTAGTCAGAGTGCATACATGCTTCATATTAGTGTAAGGCGTGGGTGAATGTAAATACAGACGATGGACTTGAAAATACTGACGACTTACTATCCTATTGAGCAAAAACTCCAAGAACTGGGGAGGAGATCGACCTAGCCCGTCACACTCTACCTCAGTGTTGCCAGATGTAGCTGACTGATTCCACTCCAAAAACTATCCAAAACCTGCCAAAATGCAAGAAAAAAAACAAAACGCCTACTCATCTGGAAAACATGGTTGTGACAGTCGTGAAAAACACGATAAAACCGCCCAATCTGGCAACACTGCTCTACCTGGTCTTTTTTCCCAGACACACACACACACACACACACACACACATTACCCTCCTCCTCAGAGGACACAACACAGAAATAAAAGTCCTTAACAGAAACATTCAAAAACAGAACACATAGAATGTATATTAAAGAAACAACTTCACATTAGTTACTAACACCACAGAACACAGTACCCGGTTCTCACCAGTGTTATCAGGGTCGGCGCGTCCATAGAATAGTGAGGGCAGCGTCCGCAAATTCCCCCAGTTCTCACTTTCATCCGCGACACCCACCCCCTCCCTCCCGGTCCTCACTTTCCCCCAGTCTGCCAGATTTTTTGTGTGTGCATGAGTGCATTAAAGCAGTGCAGTTAAACACTAGCATTTTGCTCTGATATTAAGGATAACACACATTCAGTATTAATCCACACAGTGGCAAAAGCTGAACTATTCTGAACCTTGACCGCCGCATGTGTGTAAGAACAGCTGACGGTAGCCATAGCAATGACAAACGACAGGATTGCAAGCTCACAAACACGTTTAAATCCACAAAGAAAGCGGCACGCGACGTATATAATGTTATATGTGTTATATGTTCTCAGGGCTTACCTGTACTCTGCTTTGCCCAACGATCACCAACCCACATTACAAAATGGAGGAAGAAACTAATCCATAAGCTGTGTCTTGATAGTTCGTGTGGAGCTCTGTCAAAGTCTCATACATCAGTAGTCTTTTCTGATCCTTCCTTTTTTGCAAAAATAAACCTCAACCAGGCAACGCAGTGGCGCAGTAGGTAGTGCTGTTGCCTCCCAGCAAGAACGTCGCTGGGTCGCAGGTTCGAACCTCGGCTGGGCTGGGTCAGTTGGCGTTTCTGTGTGGAGTTTGCATGTTCTCCCTGCGTTCGCGTGGGTTTCCTCCGGGTGCTCCGGTTTCCCCCACAGTCCAAAGACATGCAGTACAGGTGAATTGGGTAAGCTAAATTGTCCATAGTGTATGAGTGTGAATGTGTGTGTGGAAGTTCCCAGAGATGGGTTGCGGCTGAAAGGGCATCCGCTGCGTAAAATTGTGCTGGATAAGTTGGCGGATCAATCTGTTGCGGCGACCCCGTAAGGGACAAATCCGACAAGAAAATGAATGAATGAATGAATAAACCTCAACCACTGACTCTTCACAGCTTCATCTTTGGGTAGAGAATATAACACAAACTTTCCCTCAAACTTCCAATAATATCCAGCTAAGCACAGCGTCTTCATGACTCATGACTACAGGATCTGTTTATCTTCCTCTTTGTCTTTGCTGCTGTGTTAGTGGGCGGGACTGCAGGTTTAAATTTTCCCGGGTTTGCGAGCAATTGAGTGGAGCTTATGTTTCGTATCCATGTCACGCCGAAACAGCTAAAGACTCATTATCAAGACAATTCATTCGAGCCACTATGAGTGGACTCTTTCATAGATGAATCGATAGTTTTAAACACTGTCCACTTTCAGATTTAAGCCTTAGCTGGATATTTCACTTCACTTAGAGCTGTGTTACACACTACATAGAAGGTCATTTTCAAAAACCCATAATAGGGGATCTTTAAATTACTGCAAGAGCTGCAGTTTATTTTGTATTTTTTATAGGTATATTTTATATGTTTTAAAAGTAACTTCAAATTAAAGTAATTAGTAGTCTGATTACTTCTTACATGAAGTAATTAGTAATGTAATCAGATCACAATTTTCCAGTACTCAGTAATATGTAATCTATTATTTTTTAAAGTAACTTACCCAACACTGCAAACAGACATGGCAAAGTTATCCATATAAACTTTAAATTTGCAAAAAAGACAATTAAACATACCTTTGGATTGAAAATCCCTCATTTTGCATCCTGACTAGCATGTAAACCGATAGCTGGTGGATAATTGCATTCCTCATGCAACTTTATGTGTTATGGCTGCCAAACCTCTGATGATTCATCTGCTTGTGCAGGTCTGGAATGTGATAAAAAGTGCAAGCAAATATTGAGGGCATAGCAGTTAATAGTCCCATGTGCAATGTAACAGTCTTTTTTGTATGTTACAGTGTATTTTGTTCTGATACGCCTGTTTTTATTACCCATGGATTTTTTCCCAACAATTGAGTTTGAGTCTCATGGTATGGTCATTTTCATGTACTGAACTGAATTCAGCTATGCCAAGGTATATCCAGATTTTTACTATATGGCACCTTTAGTACAGTTTGACTCGGGAAACTGAGAAATTCTTATGTAAATTTAAATGCGTCTTTACGTCTTGCAAATATTATCAGAACACAATGCATACAGCTATTTAAAAGGTCAAAAATTTAAATTGACATTAGCCACACTCAAGTATTTTTCATCTCCATAATGAGTCGTTCACAGTGCCACTGCCAAAGTGCATGTGGCCATTTAGTAGGTTAACACTGAGTTAATTTACTACTGTTTTACATTTAAAGTTCATTGATTTACTAATTCATTTTCTTTTCAGCTTAGTCCCTTAATTAATCAGGGGTTGCCACAGTGGAATAAACCGCCAACTTACCCAGCATATGTTTTACGCCCTTCCAGCAGCAACCCATCACTGGGAAATACACACTCATTCACACACATACACGACAGAAAATTTAGCTTACCAAGTTCACCTATAGCGCACGTCTTTGGACTGTCGGGGAAACCGGAGCACCTGGAGGAAACTCACGCAAAAACAGGAAGAACATGCAGACATACACTCTCGCAGTTCAAAACTAAATTAAAGACCTATCTTTTTAGCAAAGCATACACTCAGTGGATTACATAGCGGTATGATGCATGATGTGCCCCACACAGGATTTTGCTTCTTGTTTTTATACACTATGAAAAGCAGCTATGCTAATTATTCTCCTTATTCTGTATTTCCACCTGGGGGTACTCATCCCGAGGCCCTCAGACTATGCAGTCCCACTGATGTGATCCAAGACCAACGACGAGATGATCCCAAGGATTTCATAATCCTGGACCAGGCCATATCCTGAGCAGCTGCTGTGGTGGTCATGGAAGAGTGGAGAGCATGAGACTGATTGCTGTGATGCTCCAAGGACAGACAAGTCTTCGCTGAGGTCCAGCTTCCTGCACCTAGACTGCAGCTCTGCACAAGACGTTTGGCCATAGGAGAAATGGTCGTGCCCAACTGAGCCAGGTTTCTCTCAAGGTTTTTTAAATCTTCACTTTCACCAATTGGTGAAGTTTTTTCCTCGCCGCTGTCGCCTCTGGCTTGCATGGTTCGGGATCTGTAGAGCTGCGCATCGATGGAATTGCTCTGCAGTGTTTGGACTCACAGTAGTGAATTTTACCCCACACTGAACTGAGCTAAACTGAACTGACACTGTTTCAATTCACTATAATCTTCTATGTGAAGCTGCTTTGACACAATCTACATTGTATAAGCGCTGTACAAATAAAGATGAATTGAATTGAACTCCACACAGAAATGCCAACTGACCCAGCCAAGGCTCGAACCAGCAACCTTCTTTTTGTGAGGCAACATCGCTACCCACTGCGCCGCCACATTTAAAGTTGGCAAATGTTTTGTTCTTTTATTCAATCATTCATTCATTTTCTTCTCAACTTAGTCCCTTTATTAATCTGGGGTCGCCACCGCGAAATTATCCAGCACATTTTTACGCAGCGGATGCCCTTCCAGCTGCAACCCATCTCTGGGAAACACCCACACACTCATACACTACAGACAATTTAGCCTACCCAATTCACCTGTAGTGCATGTCTTTGGACTGTGGGGGAAACCGAGCACCCAGAGGAAACCCACGCGAACGCAGGGAGAACATGCAAACTCCACACAGAAACGCCAACTGACCCAGCCGAGGTTCGAACCTGCGACCCAGCAACCTTCTTGCTGTGAGGCGACAGCACAACCTACTGCGCCACTGCATCACCTGTTCTTTTATTTATTTATTTATTTTTCCAGAATGCACTGATAATCCACAATAATAATACTATGATGCTGATTGCTAGGTCTGAACATCCAGTCAAAGGATGAGAAAATGCTGACCTTGTCACATGCCTGCTAGACGGCCCCGGTGCATTGCACTATGATATACAAACCTCTAATATGCCACCACTAAATGACTAGATGATATAAACATAATATGAACAAATATTGAGGAAAAGGTTAATAAATGATTGGCATTAAGTATTTTGAAAATATTAAAATCCAGATTGTTTCCTGTGTTGCTTGGGTTTAGGGGTAGAGGGACATTATGCACAAAATAAAAATCATTACATCTAGTACAAGTCCCCATAATGAAGTGTGCATGTGTTTTTGTGTGCGAGTGCTTTGTTGTGAAATACATTTATGAAATATATATATATCATTATATAATTTGTTTATTAAAGGCTAGCAAGAAAAACGCTAAGAAAAATGTGGATTGATTGTTTTTTTTTTTTTTTTTTTTGTAATTATACTGTAAATAACACCAGTACATTTTGTAATTTGTAAAACCCATGTTTTAACTGCATTAAATCAGTTTAAAAGAGGTGTCTGTGCTGTGCCCAAGAGTCATTCACATTCAGAACACTTGATCTCTCTCTTGCTCTCAACTCTTCTATTCTTCCATTTTTTTTTTTTTTTGTCATTTGAATGTCGAGAGAATGACTAAGAAGGCTGACTGCCTCTACCTTCTGTAAATCTTGCTCTGTCACTCTCTCAGTTTCTCTATAGCCCTGGTTTTATGTCAGATGCACAGAACACAGCTCTTTCTTGTCCCCCCCCTCCATTCTGCATAACTCAGAGCCCTTCTGGACGTCAGGTGGGAAGATCTTTTCCTCTTTCTGCCTCAGCAGGGTGCCTTACATTGCTATAATTGTATCTCTTTTCCTTGTAGCATCTTTAGCACCATTATCTTTTCTGCAGCATATGTCATAGTCTTCTCCCAGCCTTTTTGAAGGGGGTTAGAGAAAAAGGGAAAGATAAAGGGGTGAAGGGAATGACATGAAGTTAAACGATGCCGAAGTGGGTTGTGAAAGAATGCAGGTGTCCGGCTTAACAAGCTCTATAAGACGTTTCGCTATGAGGTTAATTTTCTCTTCAATGCCACAACCCTACCAGACCTCTCTAGAGCCTTGACACCGAGCGAGAGAGACGTAAAAAGAAAGATAGAGGTGTTTTATATTCCATTTTGGGAGCAGTGCTGAATAGAGGTACAGGTTATAATGGGGACCTCTGAGCCAATGACCATTTCCCTCCATTCTTTTCCCCCTTCCTCTCTGCCCTAATGGTGTACTTAGGGATGGCTAATGATGCACTAAGTCAACATTTCTAGTAGAAAAGTACAGGTCTAACTGGAATACGGCAGTGATTGTGTAAAAGCTTGTCAAATGACGCATGTGTGTTAATGCAACATAATTTTGTAAGCGTAATTTGTGTGTACTGTACAGTAGGTGTGTTTCTTGTTCACCTACATTATGGAGATGCCATTTTTTATAGTATATGAGAATACTGCATGATACTGTATACTGTATCTACTATTGCTGACCAACTCTCAGTATGTTACACTAAAAGTTTTTTTGAAAGATGTCTGGACATTCCGGTGACAGGGTGGCTCAGTGGTTAGCACTGTCGTCTCATAGCAAGAAGGTTGTTGATTCAAGTCTCGGCTGGGTCAGTTGGAATTTCTCTGAGGAGTTTGCATGTTCTCCCCGTGTCTATGTGGGTTTCCTCCGGGTGCTCTGATTTCCCCCACAGTCCAAAGACATGCACTACAGGTGAATTGATTAAACTAAACTGTCCGAAGTATGTTTGTGAACGAGTGTGTATGGAAGTTGCACTGATGTACTGGGTTGTAGCTGGAAGGGCATCCAATGTGTAAAACATTTGCTGGATAATTGGCGGTTCATTTCGCTGTGGCGACCCCTGATGAATAAACAAATATAATGGAATTCTTACGGCCAAACAAAGTTTTATTGAAATGTTTGATTGAAGGCGAAAAGAAGTTAAAATAATCTGAGTGACAATATATAGTTTTCGACTACTTCAGCACCCCCACACTGAAGTAGGCGGAGTTTTAAATGTATCAGACAATTTTTTACCACTTCATACATTTTTGTTGGATAATTTTTGTTTTTGGAACACATTTTGCATGCTTTACATATTTAAATTTGTATCTTAATTTGAATGCATTTTTGTTGGTCAGTTATTCATAAAATAAACAACAAGATTGAAAATAATGTGATTGTAGTAAAGTGCATTCGAAACAAAGCTTTTGCTGCCTGATCAAAATGCTACAAAAGTTTCATATACAGGCAAATATCCTTCTCCACAAAAAGCACCAAGACGCCTTTGTTTTTATATTTGTTGCGAACAGGCACTTAATGGTGCTGCCGTTATCACAATGGACAAATGACAGCTCAATCTCAAAAGAACTTTGGCTAGATTTTGTTCGAAATGACATGATTTCAGTTCATTGTTTGATTTCTTTTGAAGTACAGGGGTTTTTAATCTGCTTCACAGAAGTGAGTGGGCTTGACAAACCACCTGTAGATGACACACAATTTCCCTGGCATATGCATGAGACAGTTTCTTTTCAACACTCCATGTTTCTGAAAAAAACCTTGTTCAGTTCTAATGCCCCATTCATACGGGGCTTCAGCGTCAACGCTTAACAGAGGGCGTGTCTGAAGTTGGGGCTGACACAATCGTCATAGCAGCGTCAGCCAATGAAATTAGTCAGCAATAGGCCACTGTCTGAGCTAGTGTATTTGCATACAGCGATCTGATTGGCTGACGCTTCCATCGGTGCTTAAAAAGTTGAGCAAGTCCCAACTTCTGCAGCGAGCAACGCCTCTGAATCGACGCCGACGGATCCACAATGCAGTTCTGCAACGCCTGACGTCACCCATTCAAAGTGAATGGGAAGCGTTGAAGCTGACGCCCCGTGTGAATAGGGCGTTAGTGTGCTTCACACAGGAGAGGGGACTAACTTATTAAAATAATAATTCCATTCACTCATTTTCTTTTCGACTTAGTCCCTTTATTCATCAGGGGTCGCCACAGCGGAATGAACCGCCAACTTATCCTGCACATGTTTTATGCAGCGAACGCCTTTCCAGCTGCAACCCAACATCAGGAAACACCCATACACTCTTACATTCACGCACATACACCACGGTTAATTTAGCTTACCCAATTCACCTGTACCACATGTCTTTGGACTGTGGGGGAAACTGGAGCACCCGGAGGAAACCCATGCCAACATGCGGAGAACATGCAACCTCCACACAAAAATGCCAACTGACCCAGCCGAGGCTTGATCCAGCGACCTTCTTGCTGTAAGGCGATCGTGCTACCCACGGCGCCACTGTGCTGCCTAAAATAATACATTCATTTTTTTCGGGTTAGTCCCTTTATTAATCTGGGCTCGCCGCAGCGGAATGAACCGCCAACTTATCCAGCATGTTTTTACGCAGTGGATGGCCTTCCAGCCGCAACCCATCACTGGGAAACACAGACACACTCTCATTCACACACATACACTATGGACAATTTAGCCTACCCAATTCACCTGTACCGCATGTCTTTGGACTGTGGGGGAAACCGGAGCACCCGGACGAAACCCACGCAAACGCAGGAAGAACATGCAAACTCCACACAGAAATGCCAACCGACCCAGCTGAGGCTCGAACCAGCGACCTTCTTGCTGTGAGGCGACAGGACTACCTACCGCACCACTGCATACAAATAATACATTAAAAAATAATAAATTAACTTAGACTTGTCATATTAAATATATACAGCTACTTTCTGATGATTTAAAGTGTTTTTTTATCCACATTTTTAAGTTGCTTTGGATAAATGTGTCTACAAAATAGATTGAAAATGTCAATAAATGATGTACAACCTACTTTTTGGGGGGCATATCCAAGACACTGTGGCCCTTATACTCTTTCCTTTCTCAGTTTTTAAGTTACTGATATCCTTTTTCCATTTCACTGGCCTCTACTATCCCTGTTATTGACTATATAACTCTTGTTCTTTCCTGAAAAATGTAACAATGATTTTTAAGTCCACAATCAAGTGTTATCTATCTGGTCACTAATGCACCACATGCGGAGCATGACACATTTGTCCTCTGTCCTGTTTAGACCTCGCCAACCTTCTCCAGATTTAGCAGCATTTTAGCTTACTAGCAAACCATGAGGGACAAAATTTAAATTAAGTAAGCTCACATATGTGAAGCACAGTTGATGTGACAGGTGTCTTAGGGATACCAAATATATTATGCTACAACATTACACTAGGCATAGGGCCAATGTCAGCAAAAACCTGCTCAAGATCATTCAAGTCATAACAAGTTTTCAAGAACAAAGCCTTAAGTACTATACTTAATGGCAGTGACTGCTTAGGATATACAGTACACTTAAATTTATGAGTTAGGTGTTTTTAATGGCTGGCTAACACATTACATAAAACGTAATCCAAACTTGATTCGAACTTACAATCAAAAGTAAATGATGGTTTATTTAAAGCAGGACTATCTATAGCACAATGGCCAACACATCCTCATAACCTTCAAATGCTATAATAATGTCACCTGAAGAATCCTGATTTGTTTTAATATTAAATATAGGCACTGGACGTGTGGATTAAAAACTTAATTCCAATGGAAGAACTGCTGAATATTTGATGTGACACATTTTTTATTTAACTATAGTAATATATAATTAATGCTTTTTTTCTGATGTCATAATTATCATGGCATTGAAGCGAAAGTCATGACATTTCTCCCTGTGACCTGTTATGCAGTTCAGCTTGGCTACCTAAGACTTCCTGAAGTGTGTTAAATATTAAAAACCTGAGAAGACAACAGCACTTCGTGTGCATCAAACAGCTGTCAGATGATGTTAAATGTTAAATAATGCAACCTGCTACAGTGTCTGTAGTACACTTAATACCACCAAGCACTGTTGGATGCACACATAGATTTTCTCGTAAGTGTTTTCACACTTGAAAATGAAAATGTGTGTGTGCATGTGTGTGTGATCATGCAAATGCACATATGGACACACCCACACATGCATACACACTTTCTCATTTATGTATTCTCTATGTGGTCGTGTTGCAAAGGAACCATGGCTCTGCATATGGGTGTACATATGGCTTTATGATCTCCTTCACTCTCTTTTCCTTCTCTCTCTCTTTTTTCAAATGCACATGCTGACATTATAGAGGCCCGACTAAAATTACCTGCTGCTCTAAAAGAACATTAAAGTTCATTTTAAATTGTAATGACTCCCTTCAGCCACTGAAGCTGAAATGCTACAGTTCTTCATACATCACTACCCACGGTCTTTGATTTAATCATTCAAATAACTTTCCCGAACACCTGCCTCCACATGCACCCCAAAGGGCCTCAGCCTGAAATATGCTTTTTAGTGTTAAGGGTATTTAAAGTTGGGCCTTTTCTCAATCCACTGGGAGAAACACAGAGAGCTGAGTGGCAGGGCGTCAGAGATGAAAGATACAGAGCACCTGACTTTGTTAACACTCCCAAAGCAGAATATGTCAATGAACAGATTTGTGGCTTCTGAATGAGCTGATTTATAACTTTTATTAATAATAAATGAAGCTGAAATGTATGAACAAGACCCACTGCTGAAGCAGTGGAGGAGCTGAACAGGATGGTGTTCATTGTTTAAGGGGTCATGAAACCCCCCTGCCTCAGCAGGGTGTTTTCACAACTCTAGTTTGAAAAAAGTCAGGAAAGTGGGTGAGTGCAGCTTTGTTTAGGTGGGAGTGTCGAGTGGGGTAAGAGGGAAGGGTTTGCATGAAAAGGGGAGTTTCATTACGTGTGACCGGTAATCCAAACACAGAGCAGCGTTTACAGCAGATCTGAGAGCTGTGTAATAAAGTGCAGGACTTCTTTCCACCAGACATTATCTGGTTGATGATATCATGTTTAACCTTTCAACACAAACACAGCTGTTAATGCAGGAGAAATTAAAGATGCTCCTGACAAGGTGAATTTTGAAGTCTTGCAATGGTAATTATTATTCCCAACTGTATTTATTGAAATAAACAAATAACTAATAAATACACCATTGCAGACATCCCAAGTTGGTAAAAGTCAATGCAGCGATGGATCTGAAGAGCGGTGGGGGTGTGTGCGCGTGACCTATCTGAAGAGCTGGGGGGAGTTGCGTGCGACGTACCTAAAGAGCTGGGAGGGACGCAATGGAGAGGGGTGCGCAATGTATTTAAGGGCCGGGCGAGTGACGCGTGATTTCCGGAGGATTATCATTCGTTTGTGGGCATCTCTATGCATTTGCGAGAGACTTGGGATGTCTGCCATTGTGCCTGCCACAAATACTGCACTGCACGCAAAAAGTGAACTGTTGTAATCATAATAGTCTCTGTTGTAATCTTAGCATGCTACATCTGTTGTGAAAACATTGGTCTGGCACCACGCCTCACACCGCACTTCAGGTTTAGAGGACGGATGTAACTGTTATACAACCGATTAAAAAGACACCGAACAAAGCATTTTCAGTCCATAATATTGTAGTAATATTACTGTACTACTAATTGCTTAGTAACTTAAGTAATTTCACCAAGTAATGTCTTCAAAAAGTGAAAGAGTATTGCGGACGATACTAACTTTGCCATCTGGAGAAACAGAAACAAAGAACATTGATCGCACACTTCCAAATCTGTAGAGACAGGACAATCAACACAAACTGGAACCGCATCGTTTTTTTTTTTAAAAAGAGACAAGTGGCAAATCCGGATTTCCAGATTTAAAAAGCTCTCGGGTAAAAAATGTTCTTTACAAACTTATTTTTGTTGCGTGTTAGCAGACCACTGTAATCCAAAGGTGGGTCCACACGCAAGCTATGCTCTTATTAAGGGAAAATGGAAACACAACCTACATTGTGGCACATTTATAAATGCAACAACGATGATCCATGTCTCCTTACAGTTCTTCTTCTTCCACTTGTTTTAATTATGGTTGGCAACACAATGTGCTGTCTCTCTGAACACTGTAAAAGGTAAAAAAAAAACTATTTTTAAAGCTACATCATGCATATTAATGAAGCTCATTCACAATAGAGCACGCTGATTGGTTCAAGCCAAGTCTTTCTCCTAAATTAATGCTGAAAACTCAATGACGTCACTTTGTACCCGCCGGTCTTCACGCTGGAATTTACACAAGGATCTCATCACCGTGACGTTGCTTCCAACTTTCTTTTCAAACTGGAAGAACGAATTTGCTCAAAACAATGCAAAAACACATTTTCACTTTTTTTTTGTGAAATATATGTGTCCTAATAGGGTTTTTAGCAATGTGGGACACATATATGACTGTCAACATCTCAAAAAAATGTGTTTTGGGGTTGCGTGACCCTTTAAAGAACTTTTTTTTTTTTTCACGGTATAAAGATTTTGTGAGAACCTCACCAGAAAACTGAGAAAACCCAGTCAATCCACTGCTGCTCTTATCATTAGAAATTATTAAAATGTAGTAACAACCAATATCCTAGAAGGAAATAAAGGGAAAATAAACCTCCAAGTTGCTTTTGAAATATCTTAATAGCTATCTCTAATCCCTGGGGTTTTTCAGTTGGTCTCCTGCTTGTCTAATCAATGGGAATTGGCAGTTTTAATTGATTTCTGTAGGAAAGAAGGCCATCTTCATCTTTCTAAAGACCTCTCTTCCATCCTCTTAATGAGCTTTATGTAGGAACTCGTTGTAAGCTTAATACTTTTTAAAAGCATGTTCATATGTGCTCATATTGTAAAATATAATGATTATTTGTATTTACTTATTCAATTTTAAAAGTGAATCAGTGTCTTGGAGTCTATGTATTATAACACAGGCCTTAGAATTCCAAGGTTTTATATCGTTATTCATAATGAACATTAAAGGAGATATAATGTCTATTATTGCTCCTTATTACAGCAGATGCTCCCAAAGCCACTCACCACATGTTTTCGCTTTTCGTCATAAACTCATTCCCTCCTGCTCTCTGTGCTTCTGAAATGTAAATATTAAGCAGCTATAATCAAATTGCTTTGTAAAAGAATCCAAATGAATAAATGAGAAAGAGAGAAAGGAGAAAAAAACACCATTATAGCTATTTATTTATTTATTTTTTTTATCAGGGCTTAGGAAGCCGACTTAATTAAGGAAAAAAAAAAAAAAAAAACATTTAATTCGCTTTCAATAATTGCATTACATTTTTGCAGGTTTATAACTTCTCTGGCATAAACTGTTGATTAAAAGCATTAATCCAGCTTTACGGCTTTTGCCAAAATCATAAAATGGTTCTATTATTTTGCAATTCTAGAGGTATGTGCCCTTACCTTAAACGAGAGGGTTGTATTATTCATTGGACTACTAAGGGAAATATTATTATTATTAAACTTTTTCAGATTAAATGCGAGGGAATGAAAACAAGGGATTTGTGTTGTGTTGTATTATTTAGCAAGCATTATCTGCTTAGCATTTAATATGCCTGTCTGTCACCTTTGACATTGTCACATTAGACAAAGTAGCTTGCTATTAAAAAAAAGAGTGGAGGGGTATGCATTTTGCTAGGGTTCTGTGAGCTATTCAATACAGGACATATATCCCATGGCATACCTAGCAAGTGTGATTATGTCTGAGACATAAATATTCAGATGCAAACTGCTTTTAATACAAATTGCTTCAGAAGCTGACTCATAACTCTGCAAGTTCACAGACACTGAATGCTGTGTTTATATTTATCAGAATTCATTTTCTGTTAAGCTGTTGTCAGACCTTTGCCTCCCTAAAAATCATGTATATAATTGTAACTTTTGGAAGAAACTTTCTTTTTTTCCATCCTAAAAAAAGACTGCTTAAGGTCCAATCCCAATTCTACCCCTTAGCCCTTCCCCTTACCCCTCATTTTGTGCGTTCATGTGAAGGGGTAGGGGTGTTCCAATTATCTTTAGCTTGAAGGCGTAGGGCTAAGGGAAAGGGCTACATACCCCTCGAAACTGAGATTTTTCAGGACCGCACTCTAAACCAAGGGGTAAGAAAATTTCCCAGAATACATAATCTACAACAGCAGCAAGGCTGCACACGGAACTAAGAGATGCACAAATTAGTATTGTTTATTATTATTATGAATTTTTACAACAAACAAGATTATGTTTTAATATATTCATAACCGCGTTCGTGTTTTGCCATCATGCACTGTAAAAAATCCAACTTACAAATAGTTAACTCAGTTTAAAATTGTAAGTTAGGTGGACATATTTTTGAGCTCAGAGTTGAATTTACTTATAAAAAAGATTCAGCTGCATGTTTGGAACTGTTTGTTCAATGAAAGTAAAATATTCAGTTGAGGAGACTTTAAATTTTTATTTCTCCATATCTTCAAAAAATAAAAAGTTGAGTTAACTTAAAAATTTAAAGCAACCGGCTGCAAAGAAATTTTGAGTTTATTAAGCTTCAGTGTTTGAAGTTGTGCCATATTATTCCATAAAGTATACTTGACTTAAACCAGCCTTTTCGGTCAACTTAAAAAAATAATTTGGCACAACATCAATCACTGTAGTTTATTAACTCAAAATTTCTTTGCAGCTGGTTGCTTTAAAATTTTAAGTTAACTCAACTTTTTATTTTTTTACAGTGTGTTTAATTAAAAAAAAAAACGCTAAAATGAAAACCGATAAATTTCGCTATCTATAATCCTTAATAATAACTCCTGTATAGCAGTCCCACAACATTCTGTCACTCGATGCCGCTTGAATTCCCTGTCAGAAAAGTCTAGTGGCGGGAATGAGCTTTTTACAGTGTCTGCTATAATGTTAATGTTGTTTTTGTGTGTTTGGATGAATATAGCCACTGTGTAAATGCACAGTACAGTTAGGATCTTATTGCCACATTATATTGTTATGATAACATGATATATGCCTTGATTTCCTGAAGATAAATACCAAAAAATAATGCAACTGGACTAACTACAGCAGTCGCTATTGTCGATCTCATATGAAGCAAGAGATTGCGATGACATACAATGACGTGTGCAGGTGTTGTAGTGCTGTCTCATTTCTTAGGGGTAAATTTTGAAGCCCTTCCCCTTCACACTCTGTTTCAAGGGCCAAGGGGAAGGGGTAGGGGTACAAAAATAGAATTTGGATTGGGCCAAAATATAATTTTCTTCTGACAGTGAAGACAAAGTTTATATTTTAGGTTCAAGATATGATAGCATTCTGTAGTAATCACAGATGAGAAACACTTAACTGGAGATTGTGTTAATGATGGTTAAGAGTTAATGTTTGTTTTTTGCATAAAATGTGCTCAATCAATCGATCAGTCAGTCAGTCAGTCAACCAAACAAACAAACAACGAACCAATCATTCAAAACAATCAAACTAACAAACATACAAACAAATAACTGTGCATTTATTAATTTATTGTTTGTTTGTTGAATGTTTAAACTGGGTGTTACATCCCATCTCCCTTAAATGGAAGGTTTCAAGAGTTCAAACTTATGCCCCATTCACACTAGCAACGTCTTTGTAGCTGCTTGTCACTCTGGGTGGCGACCTGCTGCAAACACAAGTCTGTGTAGGTCTATAGCACGAAGAACACAACCGGCCTCTGAGCGAGCTGAGAGAGAATCATGTGAGCTCCACTGGTGTTCCTATTGGCTTTCGCTTAAATTGGCTTTCGTTTTGTCACATCGCTCGACACACCCATGTAGTCGCCAACGGTCGCTGTCACTCGCGTAAACAGAGGTAAAGAGAAGTCGCTCACTCTCTATTGAAATGAGTGGTCGCTTTGCTGCTGCGAGTCGCTCGTAGTGTGAATGAGGCTTTAGCTGATGATTGATTATAAGCTAGTTTGCCATGCTGTACCGGGAGAAAACTCTGAGCTTAAAAGATTCTTGAGCCCTGGGCTGCCTCCCGTTTGCAGGGTGAGAAGGGAGATAGAACACAGGTAGATCTCAAGACCTCCCCCACTTATTTGTGGCTAATAATGAATTGCTTTATGAAGAAAAATACTGTTGACTGGGAACTTGACTACAGTGCCAATTTGGTGTAGTCAGTTTACTTATGATTCAGGTCTTTGGACAGTGGGAGGAACCCGGGGGAAGCCCACAGGAACACGGGGAAAACATGCAAACTCCGCACAGAAACGTCAACCTGCCTGGCAAAGACTGGAACCAGTGACATTCTTGCAACAGTGCTAACCACTGGGCCACTGTGCCACCCAATCTAGGAAATAAGCGGGAGATATAGGGGATGACGGAGCGGATTCTTCAAGATGAAGATGATTATGGTTTTATATAGTGACTTAGGAATCATCTGATTGGAGAAAAGTGTATTAGCTAATGCGGGTCCAGCTGTGATCAATCATAAGCACTTGATCCTTTCAAAATTAGTTTATAAATAAACTTCAATTACACTACTGAATGAGTACTCATCCCATATACCACATACCATAAAATCAAAATCCCTTTGTTCAGACAGGGCCTTCTTAACAGCTCTTTCCCTTCTTCAGCCACTGATCTAGAAACAACTTCAAAGCATCATAGGGGAAGATTTTACAATGCAGTTTGACAGGTCTGTGGATTGTGGTATTCAAACGTACTCCTGTGTCACCGTACCTGGCACTCTTGCTCTCTCCGCCTGCCTTGTGTTACAGATTACCTTTTTTACCTGCTTTTATTTGCAATCACAGAAGCACAAATAATTTCAGCTAATTCATTTCACCTGCCTCTCATTTCCTTTTTTCCTATTTATAGCACGTCATTTCCTTTCATGTTTGTTAGTATGTTGTCGATTGTGAGTCTGTGTGAAGCATTCTTTTACTCACCCTGTATTTGTGTCCAGGACTGCCAGTAAGCGAGTGTCCCGTTGTTTTGAAAGTTTTCCTCGGTGCTTCCTCAGCGTTCACCCAACTGAGTTACTTTGGTTTTTTGCTTTTCCTGAGACTCTCACCTTAAATAAAGACTTTGTGTTTTCTGCATATGAGTTCTCCTCTTATTTGCTCGCTGACACTCCTGTGTATTTAATTTTTTTGTCTTCAAATATTCTAATAATAACTTGGGTGGATTACCAGGTGACTATTACTGCACACACTGCTTGGTCAATTGCTTTTTCTCTGGAGCAGCAGCACCTCTCGCTTTAGTTTAGGCTTTTTGATTGTATCAGATCTTTTGAGACCTCTTCATAATGCCATCCTTTCAGTTGCTCAATTTTTACCACGAAGGTGACAGTGCTCTGAGTCTGTTGGGTTCTCTCGATGTTCTCTCAGTAAGTCCAGAGGGCTTCTAGCCTGTCAAGTGTAAAACAGTTCAAAGCGGAAGAAGCCGGCTGATGACTGGGGGATCGCCGTTGTGTGAAAAACAACCAGAAAAGCTGCTGATCCCAGTCAACAGT
The DNA here is from genome assembly GCA_903798195.1 of Danio kyathit. Taxonomy (NCBI): domain Eukaryota; kingdom Metazoa; phylum Chordata; class Actinopteri; order Cypriniformes; family Danionidae; genus Danio; species Danio kyathit. The sequence goes on from LR812525.1 coordinate 66,556,461, forward strand.
GGTCTGGCAGAAAAGAAGGTGATAGCAGAGGACAATCAAGACTGAAACCTAATTCTCTCTGACGTGTGAGCTGTACCCCAGGCTTCCGCAAGGCTAAGCCTCTTTGAACAATTGTTTGGGAGAAAGCTACAGGGGCTCCTGAATGTTGCTACGGTGGCTTGGGAGTGACAGCCCTCTCCCTATTGGTCAATGATCAAGCACATGTGGGACATGAGGGAGCATTGATGTTGATGCCCTTGGCTAAAGAACACAAGCTGGAAGCTCAGTGCTCCCAGCAGAGCACATATAACAAACCTGTGTGTTTATGTGACTTACATCCCTGTGATAAATTGTTGGTTCGTATTCCCTGTGCTAGTTCAACATTTTTGGCTTATCGACAATGGGTGAATGCTCTCACTGAAAGTGTGGGACACCTAAGGTGCCCAATTTTACTAATGGAGAAAACTCCTGACGGTTCTGAGATAACAAACTGTTTCTGATGTTATATTATAAGCTTGTGTTTGGCAGATGTTTTAGGCCCAATTCCAATTCTTCCTTAGCCCTTTTTCTTACCACTACCACTCAATTTGCGCGTTCACATGAAGGGGTAGGGGTGTCCCAATTCTCTTTAGCGTGAAGGCGTAGGGCTAAGGGTAAGGGCTAGATAGCCCTTGAAATGGAGATTTTTTAGGACTACATTGTTATAATAACATGATATCATTGCCTTCTGTGATTTTCTGAAGATAAATTCCAAAAAAAAAAAATAACGCAACTGGATTAACTACACCAGTCGTGATCATGAAGGTGTGTTTACACAGATGAATATGGCCACGGTGTAAATGCACAGTACAGTTACGATCTTATTGCCACATTATATCATTATGATAGTATGATATTGTTGCCTTCCTGAAGATAAATACAAAAAATAAAATAACGCAACTGGAATAACAACAGCTGTCGCGATCGTCAATCTCAAATGAAGCAAGAGATCTCGATGACATATGATGACGTGTGCAGGTGTTGTAGTACTGTTCCATTTCTTAAGCTGGATTTATACTGACTGCCCACACACCTAGCGAAACGAACAAGGCTTTTATACTTGCCGCGTTCGCCATTGTGATATTCTTTAAAACGACAGGTGGCGGTCAAAAGAAACTGACCGTAAAGTCAGAATGGATAAACAGATGGATAAACTGAGAAGTAGAAAGTTTTTGGAACTACGTCATATCATTAATATCATTAAAGATTTTTAGGATCATATTTTCTCTAGGATCATATAAACTAGAAATTCCAAGAGTTCAGTCAAAGCAGGGTGAATCGGCTTTCAGCTACTACGCCCCTCGCTGCTGGAATCAACTCCCAGAAATGATCAGATGTGCTCCAACATTAGGCACATTTAAATCCAGACTGAAAACACATCTGTTTAGCTGTGCCTTTACTGAATGAGCACTGTGCTACGTCCGACAAATCACACTATTATGTTTTTCTCTTTTTTTTCATTCTTTTACAACCTGTTTTAACATATTTTTATCTGTTTTTTATTATCTCTTTTTACTTTTTTTTTTCTTTTTTATTCCTGTTTATGTAAAGCACTTTGATTTGCCACTGTGTATGAAATGTGCAATATAAATAAACTTGCCTTGCCTTGCCTTAAACTAATTATTTTTTATTATTTAAAAATTTTATTTATTATTATTATTTTCAAATTTTATAAATTATTTTAGTGATTATAAGGATTTTTATAACCATTCAAGATTTTTTTTAATCAAACTTTGATGCAGCACTTGCTTTTGTTGTATATCTCGGACAGTTTTATCTATTAAAGTTTATTAAAATATTAATGACAACAGAACATGGGTTGCTCTACAAATACACACACACACACATATATATATATACACACACACACATATATATATATATATATATATATATATATATATATATATATATATATATCAAGAATAAAATAAAAAACAGTTTACAACACTTACTAAAAAATGCAGATTTTTTAAATAATTTTTTTTATTTATCCCACTCCACAATTTACACATGACTGTCTAGTTAGATTCTGTCCTATACTTATGCTAAAAAGGCAATAATGGTCCTGACCATTATCACCAGTAAAGCCTAGAAAAGCAGGGCATCTGTATATTGTAAACCGCTTCAAATATTCCTTTCCAGTTATCAAAGAAATAATTTGTTTCTTAATTATTGTTCTGTAACTATTAAATTGTTTTAAACTCAAAATTGTAACACAGTATATATCAGTGTAAAACCTGTAAATGGTGGAAAAACATATTTCTGTAATTGTGTACCTGGGTCTCCACTTTTGCCATGGCCTCTTTTGGCTTTAACAAAATGATCCCTCAAGCTTTTCTAAAGCTTTTAGCAAAAACGTTCCTCTTTTCCAATTGCTGTTGCAATTTCTAGCCAATAATTATTGATCATCCGGTTATCTCCATGATCAAAGATCACAAAGGTGTCTGTACAGTCGTACCCGTTTCAGACAAAATCTATTCAAAGTGGTTTATATTCAACTCAAATCAAATGTGGCGCCACACAAACTGTTCGCTTGAGTCTCAAAAAAATCATGCTCTCCGCCAGCTGAAAACATGTCGCGCGCACCCAAAGCGAACCTCTGCAAACACATCTATGACATCACATTCGCCATACACTCTCAAGCAAACTAGCGGATAAGTCGAGTATAAACTAGACTTTAGGGGTAAAAATTGAAACCCTTCCCCTTCACACTCTGTTTCAAGTGCCAAGGGCAAGGGGTAGGGGTACAAAAATAGGATTGGGATTAGGCTTTACTTTTAGTCTTTACTAAACTGTTGACTTTGGCCAGTACTTGGACTTTATTTTGATGGTCTCATTTACCCAGCCAACATTGGGCATCTGTTTTTGTGTTTTGCACTAGTCAGACCTTGTCTGGGGTGTTTTTGGCTGAATACAGAGTATTGATACCTGCTGATATAAACAGTAATTTCCTTGCACTCAGGCACAGAGCATACTTGCTAGTTGGCCGTTGGCTGTGTGGATGTGGTGTGTAAAGCTAAACCTTTTTGCTCAGAAGTGGAGCAATGACAATCCAGCAATTTTGTATTTAATAGACATCTAAACATACTGGCTAAAACAAGGCTAAATTTGGCATGTCAGAGAAAATCTATCACTATTAGATTTTAATAATAATAACAATAATCCAAAAATAGAGTAGTCATTAATTAGATAGAATAGACAGACTTCACATGTTTGGTCATACATTCCTGTCTATTTGATGAATAGTCTATTTTTGGACTATTGTTAGATGTTTATTAGATTTTCACTGACAGCCCAAATGTTGCATTGCGTTAACCAATATGCCTGTTAAAGAATACATGAGTGATGGTTGTTTTACTGGCTATTTCACTGCATGCTAACTTATTTAGTTGTTTACATCTTAACACTATTCCAGTATCTGTGATTTATTGGCAAAAACCAGTAAATCCAAACACAAGTCTTTATTACACACTAGTGGGAGAGGGGCAATCTTCCATACCCCTAGTACATGACTTTGGGAATACTCAGAGTGAATCCACACTGACTGAAGGAGAACCAATTACCAATTACCAATTCCACATAGAGATGCCTGATGTCATTGCCAGGGATCTTCCTTGCTGTGAGACGACAATGCTAGCCACCATGCCATCCCTACATGCTAACTACCATTAGCTATAGACCTTCTGCTTAATATCTGATGTCATTTTATCATGGTGGCCCTAAAATAAAATATTTAGGACCCACAGCCAAACTCTAAGAGCAAGTTCAGTTGATGTGCTGCATGAATGTGACTGTAGTCAAAAAACAGTTGAAATGTCATCATTATTGGCATATGAACAGTATCACATGGGTTTTGGATTATTTTTTGCTGTCAGACACATCTTGTATCTTTAAGCTGTCAACCTCTCACTGGTTATGAAATATGGCAGCACATAAGGGTATCAATTTATTTGGTGTTGGAAATTAAAACAAAACTAGATGTTTCAGCATTAGAGAAAGAAGATACTGGATGAGTGTTTTTGTCTTGTTTGTCTGAAAGAATGAAAACAGCAAGATGCACCTAAGATAGTTTTGAATAAGTATTATAGACTAAACAACTACAATGTCTTAATACTTGATGTTTCTTTCTGTCAATATGGTTCCAGCAATTACTAACAAATTATAGAAGGGGACTGATTATATGTTCTTTCAGACAGTATTGATCCTGCTCCTTATTACACTTGTATGTACGTAGATGAATGTTTATACGTTATTTTTCATACCATGAATCTATGAAATTGGCAAGCATGTTTATACACTCAGACAGTTTGAATGAAAAGCTCCCTTGCATTTAAAAAAGACACCATAACAAACAACAAAACAAAAGAAAAATATTAAAAGCTATTAAAAAAAAAAAAAAAAAAAAAAACTAGTTTATTATGACGATGGCTGATATTGAATTTAATAGGATGGATGTTGCTGGATCTGAAGGAGCTGGAATGACCGGAGGATGAATACAGAGACAAAGGAAAACCGGTAACCAGATACAGGGGAATCGACATCAATCAGACAGGGAACCAGGATAGATCACACTAGGAGGAAGAGATGCAGACAATTGAGATCACAAGGAAACACAGGAGGTAAGACCTTTCAATCGTAATGCTAACACTAAATTTGCGGTCACACTGAACTTTTCTCCACATAGACTTCCATTCATCCCCACGCGAATGCATCAGACTGGAAACACAAGCTTGTGCGACAAGTTTAGCAGTTTGCTGCGTTAGAAAGTTCAAGCTTGGTGAACTCTGACCTGCGAAATCGCATCACATGATTGTGTGAGACCAATCAAAGATCAAAACATGACCTCTCTCGACAGAAATTTAAAACATGGACCAAATCGCTCAGTTTTTTTTTTTTGTGTCTAATCCCACCTCTACTACAGAATCTCGCAAGCTTAAACTCTAGTGTCACACTAGAGTTTGTGCGTGCAAAATTCTGTTGTACAGCGCTGCAAAAAGGGGCAGGATTAAACACAATGATTAGACATTTAAAAAATGTGATCGATTGCTCCATGTTTTAAATTTCTGTCCAGAGAGGTCAGGGTTTGATCATCCATTGGTCTCACACACGCTGCGTCCGAAACCGCCTACTACTCAGTAGGTACTGCATTTGAATTTAAACGTACTACTCGACCGTTAGAAAAGTACGTTCTATACAGTATGAATGTAAAAAGTATGAATGGAATTCGGACGTACTACATCCGCCATTTTGTCATGGTCACGTGACCTACCTGCGTCAGTTGCGTCGCTTTACTTCCATTCATGAATTCTCTCGCGGGGCATCATGGGATAGCGCAGCGTGCATGGGATGCGCACTTCAGAATCTCGCCGGAAGTAGTAAGTCATCCGGGTACTTCTCGCATACTGATTTTCGAATTCTATGAATTCGGACATACTACTCGGCTCGCATACTGATTTTAGCGTACTGTATAGTATGGAAGTATGCGGTTTCGGACGCAGCCACAGTCAAGTGATGAGATTTTGCAGGTCAGAGTTCATCAAGCTTGAACTGCTATATGCACATTCAAATGACTTGCAGGTGCAGGGCTAATCAAAAGTCAGGTGACGGTGATTAGTGAGATTGTGGTGATTGTGGAAGGGGAGAACCTGGCCTGGCTGTGATTTTATTACAATATAGAAATTTGTAGGACTGGTCTTACCAACAGTATTTAGTTTAAGCCAAGAATAGGCCTTCACTAAATCAGGTTATTAAGCAGCTTTTATAAAAATCACCTTACTGAAAGTATTCTATGGCTCTGACATGTTACTGCAAGTTATTTTTAGTTACATCTGCTCATACATGCCTTATGCAAAATTGTCTTTGCAGTAATAAGTGATTGAGTGGGTGAGTGAGACTCAATCCCAATTCTATATTTGTACCCCTACCCCTTCCCCTTGGCCCTTGAAACAGAGTGTGAAGAGGAAGGGCTTCAAATTTTACTCCTAAGAAATGGGAAACCACTACAACACAAATGCACACATCATCATATGTCATTGTGATCTCTTACTTCATATGAGATCGACAACGGAGACTGCTGCAGTTGCGTTATTTTTTGGTATTTATCTTCTGAAATCACTGAAAGCAATGATATCATGTTATCATTATGATATAATGTGGCAATTAGATTGTAAATGTTATTTGTATTTACACCCTGGCCATATTCATATATGTAAACACACAAAAACAACATTAACATTATACCAGGCACTGTAAAAAGGTCATTCCCAGTCCCTCAAGGAGAAGGGCTAAGGGGTAGAATTGGGATTGGGCCTGAGTGAGTTAGTAAGTAAGTTTTATTATAATTCCCTCACCATAAAGCCGCGGCCACACTGGACTTTACTGCCAATAGATTTCCATTCATACGCACGCGAATGCGTCAGACCGGAAACGCAGGGTCATGCGTCGAGTTTCGCTCTGGTGCAAAGTTTAAGCTTGGTGAACTCTGACCTTCGAAATCGCATCACTTGACTGCGTGAGACCAATCCAGGATCAAAACATGACCTCTCTGAACAGAAATTTAAAACATGGAGCAATCGCTCGCTTCTTTAATGTCTAATCATCTTGTTTAATCCCGCCCCTTTTCGCACCGCCGTACGACAGAATTTCGCAAGCTCAAACTCTAGTGTGACTGCAGCTTAAAGCCGCCGACACACTGGAATTTACTCCCCATAGACTTCCATTCAAACGCACGCGAATGCGTCAAACAGGAAATGCAAGGTCATGCGTCAGATTTTGCAGGTTGCTGCGGTGCAAAGTTCAAACTTGGTGACCTCTCTGAACAGAAATTTAAAACAGGGAGCAATCGCTCGCTTTTTTAATGTCTAATCATCTTGTTTAATCCCGCCCCTTTTCGCAAGCTCAAACTCTAGTGTGAATGCAGCTTAACACTCTCTATTTAAATCACAGTTTTCAGGCGTGTTTGAATTTCAAAATATGGTGTGAAAATCATGTTCGGCTTTTGACTGATGAACAGAGCTCCTCTTCACCAAATGTTAGACTATTAGTCCAGCTTACTGTTTGTATATATTCATTCATTCATTCATTTTCTTGTCGGCTTTGTCCCTTGCGGGGTCGCCACAGTGGAATGAACCACCAACTTATCCAGCACGATGCCCTTCCAGCCGCAACCCATCTCTGGGAAGTTCCACACACACATTCACACTCATACACTATGGACAATTTAGCTTACCCAATTCACCTGTACTGCATGTCTTTGGACTGTGGGGGAAACCGGAGCACCCGGAGGAAACCCACGCAAACGCAGGGAGAACATACAAACTCCACACAGAAACGCCAACTGACCCAGCCCAGCCGAGGTTCGAACCTGCAACCCAGCGACGTTCTTGCTGTGAGGCAACAGCACTACCTACTGCGCCACTGCGTTGCCTGTTTGTATATATATATATATATATATATATATATATATATATATATATATATATATATATATATATATATATATATATATATATATATATATATATATATATATATATATATATATATATATATATACACACACACTACATTTGCATTTGTAATTATGTGCAGTTGCCCTGAAGACATAAGCAAATAGCAATTACAAATTACAATACTGCACACTCACAAAAAAAAGATTATTTTAAACACATACATAAACACATACATATTTGTTATTATATATAGTAAGCAACTTTTGATCAAATATAAGGAACTAAATCCCTATTGCTTAACACATTATGAACATTTCTGTTTAATAAAAGTCATTTTCCACCTGACAAGTGTCCCTTATTAAAACAACACAATTTTAATGCGACTGTCTAAACTAGTCCAATTTAGAGATGGCCGTACCTTGAAATGATGAGATGTCAATGTTGTTATCTAGCTGCTGCTGATACTTAATTTAAGATGGGGATGTCATAAGAAATCAGAATTTAATAAATGAGAAAAAAGGCACATTTCTTTTAAATTAATTGTATTATAATAGTTGGTGATGTTGCTAAACACAAAATTCATGAATTATCAGATAAACAGTAATGCATACAAAGCATACACAAATATATACAATACTTTTACTTAATTTTACTTTTTGTTTTATTATTCTTGATGTGAACTTTTAATGGTGTACGTGGTTGGTTATTTTAATGATTATATATATATAATGTGTGTGTAATATGTATAATGTGTATATAATATGTGTGTGTGTGTGTGTGTGTGTGTGTGTGTGTGTGTGTGTGTGTGTGTGTGTGTGTGTGAAAAAAGGTTTCAGTGAAAACCAAAACTGTTTATTGCAATAATATACACATATAAAAATTATATGTGTTTTGTTCAAATTACCTATTTAAAATGAGCTGAAACAACACAATTCTTGAGTTTTTTTTGGGGACAACTTAATTGTTTTATGTTCAGTCCACTTAAACTTGTAAGAACTAATAAGTTAACTTGTTTTTTGTCGTCTTGTTTCAACACAAATCGAGGTAACACTTTATTTTGATGGTCCATTTAAGTATTAGTAGACTGTCTGCTTAATATCTGTTGATGCTGACATTTAACAGTCCTTCAACAGACATTTAACTGACTATAAGAAACTTTGCATGTACATGTCAACTAACTTACACTAACCCCAACCCTAACCCCAACCTAACAGTCTACTTATAATCTAATGAGAATTAATTGACATGTAGATGTAATGTAACTTATATTCAACAAACGGACCATCGAAATAAAGTGTGGAATCCAGCACTTTTTTACAGTGTAATATCAACTAAACTATTAAGTTAACACAGAGTTATGCATAATTAAAAAACTAGGTCTATAAGAATGTTAGTTATTTCTAATCTGTGCGCTGTTTCTGCAACATACAACACATCATGCTGCAACAGTGTCCACAGTGTCCAAATTCCTAGCTTAAGTTTGTTTATTTTGTGCTGAAAAAATGCAATTCCTACTGCAGTGCAATATATAAAGATTACAAAATAAGTGAAAGAGTGAGCAATCTCAGACACAGCAATACAGTCGAAAGCAGCCAATTCCTGTGCTGGAGCTGAAACAGATCTAAGGCTACAGTATATTAGGAATCAGAAGAATCAACTCTATTCAACAGAATAAGTTTCATGGTTTACATCATACTTTCTGGCTTCGTCCTCGGAGGTCACACAGAGTGCTTTGCCACCATCCGTAATGACTCCTCTTGGTAAATGGAGATCATTTCCCTTTAATTATTGTTGATTACTGTCATTAGATCCCAGCTAACTATTTCACACACCCTGTTGGTGGCATAAATTAATGACACTACCAGGATGAATGTTTCTTAAAGCTAATTGGCTGCAATTCTTTATTTAGATTAGAAAAAAAAATGCTGTCACATAATCAGCAAAGAGCTCGATATTCAATCCTATAAGGTACAACCTTTTTTTTTTATTTGATTTGTTTGTTGTTTTCACCTTTTTTCACCTTTAATGGCCAGGAAAAGTGAGGGGGACAGAGAGAGTAGAAGGATAGGCAAAGGACCTCGATCAGTGAGCATCTCAGTGCTGTGTCAATGCACATAACAACTACATCAACATAAAGTGTTACCTTTAAAATTAACCTCAGAGTTTATATGGGAACCACAATAAGTGAAATAACACTTTTAAAAGAGTTAATTTTTAATTTTTTTTAACATTATCAACGCTCAGCTTGTGAATTGGCAAGCTCTTACAGTGTAAAATATTAACACCGCAAAGAATTATCTGAACATCAGTCTGTGTTCTATTTTAACACTCTTAGGTCAAGTTTTCAACACTGCACCAGTGTTCACCGATGTTCTTTTGAAAGAGTTAATATTATCAACACTCAGAGAGTGTTAATTAGCAAACTCATTCATTCATTTTCTTTTCGGCTTAGTCCCTTTATTAATCCGGGGTCGCCACAGTGGAATGAACCGCCAACTTATCCAGCTCGTTTTTATGCAGAGGATGCCATTCCAGCCGCAACCCATCTCTGGGAAAAAAAAAAAAAAAATAGCAAACTCTTATAGTGTAAAATATTAACACCACAAAGGATCATATGAACACCAATCAGTGATATGTGTTAACACTCTTAGGTCAAATTTTCAACACTGCTCCAGTGTTCATTTGAAATATTTTACATTTGTATTTACATTATTCCCTGACGTTAATTTTATAATTACAGTGTACCATTTAAATTCACCACTCTTGCAATAATTATGTGCTGCACTGAATACATTTTATTTTTTTCTTTAACAGGGTTTTACATGGCACTTAAAACACTCTGTGCAATGACCTTGTACATAAAATCTCCTGAAACAAAACTTACAACATTGTCTTGCAATCTACTCAATGCAGCAGTCTGGTACAACATAAAACAATGAGTCTGCACCATCAGTCATTTGGATATCAAAGAGCTTAAAGAATCTCAAGTCATGAGGCATAACAACTGCTATTGGTGCCAACAAGTTTAAATCTTTCAAAATAAAATCTTCATTCATTCATTCATTTTCTTGTCGGCTTTGTCCCTTGCGGGGTCGCCACAGCGGAATGAACCGCCAACTTATCCAGCACGATTTTACGCAGCGGATGCCCTTCCAGCCGCAACCCATCTCTGGGAACTTCCACACACACATTCACACTCATACACTATGGACAATTTAGCTTACCCCAATTCACCTGTACTGCATGTCTTTGGACTGTGGGGGGAAACCGGAGCACCCGGAGGAAAACCCACGCAAACGCAGGGAGAACATGCAAACTCCACACAGAAACGCCAACTGACCCAGCCCAGCCGAGGTTCGAACCTGCAACCCAGCGACGTTCTTGCTGTGAGGCAACAGCACTACCTACTGCGCCACTGCATTGCCCAAAATAAAATCTCATTTTAAATTCACATGTTTTATAGGATGCTTTACAATCTTATATTTGCACATATACTGTACAGTTAAAGTCAAAATTATTAGCACTCCTCCAATTATTATTTTTTTCTTCTTCTTCAAATAATTCCCAGATGATGTTTAACAAAGCAAGGACATTTTCACAGTATTTCCTATAATATATATATATATATATATATATATATATATATATATATATATATATATATAATATATATATATATATATATATATATATATATATATATATATATATATATATTTCTTCTGGAGAAGGTCTTATTTGTTTAATTTCAGCTAGAATAAAAACATTTTTAAGTTTAAGGTCAATATTATTAGCTCCTTTAGGCAATATTTGTTTTTGATTGTCTAGAGAACAAACTGCTGTTGTACAATGACTTGTGTAAGGATGGCTAAATCTCTCCATAATATTGAATCCTGAAAACTGTTATGGAGCTCCAAATGAGACAAGACCATGACAATGGTCAGGCACTAAAACAATAAACTTTCTAATCTGAGAAGAAGATCAGCTAGGAAACCAGTTGTTCAGGTTGTCTCCATGCATCCTGAGCCCCCCTCTTTGCCCTGGACTTTACCTTCTCCACCAGAGCAGCTCCACACAGAATGTCTAAGTTTTTAACATGGCGTATCTTGTGGCTCTATATTCATGTTTGGTGTCATTTTAAATGTCTCTGTGTGATTGGTAAAGTGGTCTTAATTTCACTGTAATATTTTACAATCTCCCTTATATCAGCTAATTTGGGTTTTGACTTTGATAAGATCTTTACCAGATGCTACACTCCAGGGAAAATGGTCTTCACATCAACTCATGACCAGGCAAGGTTCTTGGTGAAGGTCTTGAATTGATAGGGATTTGAGTATTTAGACAAAAGGTGCAGAAGTGTCTGTGGGATTCTGTAGCCAGAATACCCCATTGCAGTGTATAAGTCTCTGAGCTCTGCATCAGGACTTACATGTTGCAATGTAATTCTACATGGTATCTACAGGTATTAATCTCTAACTGAAATGAATCTTTGGGTAATTGATGTTGTACAATCTTGATTGGTTTATTCTGTTTAATTATGTGAATTGGAATGGACAATCTTTGCCTGACAAATAAATGTAAAATTCTTGTTTAACTCTAATATCTCCTGAAATCAATTAAATTTAGTAGATTGTTTAGGCTGATGTTTCCGTAGCCTATGACCCAGGATTAGTCATACATTCAGGCTCAATGGATGGAGCATAGGCACAGCATTAGAGACCTGGTGATTGCTGACTATCACTGACTTAATGTGATATAATCTAGGGGCTAAATCATACTTTCTTTAAGTATGAGCAAGTATGGGGTGGCCTATTATTACTTAAAGGAAATTAGCTTACAGTTATATCAAGTTATATCAAGAAATTAAAGAAACATAATCTAGGGGCTAAATCAAACTTTCTTTAGGTATGAGCAAGCATGGGGCGGCCTATTATATTTTAAAGGAAATTAGCTTACAGTTATATTCTTTACCTAAAAACCAGAACTGGCGAGGTTGTGTCCGTGAGCAGATGTAACTGGCCAGCATACTGACTCTAAGTGACTTCTGGTAAACGATGAACCATTAACTGAAAATAAGGATTTATTAGGTTACTCAATCTAAATTAGACCTAATCACAACCTATAAGATGATCAGCTTGAATTAGATGAATCTAAATTTAAATTAGTATGAATTGGAGTCAGATTAAAATTCGGAGTTGGAAACAAATTAAAATTAGAAATATTAAATAAAGATATTTCTTTTCACATGTGCTGAAAGGCTTACGCACATTTAACCTTCACCCATGCTGTTAGTTCCGAATTAGGACTAAAAGATGGACCATTACACTTGCCTAATTATCCAAACACGCCTAGTTAACCTAGTAAAAAGAATTAGAACTTAGTTATTAAAAATATTATGTTGAGAATTGTGTTGAAAAATATTTTCTGTTAAACATAAATTGGGGAAAGAATTTAGAGGGGGATAATAAATCAGGGGTGCAAATAACTCTGATTTCAACTGTACATTAGTTTAGTCAGTACTGAAACCGAAACTGGAGCTAATCTAACAAAATAGCTTACAATTACTTCTAACATTAGTAGCCCAAATGTTAGGGCAAATTATAAAAACAATAAATAAATAAAATAAATGAATAAATATCTTCAGAATATGTGTGCTACCCAAATAATAAGTCTTTGAGAACAAGTTTCTCAAGCCAGGTGGCGCATTAGACCAGGGGCTCATCTCCTGCTTCCAAAATGCTTGAGAAACTGTTCTACTATGATAATTAGTGATGAAAATAAATGATGTTCAATAAGATGTACTTGTGTTTACTAACTGTTTATGCAGTTAAACATGAACGTTGAACTGTAGGCCTACATAAGCTCCAAACAGTGATTTCATACTTGCTTTTGATGTACATACATACTGTACAGAAAATGCTGCTTCGCAAAGGCAAGTTCACAGAGCCCTGACGGTGTCAAACATTGAGTATGTTTACATGGGCAACAATACTTTAAAACGATTTTAATATGATTAAAACAATACTCTGATTAAGAGTCTACCATGTAAACAGCGATTTTTGATTACTTAATGCGACTTAAGTCATAACTGAACTAAACAGAAATGGAATTAAGACGTGGTTATGCAGATATTAGTGGCAATACTGACAAACTATTCCTGTCATGTAAGACTTTTCGCCATATTTTCCGACAAGATCCACACAGGCGGCTGTCAGTAAAGGACCGCACACACACACACACACACACACACACATCGCAAAATGCGGAAGTTTTTTTTTTTCTTTCCAGTTGGCGTTCGTTATTAAATTCCATAACACTCTCACCAGTTCTTACTCATTATTTGCGTCTAATACCCCAGTTTGTCACGAAGGTATGAATGAAATGTTCATGAGTTAAAGTGAAACTGCTGAACTGCAGTTAAAGTCAGGCATCCTGCTGATTTGATTCAGAAGGGCACTTTTTTCTCAGATGGCTCATTAGTCAGGTATACATCCACGCTAAAATATCAAGGTGAAAGTCATCATAGCTTGCATAGAATAGACCCAGCTCCCAACCCAACTTTGAGAACAGATTAACAGCGATATTTTTTTTATCGCGCAATAAGAGTCTCGCGTTAATGCAGCACATTAACGCTGATAACGGCCCACCACTAATATATATATATATATATATATATATATATATATATATATATATATATATATATATATATATATATATATTATATAGCTAGTTAGTTTTATTTATTTCTTTTTTGCATTATTTTGAATGAATTTAAATGTATTATATTTATATTCCTAAGTATGCTTGGGGACAAAAATATTATTTTAATAATTAAGTCTGTTTAATAAATATGTTTTGTTCAAATGCACTAACATATATTACCTATATTCACTGAAAAATGGATAAAAATATTAAATTGCCTATTGTGGTGTACTCATTTATGCTGAGCACTGTATTGACCGCTTAATCAGATATTAAGGGGTTTGATGTCTTGCATTAAATAATTCTCTAATAATCTCATAAAATGTTTGAAGCGGTCTGTAAGTGTGATAAAGTTTTTAAATCTGACCAAAAATTCTTATTTCCATATGCTCATTTTCATATTCAAACATTTCTCTATTTTTGACAACGGGGTTAAAGCTGTGGGTCCTTGATACAGTCCTATTTTTGACCCTAACTAGCAACATCCTCACTCAAATTCTAAAGAACTTTAGAATTTCCTCACTCAGACCAACACAACATTTCATATACAGATGAAGTCAGAATTATTAACCCCCTGAATTATTACCCCCCCCCCCCCCCCCCTGTTTATTTTTTTCTGTTTAACAGAGAGATTTTTTCAACACATTTCTAAACATAATAGTTTTAATTACACATCTCTAATAACTGATTTATTTTATCTTTGCCATGATGACAGTAAATACTATTTTAATAAGTATTTATTTTTGAAGTTTGAATGCATCACATACATATATCTGAATGCAATTTTACATTTATCACCTTGTCACTGTCTTGAATGTGTGGAAGAATGTTTAATAGGAATGAGAAAAAAATGCTGCAATTTGTTGCAAACATAGCAAAAACTTGTTCTCAATCACTTTGACAAATATTTAAAACATTCTCTAACTACGAGTTAGAGAGGCAAACTTTGGACCGTACATGTCATGTACTGTAATTCACATCAGAATGTTGGACCAGAATGCTGGTCTCACCTGTTTTGTTGTACAATTTGTATTTCGATGTAACTGAAGAAGTGTACATTCAACATAATCTCACGGCAATTCGTAACTTTTTTAATTTAGTGGCTAATTCATATGAATTTGTACGATCTTCTTCATACAATTTAGTATGCTTTGCTTTTCTCCCAATGACGGTTGGGTTTAGGGGTGGAGTTGGGTTGGGTGCCATGCCTCCTTTTTAAAATCGTACAATTTTGTACGACTGTACGAATTAGCCACTAAACTGACAAAACGTAAAATACGTATGTTTTCTCGTGAGATCAGGCTGATGAATTCACATGAATTAGCTACTAAACTGTCAAAACGTAAAATACTTACGTTTCCTTTTGAGATCAGGCTGGGACATTTGGCTCTCAATGAGAGCCCATGGTTTACAACAGGGTCAAGAAAAAAAAGTGGCTTAAAGTAGAATTAAAGTTTCAGCTGAAATTGTAATCAGCTTGGAATGATTATCTTTTTTTTGGTAAAATTTTCTTTCTTTCTAAGTAAATGCTGCATACAATGCATGTAATTTATCATTTGCCTTTTTGGAAACTGTTGATAACAGCTTTTTCTGAAATTAGTTTGTTAGTATGCGAAAAAAAAAATTGCTTGCAGAGAATAAATAACAAGTCTTTGGGAATTTTGAAAATAAAATTTATTATTGCATGCATTTTGTGCAAAAGCAATGAAAAAATGACAAAAATCAATGCTTGCTCTGCAAAGACTTCTGTTTGGCTGATTGTGTGAACAGTTTTTTGTAACTGTGGCTTCAGTACAGTATGATGCTTGTTACTGTAAAAAAATAAACACTGTAAACAGTTACAAAAATATGTTTGTGAGCACATAAAACAACAACAACAAAATACTTTGATACAGTCTCTAGTATAGAGTGCACATTCACAGTGTAGAGAAAGATACCCCACCCTTTCCCCCCAAAAAAATCCTTAGTTTGCTCTAAATTACTTGTCACTAAAGTAAGGTAATTTTAAGGTTCACTCTAAGGTTCAAAAATACGCTTGCTTCTTTTTTGTCTCACATTTCAAATATGTGGATTAAGGATGAAGTAATTTCTTCAAGCTTAAGATGTCATTATACTTTTGGATTGTTTTATGCTGTAAATCAGGGGTGCTCAAAAGCCTCTGAATAGGAATTTCATACATTTAATTTTATAAAAAGTGAAAAAAATTGCTTTACTATATAGCATAAAAACTATTAATATGCTACAAGTAAAGATGTATTTAAAACTCCAAGTAAGAATATATTTAAAGTATGTTTAACACTTGTTCAAATGTGCTACACATACCAATTTAGGAAAGAAAATCCCAGTAAAAAATATTCACAAGCTATTTTAAAAGTGATCCGCGATCTGTACTTCTCATCTATTCTGTAACAACTGAAGATGTATTTGGAGGTGGGCTTTGAAGTCAGTGTTTGGTGCACACAGCATCATTATCAATCTTGTTTCTCTCTCCTGCTCTAGGCTCTCTTCTGGCCCGCATTCAATCGGTGAGAGTTCAGAACAGTTCTCATCAGTGAGCCAGGTTGGGCCAACGCCTCCTCCACTTACTGAATGCCATCTATCTTTAGAGTTCATGCAAACTCAGCACTCTTTCTGTGAGTACCTTTTAAAACATCAAATGCTAGCCTTCCGGGCTGCTTTCAACTCAGGGAAAACAAAAGAGTGAAAAGGAAAAGGGGGAGGTAGAAGAGGCAGAAGAAGAAGGGGATCTGAAAAGTACTAATGGATTTTCTTTTTCTATTTTAGCTATATTTTATACTAATAAAGTTTGTTGGAGTGTCCAGAAGACTGTGCTTTTTTATCTGTCCATCTATCCATATGTCATTCTATCTATCTGTCCATCCAACCGTCATTCTATCTATCTGGCCATCTATCTGTCATTCTATCTATCTGTCCATCCATCTGTCATTCTATCTGTCTGTCCATCCATCTGTCATTCTATCTATCTGGCCATCCATCTGTCATTCTATCTGTCTGTCCATCCATCCATCATTCTATATCTGTCCATCCATCCATTTGTCATTCTATTTATCCAATCATCCTTTTGTCATTCTATCTATCTGTCCATCCATCCATTTGTCATTCTATCTATCTGCCCATCCATCTATCCATCTGTCATTCTATCTGACCCTTCATCCATCCATCTGTCATTCTATATATCGATCCATCCATTTGTCATTCTATCTATCTGTCCATTCATCCATCCATCTGTCATTCTATATCTGTCGATCCATCCATCCATCTGTCATTCTATCTTTCTGTCCATCCATCCATCCATCTATCTTTCTGTCCATCCATCCATCCATCCATCCATCCATCCATCCATCCATCCTTCTATCTTTCTGTCCATCCATCCATCCATCATTCTATCTATCTGTCCATCCATCCATCCATCTGTCTTTCTATCTATCTGTCCATCCATCCATTCATCTGTCATTCTATATATCTGTCCATCCATCCATCTGTCATTCTATCTGTCCATCCATCCATCCATCATTCTTTCTGTGTCCGTCCATCCATCCATCCATCCATCCATCCATCCATCCATCCATCCATCCATCTATCTATCTATCTATCTATCTATCTATCTATCTATCTATCTATCTATCTATCTATCTATCTATCTATCTATCTATCTATCTATCTATCTATTTGTCATTCTATCCATCTCTCCATCCATCCATCCGTCTGTCATTATATCTATCTGTCCATCCATCCATTTATTTGTCATTCTATCTGTCCATCCATCCATCCATCCATCATTATATCTGTGTCCATCCATCCATTTGTCATTCTATCTATCTGTCCATCCATCCATCTGTCAGTCCATCCATTTGTCATTCTATCTATCTGTCCATCCATCCATCTGTCATTCTATCTGTCTGTCCATCCATCTGTCATTCTATCAGTCTGTCCATCCATCTGTCATTCTATCTGTCTGTCCATCCATCTGTCATTCTATGTGTCTGTCCATCCATCTGTCAATCTATCTATCTGGCCATCCATCCGTCATTATCCGCCATTTTATCTATCTGTTCTTCCATTCATCATTCTATCTATCTGTCCATCCATTCATCCATGACATTCTATATATCTGTTGATCCATCCATCCATCCATCCATCCATCTGTCATTCTATATATCTGTCCATCCATTAATCCATCTGTCATTCTATCTATCTGTCAATCCATCCAATCCGTCATTCTATCTATCCATCCATCTGTCATTCTGTCTATCTGTCCATCCATCCATCCATCTGTCCATGCATCCATCCATCTGACATTCTATCTCTCTGTCCATCCATCCATTTGTCATTCTATCTATCTGTTCATCCATCCATTTGGCATTCTATCTATCTGTCCATTCATCCATCCATCTGTCATTCTATATCTGTCGATCCATTCATCCATCATTCTATCTATCTATCTGTCCATCCATCCATCTGTCATTCTATCAATCTGTCTATCTATCTGTCATTCTATCTGTCTGTCCATCCATCCATTCATCCATCTGTCATTCTATATATCTGTTGATCCATCCATCCATCCATCTGTCATTCTATATATCTGTCCATCCATTTGTCCATCCATTAATCCATCCATCATTCTATCTATCTGTCAATCCATCCAATCCGTCATTCTATCTATCCATCCATCTGTCATTCTGTCTATCTGTCCATCCATCCATCCATCTATCCATGCATCCATCCATCTGACATTCTATCTCTCTGTCCATCCATCCATTTGTCATTCTATCTATCTGTTCATCCATCCATCCATCATTCTATCTATCTGTCCATCCATCCATCTGTCATTCTATCAATCTGTCTATCTATCTGTCATTCTATCTGTCTGTCCATCCATCCATTCATCCATCTGTCATTCTATCTATCCATCTATCCATCCATCCATCCATCTATCCATCTTTCTTTATATCTATCTGTTGATCAATCAATCCATCCATCCATCTGTCATTCTATCTATCCGGCCATCCATCCATCTGTCATTCTATCAATCTGTCTATCTATACATCCATCCATCTATCATTCTATCTGTCCATCCATCCATTTATCCATCTGTCATTCTATCCATCCATCCATCCTTCTTTCTATATATCTGTTGATCCATCTATCCATCCATCCATCCATCCATCCATCCAAATATCATTCTATCTATCTATCTATCTATCTATCTATCTATCTATCTATCTATCTATCTATCTATCTATCTATCTATCTATCTATCTATCATCTGTCGGTCGGTCTGGAAGTTCTAGTATATTTTATAGCTTAGGTTTTGCTGATGGTGAAAAAAAACATGTATATATATACAGTATAATATATAATTTTGTACAGATTTTTATGAGTTATTATATATACAATTAAGATGAAATATGATAATAAAGACAATGATGTGATAAAATCATAATTTGGCTTTTTTTATCGGATTCATCTACAGTCATGATGTGTTTATACAGTATAATAAAAAGAGAATTTTAATACTTTATATTACATATTTCATATACAGTGAAAGAAAAGCTGTTATAGCTCAAGCTGTGAGGTTTCTTTGTAGAATTTTCAGGAAAAAAAAAAAGATCTCCTGTGGAACTTTAACTCAAGTGAAAAATCATCTACAATATATTAAGTACATTTTTTAAACTAAGTACTGTTTTCAATATTTCTATTACAGTGATTTAATTTTCTTAGAGTAAAATCTAACTGCATAATGGAATTGGCTTTTGCTACACACAAGGTCTGCACTAGGCGGACCTAGGAATCCTCAACAATCATTTTGGACATAATTCAATAACCTTTTTTTTTCCTGCACTGGAAATTCTTCTCCTTAATCATATTGACCTAAATATAGAGGCTCCAGTATGTGTCTTCGTCTGTGCCATCTGGTACTGAACAAATATAATAACCAGGCTCCTTTCTGGGTCCCTTAAGGTCTGAGACCTTCTGAGTAGGCCTGAATCACACATCATAATTATCATTAGTCAACTTCTCCTATTTCAGATGGATTCTAATGTGAAGAAAGTGCAGGATCATGAACCTGGACAAGCAGTCTAAATGTCACTGTACCTGGTTGCAGTCAATTAGGGGAAGGGGAGGGCGGGAGGTAATAAATGAGTGGGAACCAAAAGGTTAGGTGTAAAATCTGGGCATAATTACAGGGGCGGATCAGTGCAGAGGCGATGTAATGAGATGCAGGGTGGTCTCCAAGATAAGATGATGAAGGTGTAGATGGAGGTCATTCTGGGTGGGAAGACTGAAACAGGTATTTATGGGGGAGTTTTTTGCAGAAAATCTTGGCAGACATAAATAATTTTTTTTATTGTAAGAAATAAGTTAGAAAAAGTTCAGCGTATCAGTGCTATCATTGTGTCATAGGTATCAATTTAAAAACAAATTATAGTCAATGTGTACCCTCTTAAAAATAAAGATTAAGTCATGGGAAATAAAACACATTTTTTCCATTCTTTCTTTACCCCTAAGTGATATCATATCAAGTGACTTTTGCATAGTGCAGACATAGACCTAACTGGGATAGTCCCCCCAGAGCTACATTTTTCACTATACGACCATATTCCTGGTTGTATTTGTATCATCAGTGAGAACAATTAAAGGGATAGTTCACTCAAATGAATATCTACTCACTATTTGCTCACGCTGAAGTTGTTCCAAACCTTAATGAGTTTTTTTTCTTCTGTTGAGCAGGTCAGAAGATATTGTGAATAAAGCTGGAATCCTATAGCCATTGACTTTCATAGTAGGAAAAATAAACACTTTGTAACAAGGAGGCTGAGACAATGTTAGAATCCATATGCAGAAGTTTATTAAGGGGATTAGGCAGAGACATCAATGTGTAAACAGGCGAATAGTCAGCAACAGGAAAGCAGTCCAGTCCAAACAACAAACACAGGGGCAAATCCAGAGAACGTAGTGATAATGCAGGCAGGAGTGCAGTACAACAACAATCAGTCCAAATCAGATCAAAAGGGCAAAAACAGAGAACGTACGTGATCAAGGCAGGCAGGGTCATACACAGGATAGCAGTCATGGAGTCACTTGGAACAAACGGTTGGTAAGGCAGGTAAACTGGCAATACTTCGCAGGGAAGCATGGCCTGAGCTCCCACTGAAATACAGCACAAACAGGAAGTGAGCGCAGAGGGAGCGGAGCTGAGTCAGTAGTCGGGCGAGGGCTCCCTCTGCTGGGGTGGCGTTACACACTTCAACAGTCAATTAGTCAATTAAAGGTTTCCAGCTTCTTCTAAATACCAAATTTTCTAATAACAGAAGAAACTTATAAGAGTTTAGAACGTAAATGATGAGAACATTATCATTTTTGAGTAAATTATCCCCAAGTTAAGACTTTTATTATTGCAGAAATGGAATTTCGACTTGTGCCATGTGATTGAAAACAATATACAGTATAGAGAGTGGTGATTATTATATTGAACTGAATCAGTTTTAATTTCTAATAGAACAACAATCTTTCTCAAATTAGCTATTTGTGTATTGTGTATTAAATGTGCTATATGGAATAATAATAATAATAATAATAATAATAATAATAATAATAATAATAATAACACTAATAATCTGTTTGCTTCAGTTGTGTCTGTTTTGCTGTAATTTTCTTTTCACACCTCAGTGTTTTTCCTTTACACTCTGTCTTAGTGATACATGCCTTATAAGAATTGTCTTAATGAACCTTTTGTAATTACTACTCATTCTTATCATGCTTAGATACAGGCAAAACCCAATACAGAATATTCAGAAGAGTATCTATCTACTAAGATGTACAAGGATCTGGTTTTATATGGGAGAGATATAAAATACAAGTATTTGTAAAGAAGGTAACAGGCATTAGCTGATCCTCTGATGGAAAAGTTACTCTGTCTTGAACATCAAAGGTAACTACTTTATGTCCTGAAGTGTATTTTAAGGGGTTCGCGAAAGTGGCCAAATTCAAGTACGTGATCAAGTTCTTTTGAAGCCAATTTAGTGAATCAAAGTAAGCACCGTCTGATACCATGGTGACACAAGAAGAAAAGCTACCTGCCACCCCAGGCCCTAAAAAAGCTTGTGTGCTTCTGAATGTATTTACTTTATTAACGCTACAACAACTGATACCTGTTTGTTCTCATGTTTTTCTGATCTCTTTTTTCCTGATAATAATACGGAATGTCAAAATAAGCTTTATTGACATAAAGTACTTTTGTGTACTATTAAATAATTCCAAAACTTTCAGAACTTTACTAACCTTTTATAACTCTTTCTCAACAATTACCTAACCTTGAATTACTTACTGTAACTACTGCAACTAATGCAAAAAAGACTGAACTTTTAGTTCTCAAACATCAGATACTGTACATGATCACCTTAAACGCTCCACATTTACACAAATCCAACAATCTGAAATATTTTCAAACTGAAAAAAGATGATCATAGGATAGATATTATAGGTAATACACTTACAGATTTTCTCAGTCGCTTTGGTGCATTTCTCACAACACTATTTACATTTGCACAACAGTTAATGCATTTCTCAAAACAATTAGTCATTTGTGCACATCATAGTAGCAGTTTCTCATTCCTTTCAACAAATTGCAAATGCTTTTGGACATGCATTAATTGCTTTCATACAACTCTCTGCTGTTTGTAACATTATCATTTGCTTATGTCATGTCAGTCAAAATTAACTAAACTTGTGAATGCTGAATAGTCATTCCATATAAAACTAATAGTCCTCATTTCATTACTTCAGTCATTACATGCAAAAATGTTGAACTAGTTGTCAAAATCTTTCAAGCTAATTTTATTTAAAAACTTTAAATCTTTTTTTTTTCTGAAAATGTCTTCTAAATTGAACAATTTCATGAATGATTTACAGACCTGTGTATGTTGTAGTTTCAGTTCCAATATGTACTGCAATATTGTGTACAGTTGTGCACGGCTCTACCCAAAGGAAGTTTACGTTTGTTGTAAATAAGGGTGTGTTTATTCTTTTCCACAATGCTGTGATAAATTAGAATTGCAAAGAGCAAATGCAGTAAAAATGTGAAACATACATATTCAGTGTCTTCTACTCAGATACCTCACTAAATGCAGTGATGTCTAACTTTACTGTAGTTTTCAAAGGTTTGTGCAAATAGTATATAGTGCTGTCTTGAGCATTTTCAGGAAGTGTCACCAAAATCTGACTTTTTTGCATTGGAAAAAATGTCCAGAGTAAACTGTCATAATGAAAACATGATGAAGCCATTTGACTGTCTTGTTCATAAACAATGGTGGCAGGACTTTTCATCTTGATGGCATTGACATTTTCATTGACATCAATACTTGCTTTTGAGGAATGAGCTCTCCATTTTGAGCAAGTGACACGCTTTTGCAGGTTATCAGCTAGGTTTTGCAGTTTGCACTAATTGTTTTGAGAAATGCATTAACTGTTGTGCAAATGTTAATAGTGTTGTGAGCAATGCACCAAAGTGGCTGAGAAAAACTGTAATTTGGATCTGATGGATCTTAAAGGTTAATAATTTGAAGGTCAACATACATCATATAGAAAATAGAAATTGTGTGAAAATACCCCTTTTCTGTTGGAGCTTCAGTAGCTATGTTTCCATCCACCTTTTTTATGTGCATTTTGTATATGCGCTAGTGATGCGCGGATGGCGGTTATATCCGCGGGCGCTGCGGATAATCCGCGGGTCGGGCGGGTCGGGTAATAAAAAAATACATTATGATTAATTGCGGGTGGGTCGCGGGTCATAGCAGTTGACCAGCAAAAAAGCAGAGAGTGGACTTCGCAGAATGTGAAGATGAGACGCCCAAAATTATGGATGAAGTGCAACAATACTGTGCTAACTTCAGTTAGAGGAGTCATCAGGGAAATCTGCTATCGTTCTGGGAGAAACAAGATAGCTTATTTACAGGACTGCAGCGCCTTGCAAGGAGAAGCGTGTGCATTCCTGCAACAAGCGGTGCGCGCGAACGCTCATTTAGTGCAGCCAGCCGTGTTTTGGAGGCGAGGCGGAATCGCCCGAATCCAGGCAGATGCACAGTGTTAAGAAAAGGGCCAAGTACACACAACATAGCTGCTGTTTAGGCTGAAGGGACGCCGTTTTTGTTCTTTTTCCTGTATATGTAAAAGCTGAATCTGCTGTTAATAACGAACGATCCTCGGTGACCGCTTTAGTCCATAGTCCATAGCGAGGGGCATTGTGGGTAGTGTAGTTCGACACGCATGCTGTGTGACGTGAGCTCTCGCTGTGTGCTGTGCGTGCGGTGAATTAGAGGGAGAAAGTTTTATCCGGTTTTTTTATGTTTACTTCAGTAATTCCACCCGGGAGCTGTTTTGCACTGTGAACCTGAAAACACTGAAATAAGTAAAAGAAGGGCATGCATCGAGTACTTTTGTCCGTCTCATCATTTGCTTGAGCATGAATTAATGAGCTGTTACTCTGCCGCCGGACATTGCGGAGAAAGTAACACCTATCATCATGCTTAAAACAAAGAATTAGAATTATTAAAGTGTCGATCGGGTGCGGGTCGGGTGCGGATATATATATCAGATAAAACAATATGTGCGGGCGGATGGCGGGTGGATGATTAGAATGAAGGAGCGGATTCGGGTGACATTTGAGCTGATCCGCGCATCTCTAATATGCGCATAAAAAAACGTTTGATGAAAATGCCATTCATCTAAGTAGGATAAACTTTTTTTTCGATAAGAAAAGATGCGCATAAACTATGATGGACACACTTTTACTGCACAAATGTCAGTATGCGTATTAAAAAAGGTCATGTGATTTTGTTATAAGAGATCATGTGATGATTAAAAATGTGTGTGAATGGACAAATCAGCAGGCTGAGCACATTGTAAAACATCTGAAATGTTGTTCATTCTAAAACGCCTTACCACATAAGTATTATTGTTATTACAATATTAATGACCTCCAGAATCAAGAGTGTTTGTGCTCCGTGTCTAACGCCTTCAAACGCCACCGCGCGTTCACTGCATGTCCGGATTGCCTTCTGTGGCGCAAGTAATTTATTAGATGAAGTAAAGATTGACGCAGCTTCTCCTACTGCAGCAAATTCAGTTTTTACTGTTAATATTTGGTGCCAGTTAATCAGGAAGTGACGACTTTGTTTTTTTTATGAAACGCTGCTTTATTCGCACGTCTTTTATGTGAAAATCCAGTTTTGCACATAAAGTTTATTCACATTTTTGGATGGAAACATAGCTAGTGTCTATTTATATCTGATGAGAAGCAGAATGCAGAATGATACCATCAAGATAATTGATCATTATGAGCTGAAATGTGAGATTGTAATATTCAGAATGTAAACAATGATTGTGTCATTGTTTTGGAGCATAGTAGTTAAAAGGTTACATTAAGGCTAATATATCCATAATACAAACAAAATAAAAAATACAAACAAGACTTTAGTTTAGAGTTTTGATTTTCTCTCTCATCATACAAACTGCTTCAAAACTTATTTTCATGACATCCAAAACATACCCCATCACCATTATTTTGTTTTCACCTACATACAAACTGCTTCATCTCAGTACTCCAAGCTAGTATTTCTTCAAAGCATAGATTCAACACAAGGAGGCTGTTATTTTGCTAAGTAGAATGCAACCCTGGATTAACATTTATGCCGATCCTAGAACATCATTCCTGTTTGTACCTAGCCCCTACCCCCAAACCTAACCCTAACAGTAAATTATTTACAAAATCAGAGAGCATAGGATAGCAATGATGTAAAAGGACATAACCCTAGCTGTAAGCCTAAAACATAAACTGCAAACGTATCCCTTAAATCTGACTGACTGATTGGAATATTGATCCAGGATCATGTTTTACTTGGTAATATTATACTAACCTTCAACACATTTGCACAACAGAGCAGTTTTAGCAAGACAAAGCTAATGATACAACTTAAGCAGAGCTGTTGACCTTTCAGAAACATGCATGCAACCTCTGCAGCCATTGAAAAGCTCAAATTAAGCTGTATACATTTGATATGTGTCCCAGTGCTTTGAAATGCATCATAGAGATGGTCAACCTCCTTCTTTCCGCTGTTGGATCCTCATCTGTCTTTGTCTCATGATCTGAACTGACATCAAAACCACTTGACAGAAAGTGCCTGCCCTTTCTCCTCTCACTGTACATGAAGTGGAAGCTGTTTGTGACTGTTCCTCTAGCAAAAGTAACTCTTTCTAAAAACTGACATGCTCTGCTCTGCATTGTACTTAACTGCCTCAAACCAGCTTAGGGGGGAGACTAGGCCAGCAGACTCTCCCTCAAAAATCAAGACACTCACTGTTTTTTTCTACCTGGCTTCCTCAAGAAATCAAATCTTAGACAGGTCAGAGAATTTGGGGATTTGGTTTATGATAGCAGAAAAGGGAAAATCATTCACCATTAGGACATTCATGTATTCTTTTAGGACATATAAATTGGTGTCAGAGTAGTTAAAAATAAAACAAAATACTAACTTTTAGTTAAAAAAAAATATTATAACCAGCATGCAATATTAATGAAATGACACTGCAGTGATGCTATTGAAGAAAACAGTAAAATAGGTTCATCAAATGTTCCTTTAAATCAGGGTTCTGAATCTTTTTTCTTTATGAAGGGCCAAAAACAGAACTTGGTTGAGGGTGGTGGGCCGAAAGTAAATATACTAAACTTTATTACAATAAAGTTGCAATGAGTAATTTCCTAATTTATTTAATAAAATAAAAAATTGAGGAGAAAACATTGCTCTATATTATCTAATGCAGTATAATTTAAAACAATTTATAATGTAATATAACTTATTACAGTGGTTCTTATGAATACAGTCAAGGTGCACCTGATTTGCTCACAGATGTCAAGTGACAGTAGTTACTTAAAAAAAAAAATCGGATCCATTTAAAACATTAAATTAAAACATTTATTTTTAGTTTGCTTATTTAGTGCTAAGCAAAGTTGCATTAAATTAGAAATGACAATTTTAAGGCATTTGCCTCAGCCCTCCCCATCATTCTCATTCTCTTCTGATGAGAAGAGATGAGATAGTCGGCCAAATCAAAAGTTACCATGGGTCAACTTTGGCCTGTGGGCCCTAGTTTGGGCATCTCTGCTTTAACTGTAGAGTGATTTATGTTTTTTTTAACAGTTTAAAGATGACCTTTAATAATCATTTTTAGGTGTATTGACAGATAGTATTTACATTTATACAGCTCTAGATTATATTCTGTTGTCATTGTTGTCTACATGGTTTTATAAAAGGTATTTTTTTCCCTGTAGATCATTTGAAGGAATGTTTCAATGATGCACCTAGAAAGTATTTACATAATTTAACTTTTTCACCATTGTTGCTATGTTACAGCCTTATTCCAAAATATATTAAAGGAGACCAAGAGCCCAAAACGGTCACTTCAAAAGAGCTCCATGTCTGAGTCCCCAGTCAGAGCCGACTTTAGTCAAGATTAAACAACCCAGGGGAGATAAAAAAAAGGAACATAACATTTAAAAAAAAATGTCTGATGGTAAATCATACTAAACATTTACTATTTTAGGTCAGGATTACCTAAATTATCTACATTTGCTAAATGCCAGAATAATGATATATATATATATATATTTATATTTATGATATATATATATTATTTATTATTTTTTTTTTTTTTGAGAATTGTTTTATTAATTTCTAGACAGTCAAAAGTTTACACACATTTCCTTGGTATTTTTTTAGCTTTGCTTTTAAACTATTTAACTTTGGGCAAATGTTTTGGGTATCCTTCCACAATCTTCTAATAATAGTTTGCAGGAATTTTGGCCCATTCCTCCTGACAGAATTGGTGTAACTGAGTCAGATTTGTAGGCTGTCTTGCTCGCACAAGCTTTTTCAACTTTGCCCACAAATTTTCTATAGGATTATGCTCAGGGCTTTGTAATGGCCACTCCAAAACATTCACTCTGTTGTCCTTAGAGCACATTTTAAGTAATTTGGCAGTATGCTTAGGGTCATAGTCTGTTTGGAAAACCCATTTGTGGCCAAGTTTTAATTTCCTGGCTGATGTCTTGAGATGTTGCTTCAGTATTTTTACATAATATTCTTTCTTCATGATGCCATCTATGCTGTGAAGTGGACCAGTCCCTCCTGCAACAAAACAGCCCCCCAACATGATGCTGCCGCCGTCATACTTCAAAGTTGGGATGGTGTTCCTAGGCTTGTAAGCTTTCCCCTTTGTCGTCCAAATGTAACACTGGTCATTATGGCCAAACAGTTTAATCTTAGTTCCATCAGACCACAGGACATGTTTCCAAAAAATATTCTTTTTCTCAGTGTAATTTAGCAAATTGTAATCTGGCTTTTTTGTTGATTCTGGCTTGTTGATTTTCCATGTTGTCACACAAGGAAGCAGTGTGTTTGAGGTTTTCCTTAAATACTATTTTACAGTTGTGCCTCCTGTTAACTCAAATGTTGACACCATCATCTGAGCTTTTTCAGAGGCATAATAATCATATTGTATGTAAACTTGACTTTCAAGAAAAGTTATAACAATTTCTCAAAAAAATATCTCTCTCATTATTGTGCTATTAAACATAACAGAAACAAATTTGCTAATCCTAATTTACCTAAAAGAGAAAAAGTTTACATCAACATCTGACTTTTTTTTAAATAGTTATGTGCCTTTTTATACAGTGTATGTAAATTTCTGGTTTCAACTATATATATATATATATATATATATATATATATATATATACATACAGTATATATATATATATATATATATATATATATATACATACAGTATATATATATATATATATATATATATATATATATATATATATATATATATATATGTGTGTGTGTGTGTGTGTGTGTGTGTGTGTATATATACACACACACACACACACACACACACACACACACACACACACACACACACACACACACACACACACACACATATTTGACAGTGTGCATGCATGCTGTAAATCAGTGTTTCTCAACCATGTTCCTGGAGGCCCACCAACACTGCATGTTTGGATGTCTCCTTTGTCTTTCAGACCGATTACAGGTCTTTCAGTGTCTGGTAACAAGCTGATGATCTGAATCAGGTGTGCTTGGTTAAGGACACGTGGAAAATGTGCATAGCTGGTGGTCCTCCAGGAACGTGGATGAGAAACACTGCTGTAAATGATAAATTCAATTCATAGTGTGTAATCATATTTAAATAATCATTTCAGGAATTCTTTTCAGTGTGCTGACAGAACGTGTTGTCCAGGTTTATGTGAAGTTAGTGGCAATTTTCTGAGTTATTTCACCAACTTAGTCATCTCGGATTGCCACTCTAATTAAATCAGATTTTTTTTTTCTTTTTTATGTAGTCACACAACTCAACCCATGCAAACCACAATCTGGAGAAAAAAAGGGAGAAACGTTTCTCATTCTGCATTCTCGTCATTTTATCCAACAATAACATGAAGCCATAGCAGAGAACTGCATATTACAACTGATACATTCAGAAGGCTGGACTCTCGCACTAACCACAAGAATCCAAACATAATCATTTTCCCCAAGTAATTGTATCTGCTTAGACAGCGCACCATCAAAAATGGAAATCCAATCTCGTGCTAGCCCTAAAAATGCACTCTGTTTACAGCCGAGCAGGGTTTGCAAACCCTTTGCAGCATAAACAGAGACATTGCCAGAGCTCTATATTTTTCATCGAACTTTTGGCACTGATTGGGCGGCTCTCCACAAATGGTGCAACTGGGGGCTGTATTAGAGCAAGCTGGTGTAACAGGCACACACATGAATAATTGAACATTGTGGGCCTTCTCTGATAGTGCTTGATTCATCTGCTGCCTTAGACCAGGATGAGGTAGTGCCAATTATTTTAAAACCCTTGACCATTCTTTCGCTGAGAAGAGTCCTCCCCCCCAACCTCTCCCTCCACTATCATCTCTGTTCTGTTTTTACTGCTCCACGCTCGGCCTCTCTCTGGGCTCACTGCAGTATTGATCAGGCCACGAAAGCCTTGCTAACAGACCCTAGGCCCGGTGTTAGGGCTAACAAGGTGAGAAATGATAATGGAAGAGAACGAAGGCACGATGCGTGAGGGGGTCCGCTCTGACCTCAGCCCGCTATTAGTATTCTCTCTACAAGATCATCCAATTTATTGTTCTTCTGGGGATTCGGGAGAAAGGTCTTTCTCTCGTTCTCTCTCTTTCCATCCCTACTCAACTTCAGTGTTTTGCTCATCCTTTTTTTCTTGCAATGGCATGTCCTTTGCAGAAATAAAAGAAGAGTGAGATGAAGAAAATACGTAACCGTTCAGTAATCCCATCCATTTGACTGGGAGGGTTAAAGACAATAGAAGGAAGATGGGTAGCATCAGGAGATTTGCACATAGGCCGATTTGCAGGAATGGAAAGCTTTATATTCAGGCTTTCTTCGAGCACATATTTATTCACTTGGCATCCGTAGAGCTGATCCAGCCCACTATCTTTAAAGGGATTAGATCTGCAGCAAGGTGAGTAAGAGGTCGCTTATTGTTGACACCTAATCAAGAGCAAAACAATCAAACGTACCCCAGGTGTATCAAAAAATTTGACAGTAGACCAATCAATTCTTGGCAACTTTTTTTATTATATTACTATTGGACAAGGTTTCATTTTGCTCTCGTTTTCAATAAGCACTTGTTTGCATCCCTATTATTCATCAGAAGAAGTGTTAATGAATAATATATTAAAAGGATGTTCCTGCTTTTATGTAAAACTCTTACTGTGAACAAAAGAAGTTTTCAAAAACAAAGACAATAAACATAAAAGAAAGAAAACATATATATATATATTTTTAATCAACCTCAATTTTAGATGATAGATGCAAGCCCTTGGGCCTTAGAAGGGTTGATGTATCTTATTGGGTGGATTAAACAGATGCATTCTCTGCAGAGCTGTTGTTGGCTTTTCATCTGAAAAGACTTGAGGCCAAAAAGACATTGGATAGCACTTAGGCTTAACCTTGCTTGGCTTTACTTTCAGAATAGTGAATTTAAATTTGGTGTTTTACTTTAGTGTTATCTAAAATTGATGCTGTCTTGCCTAGTCAAAAATCACTCCTGACACAGTCAGTTGCGGACATTGTGAAGTTCAATATCAAGCCTTAAATCTAACTTAAAAGCAATTGGTTTTGCTGAAATAGGCTATTTATCTTGAGTTACATCATAAAAAATGTACATCAAACAAGTATGTACATCAAATTTCACACAGTTGTAAAAAGATTGTATATGTATACCTTTTTTACACATTAGAGTTTGAACACTACATTATAAAGCTAACTAACTAACAAATAAAAATCACTGGTTTGTCTAAAGACAAAATCTGATCAGCTCAATAAAACATGCACACACTACACCTTCCTTTGCTTGTCTTGCACTTTTGGAAATAACAGTACAGGAGCTGTCATTGGGGCAGTACCTTTTCAAAAAGTACACATTTGTAACAAAACAGTACATATTGATCTCTCAAAGGTACACACTAATACCCAAAAGTACAAAAAAAAGCACCTTTGAGGTTCCATTATTGTCCCTTTAGGTACAAATATGTACCTTTGAGTGAAATGATGCATGCATTTATTTCAATTCAGTCCAGTAGTTGGCAATGCCCCTTTGTAAAGGAGCACCTGAGTGCACTTGAGCACACACAGTGCTGTAGTTCACTTTCATTGTTTTGGTAGTCAAGTGCTTAAATCTACCTGTAGATCATATGCATGCACATGGCAACACCATATATTGTAGTTTACATATATATGATATATGTAAAATAAAATAAAAAAAGAAAAGTTTAAAAGTTTGCATTTTCATGTGTTTAAAACACTGCAGTTGTGTAAATAAAAAAGTGAATGTTATTAGTTGAAAATAGTGTCATATAAATGCCCTATGGGGCAACCCAGTGGCGCAGTAGGTAGTGCTGTTGCCTCACAGCAAGAACGTTGCTGGGTCGCAGGTTCGAACCTCGGCTGGGCTGGGTCAGTTGGCGTTTCTGTGTGGAGTTTGCATGTTCTCCCTGGGTTCACGTGGGTTTCCTCCGGGTGCTCCGGTTTTCCCCACAGTCCAAAGACATGCAGTACAGGTGAATTGGGTAGGCTAAATTGTCCATAGTGTATGAGTGTGAATGTGTGTGTGGAAGTTCCCAGAGATGGGTTGCGGCTGGAAGGGCATCCGCTGCGTAAAATCGTGCTGGATAAGTTGGCGGTTCATTCCGCTGTGGCGACCCCACAAGGGACAAAGCCGACAAGAAAATAAATGAATGAATAAATGCCCTATAATTTATCTGTAAATATTATTAAATTTTCTATGTATTTGATAGATCCATAAATAAAAAAATAACAGTCAATTATTAAAAGAATTATTGTAGCATTACCTATAGTTATAAACAATATTTAAAGTGCTGAACTATGTGACACATTTTTGGGATATATATCAAGATGTTCTTATTATCTGATATTCTATTGTGATTATCCGCTTGTTAAGTGTGGCGTCACAAGAAACGACTTCCGGGTCCAATCGTTATATCAAACTGTATGAGGAGACTCAACAAATGGTAATAATAAACGTTTACAAAGTGATGTACTTTAGAAAATCACGATCGCAATGTATATATCCATGCCTAATATCCAATGCCAGAAAGTGATTCATTGTTTTTATAAATTGTTAAAATTTGGAATTTGTGATGCAGCAACTCAGAGATTGTTGTGTACAATATGACTTTATATAAAATTCACTTTAATGTGTGATATGAATAAAAAGTGATCATAAACAAATATTTTCTCAATTCAAATGAGTGGCGGCTTGAACCCGGAAACAGTATTACATATGTCACCAACACGTCACCAATTAACAAGCGGATATATGTTTATCAGCCATTATGAGTAACAGCTGGAGCTCCCATAAGACTCACTAGCGGACACTCCAAACATTACTCTGTCACCTGGACTGCACATACCATAATGCATTGCACCTCACAGCTGAGACTGTTTGTCCTCTTTTGCAGCAGCGCACAACAGAATTTTGCATGTTCAAACTTTACAATGACCACGGTTTTGCACACACACACTTAGTTGCAAATATAAACACCACACTTGGGTTTCATTTACACTAATATGTTTTAGTTTTAAAACAGCGTTTTAGAATGAAAACGATTCACTGGTGTTTCATCTAACGTTTTTGAAAAGGTCTCTATCCACAATATACCGCTGAAAATGCACATCACGTGACCACACACACACACACACTCTGGCATGCGTTGCAGCATATGCGCACATCTGAGCTCCAGGCAGTCAGCGTGTGCTTTGAGCACACCTCCCCAAGTGAGAGCAGTGTAGGTCGAACAGTTTATCAAGGATCTTCCTTTGGATCTCATCTCACTATAGTTGTCAAACATGATTTTTAATTCATCTTGTCTCTCTATCTGATGGCTCTTTGGTCTTTTGAATCTATTACTTGTTATCAGGTAATGGGTTTTGGCTGAGCGCAAAGATAAGTTAATTTATTTATTCAATCCAATCAATTCACCCTTATTTGTATAGCGCTTTTACAAAGTAGATTGTGTCAAAGCAGCTTCACACAAAAGATTATAGTAAATTGAAACAGTGTCAGTTCAGTTTTCAGTGTTTAAGTTATGTAACCACATACACTGATTCTTTATATTGACTGATTGCTTGCCTTTGTTTCCTATATCGTATAAACGTATTGTACATTATACTTTTTATAATGGTCATTATTGATTATTAAAACTGATAATCAGCAAAAGAGAGGGTGTTTCATATTTTTTAAAGAAAATGAAAGGAGGCAGTTATGTTATACGCTCAGTTTTGTTATAAATATGCATACAGTGAATATGAATGTCATATAAATATGTAGCTACATGATGCCTCAACATTTTTAGCGTCTTTTAAGTTAATATCAAAATGAAAATAGGCAGTTCTTTATATCATGTTTTCATATTATTGTTAAGATAGTAAAACAATACAGCCAGGGTGATGCGAATGACAGTATAAAGTACACTGTTTTTACCCTACTTGTCCTCGGGAGTTTGTTTTCCATATCAAACATGCAAAGTCTGAACTTAGGGAAAGGGTGCAAGACTGAAATTTGTACACTTAATATTGAGAAAAGGCCAGAATGATGAGAACGTCTGCAGCCACGCCTCCATTTTCGGATGCATCCAAACTGACACGGAGCAGCAGCATTTTCAAAAGAAAATGGCAAAATGCTTCGTTTTCAGGGCTCGAAAACTCCGGGGTAGTGCGGATGGAAGGCCTAACCGTAGCAAAACGTTTGTATTGAGTCATGGACTTCTGGTGTTTCTTATTTTTCTCCCTGTTTTGTTTTTTGGACTGTTACTTGGTTCATGATTGCTTGCAACCTACCCTGACCTTTGCCTGTGCACTGGATAATTTTATTTGTTTACCCATTATGGTACTGTTCTGCTCCTGTTTTGAACCCTGCCTCTTTCTACCATCCTTTCAGTAAAGCTGCACTTGGAACTTCACCACCATTGCCACTCCATCATTGTTAAAGCAGCTCTGCTGTCATAGGAAAACCAAAATGAAAATGGTGTGTACTCATTGAGATTGGCGATTGAGAATTTGCAATAGAAACTATTGGAGAGATGTGATGCAGTCTTTTTTATTTGAAGATATTTACAGTACTCCAGTTGACAATGAACCCATTTTTATGACAGATTAAGCACATAAAGGAGCAGACCAGAAGTGTCTGTCAATAATACATCAAGACATCTAATGAATAAACGAGTACAATGAGTCCCTTCTTACTCTCTCAGAGAAGGACATTTTTCAAAAAGCTGAACAGTTTTGTCCAATGGCTTTTTTGGCCTCACTCCACTGGAGGAGATGAACTCATTGTGTATTTTTATGAAGCATTAATTAGTAGGTATCCAGGTAATGAGATTATTATCATGAGGGAGATGTTCTTTATTACAGAAACAAACCCTCTCTGTTTGAGAGGGAACAATTGCCCTGTCAATACAATATGACAACATGTGAAACAAACTTGTTTTTTTAACACTTTATTGACCAATCATTAGAAACAAAAGTGAATGAAAAAAGTGGAATCCATTTACTAATGGGCCTAAACAGGGGCGTTGCTAGGGTCGAAAGAGATAAGGGGCTTAGCCCCAAAGTCCACCCCCCCCCCACCACAAAAAAAAATAAAAAAACATTCTAATTCACCCTGCTAAAATCTAAAATACCCCACTTTTAAAAGGTGATCAACTCTAATCTTAATAATAGGATTATAAATAATTTAATAATAAATAAAAGGTTTTTGAGTTGACAGTCTTTTGTGAATCTTTGTGACTTGTATCACCAAAAAAGAAAAAACATTGATAAATTAACCCACTTCTCATTTACTAGTCTGTTGTGAGCCATATCATACCTCTTGAGCCTCCTATCTCCTCCTGATTTGCAGTTTCTATTTGGTTTTTAAAAATAATGTAATTTTCTGCATGTCTTCAAATCTAAAAATATGATTTATTTTATAGTGTGAGTTGTTATCCAATGTGATATAAAGCTACTGTTCATTTGGACAGAGTGATTAACTGAGGTGTAGTAGTGTTGTCAAAATACTGGAATTTCTAAATTCAAATCCTTGCAAAATATTAATATTCAATAGGCTACTCTTTTTGATATAATAACAATTGTATCAAAAATAGTACAAAAAAATAAATAAAGATCTATATGCTAGAAATATGTTTACTTCAAATTTCTTTAGAGGGAATTTTTTTCAGTTTTCCTCAAAATAGGCTGATGTGGGCATTGTAGCACTGTAAATGCATGTAATGGCTGTTTCATTCATACTTGAGAAGAAATTCCATATATGCCTCAGAAAAGTAGTAGAACATTCCAGGAAATCCCTGATATGGATGAAGGCATCCGGCAATTGCTGAAGTTGAATGAATGAAAATAGAATCTGAATAAACATAAAAAAGCTTTATTTACATGACTGCGACAATAAATGGTTTATATGTGTTCTTCCAGCCATCTTAGGTATTTTCATAAGATTAAAGTCGATTTTTAATTTGATGCTAACTGACTAGATATCTATATCATATCTAGAAAGCTAGTACAATTTACGTTTTTCTGACTAATTAGCATGTATTTACATTTATATTCAAATGTATTCTGAACTATTCAAAAATTTATTCAAAACTATTCAGTTTCGCGAAACAGTTGTATTATTACCTCATCAGCTTCAGCTCCTCAAAATAATGAATGAATGATGCAGGGGCGGGATTTTTTTTAACACCATGTGACAACAGTGCCACTCCCACCTGCCGGTAGAACCAGGTACTACTGAACAGCTGCCCGACACAATCACTGCATTAAGTGGAACACGCGTGATGTATGTGGTATTTAAGTGCGACATATTCCAAAAGATCAGGGGCTTTTGACAATACATCAGGGGCTTAAGCCCCCAAAGCGCACCCCCCCCCCCCCCCCCCCCCCCCCCCGCAACGCCCTCGCAACGCCACTGGGCCTAAAGAACACCTGGGTATTGGAGCAATAAGTTTGAGAGAAGTTTAAATTACTGTAAACCTGCTTAAAAGTTGTCCTAAACAATCAGTCCCAAACCACCCGACTTTATATTCTACAAACATCCACAATAAACACAACAACAGATTGTAAACTCAGGTTAGTAAATAAGGTTAAACCTACAGCTAGTTTATTAAATGAGAACATGAGACCAGACTACTAAAGACCTGTCTTAACAACACAAATAAATGTGACTTTGATTGTTGGTATGGTCATATCTCACCTGACTGGACTAAAGTGGCATGAAAGGTTGAGGTGAGAAATAAGGTGTCTTGTGAAAATGGACATACACGCATTTCACAGCCAGATTACAATTGATTTTTACCTCTCGTAAAATTCAATTATCAGAGTTTACGATCGATATGGGTATAATTGTTCCTGTCCCTAGTACCAGCATATCAAGGGCCAGTTCATTGTGTTTCTCTCTTCCATCTTATTTGATGGTGTGATAATTGGTGCTCTAATAGAATTTAATTTTAGACCCAAACAGTGCTGATCTCAAGGTAGTGAGTGATCCATATGCAATTAGGGGATAACCGGATTTTATCAATTATTGTCCCAAAATTGTTAATGGCAATGGTATGATTGCAAATTAGATTTTAGCATAATTGCAATTTAATCAAGATTAGGCAATCTAAAACAAGTATGCAGATCTAATAGGGTGAGCGATGCAAACACCCTTAGAATTTTAAAGTAAGGTGCTGCTTTCTGGCATAAACAAGAGCAGATCAATCACTACACTGGACACTCAGAATTAACAGAGAACTTTAAACGTAAATAATAAGATGTGATCTTTCTGAACACCCAATATATGATTAACACAGAAGGTCCTCCTTTATATTAGCAGATACGTGATTTCCATGGATGTGTTTAATTAAGTAAATAAGTTTAAATCCTGACTGGCAATTGTATCCTCTTTTGTGAATTTCAAACAACAGAAAAACTAAATATCCGAAGAGCTTTATAATAAAGCTTTATAAATGCTAATCAAACTTGAATTAAAATGTATGTTGTATTTTAGTTTGTAATTCAAGCTTCATTTTGCATTTCTCATTTGGTATTATCAGACCCACTACTGTTCACTATAACAACATAAAAATGCTGCTTATTTTGCTGTTGTAACAAATGTTACTCTGCCATCTATGGCTCATTCATGATTCAGCCACATCCACACATTTTGACGTTGTTCTCAGTCACATTTAGAATACAATAACATAGATTGCATTCTCTGAATTTCTATTTAGCTGTTGTGCAGGTGGACAATTCAGTTGCAACTTTCCCCCATTTATATTGATTGCACATATTAGGGTAACACTTTACAATAACAGTACATGAATGATGTATTAATATGTAAACTGAACATTACTTCATTATGAATTAATGATAAGTTAAGCCATGCGCTAATCATGAACTAACTTTAACTACAACATGAGTGACAAGAGTTCATGTGTGAATAACGGCTACCTTAATTATTTGTTAGTACATGTTGTTAATTAATGTATTAACTAACATTTAGGTTTAAGCTATATGTAAGCAACATGAACACATGAGCTGTTAATGTATAATCACGTCATGACTTTACTTGGAGAGGCACCTCACCATTAACTCATCCTGAATTGCTCATTAACTCCCTTGTTTAAACTGTTCATGTTGACGTTGACACAACACTTTTCGGTAACACTTTATAATAACTACACACTATGAACCATTTATTAAGCATTAGCAAATAGTGAATTTATTATCTGTTAAGCACTAACTCTACATTAGTAAGCGTTAGTAAGCAGTTTATAACTGCAGCTACAAATGCTGTATTCTTGACGTACAACCATATTTATAATGTGCTTAATAGTTGTACTTTCATACTTTGTTAATGATTTACTTTTCATTACTAAATTAAGTATTGCATTAGTTACAAACCAGTTATTTAAGCATAGTTAGTTGTTTTTTCAGATCATTCAGAATAATTTAGATAATGATTAAAAAACTATTAAAATTAACATTTATAATTCTTATTATTCAGCCATATAGTAATAGTTAATTTATATGTTAATAAATGCTTTAATAACTCAACTTCATCCAGTTTTGTGACCTAATCTAAAGTGAGGACAATTTATGCTTTATAAATCCTTTATAAATGACAATTAAAGGCTCAGTTATGTTCTAAACAGAAAAAAAGAACATAAACGACATTATTCATTCCTATTCGTTTAAAGATACACAAATCAAACTG
The DNA here is from genome assembly GCA_903798195.1 of Danio kyathit. Taxonomy (NCBI): domain Eukaryota; kingdom Metazoa; phylum Chordata; class Actinopteri; order Cypriniformes; family Danionidae; genus Danio; species Danio kyathit. The sequence goes on from LR812525.1 coordinate 66,595,544, forward strand.
TATCAAATGCAAAATAAATCTTTGCAAGCTTATCTAAAATAAAATTACTGTACAGTTTAGACATTGCATCCTATTATATTGTTAAATTATTATATTGTTGTTGTTTTATCCAATTTTGTTGTATTTTGGACTCCTGTTATTCAGCAATGTTTAAACTTTACAGTAATTTTACTTTTTAGATAAGATTGTAAAGATTATTGGTCATTTGATACTGAGCCTTTATATGTCATTTATAAGGGATTTATGAAGCATAAATAGTCCTCACTTTAGATTAGGTCACAAAACTGGATGAAGTTGAGTTAATAAAGCATTTATTAACATACATAGTAACCATTACTATATGCGTGAATAATAAGATATATAAACGGTGATTTCAATAGTTTATTAATCATTTACTAACTTATTCTGAATGATCTTAAAAACCCCCAACTACTCTTAAATACAACTGGTTTATAAATAATGCAATACTTAATTTAGCAATGAAAAATAAAATATTAGTAAAGTATGAAAGTACAACTATTAAGCACATTATAAATGTGGTTGTAAGTCAAGAATACAGCATTTGTAGCTGCAGTTATAAACTGCTTACTAATGTTTAATAATGTAGAGTTAATGCTTAACAAATAATGAATTCACTAGATGCTAATGCTTAGTAAATGATTCATAGTGTGTAGTTATTATAAAGTGTTACCCACTTTTCTAATGTTTTACAGTGTAAACGCACTAGACGAGAATCTATAAAGAGCTCATGAGTAGTTAAGAATTGGTTACTGATGATGTGCCCCTCCAAGTAAAGTCATGATATAATTATACATTAACGTATCATGAGTTCATGATGGATGAATTAATCATAAACTAATGTGGTAATTAATACATTAATTAACAAACAAGCATTTACTAACAAATATATAAGGTAGCTCATGTGACTCAAGTTGTAGTTAGTTAGTTCATGTAGTTAGTTCATGATTAGTGCATGGCTTAACTTATCTTTAATTCATAATAAAGTAATGTTTAATTTACATATTAACACATTAATATTCATTTACCACTATTTTTTTATTTTTTATTTATTAAGTGTTACCCATATTAGTTTAGAACTAATAGCAATGTTTATTCTGTTTACTTTCAATGTAAGCATATGCTAGATGGACATGTTTGACCAATGAAGTCATGTCTCACATTATTGCATTGTTAATGAGCATAAGCTTATTTTGCAGGCACACATTCGCGGTGTTGCCATGTCAACATAATAGTTTTAAAAGCATCTTTGAACTTGTTAATGTTAGCATATTATGACAAGGGAATGGCTCAGTTCAGTTTGAGTGTGAAGTTGTGTTAGTGTAATAGTTATTTGAGCATTTATGAAGTCAAACCCCAAACCCTGTTTCCTACCCCAAATTTATTATTATTTAACCCCCCCCCCCCACACACACACACACACACACACACCACCACCACCAAAAAAAAAAAATAATAATACAAAAAAAAATAATAAAAAATAAAATATAAAAAAAAAAAAAAAAAAAAAAACTGCTACAAACATGTTCACCTGAAGTATATTGGGGCCTAAAACTTGCCAGATCCTAGTCTGAAAACCCTTGAACTTATCTGATTTAACTGTACCAGTATTGTTCTGAGAGATGGAAATCCTCTTGCCCAGTCCCTCTAAGGTTTATTTTTCTGGTGAAAACAACCTGCCAAGATTTAAACATTTCTGTACACTGTATTGTACTACAGTGCAACTGTTTAGAGGTTAAGTCAGGGCATTTTACAAGGCTGTATCTGGCTTATAGAAGTGAAACGAACCTCGGGAGGCTATTTTCTGCCACATCACTCTCAAAACAAAACCCTTCTCCCTGCTCTAGCTGCGTTGAGAGTGAAGAGATTTTTTTTTTTTTTCTGGTTGGAGATGCCATGGTGTGTTTATCACAGAGCTGGCATTGCAGTGCAAAATAAAACATACACAGACTACCAAAGGACTCACACACGTACACATACTGGTCCTTATGATTTACTCTAAAACCTGGGTGGGTTTTAAAGCTTTTCCTTTCACCTTGGAAAGATATGTGTTGTAGTGTCTCTCAAACAAGAGGGAATTTGTAAATTGGGATTTGGAGGTATAAACAGTCATGTGATATCCTACTAGTGTCAGCATTGTCCCAGCCTTTTCACTCGTGTGTATTGCTGCAACTGATGTAAGTGCTAAGCGGAGGAATAAACGTGCTATAGTTTGACAAACACTTCAGAAGTTGCCACATACTTTTTAGGGCAATAATGTAGTTGTTTAGAATGCAAATATGATTAAGGGTAGTATCTATTTGTCACAAAGAAAACAATGTGAATCTAATTGCAAGTGAAAACAGCTTAATATGTGACCAACAATGAGCTTTACTTCAGAGGAAACAAAATTAGTGTATGTTCAACAAAACAGTAGAAAGCCATAGACCAATTACAGATAGGATCCAGTGCTGGGAACTCCAACTCAAAAACAAAGGATATCACCTTGGCTCAAACTTGGACTCAGAATGTTCTGACAACAGTCAGACAGAGACATGAATCAAGAACATACTGATAACCAGCCGGTGAAACACTGGCTATACTGTATATATATATATATATATATATATATATATATATATATATATATATATATATATATATATATATATATATATATATATATATATATATATATATATATATATATATAAACAGCTAGAGGCTACAGCTGTAGTGCACTAATTACAAGTCAGCTGATCCATGTGCACACTGCCAGTACAAATGTAAGCACAGACACACACAAACCCGTACACCACAAAACGCATAACATACAGAATATACTTTTGGGCACTGATGTTGGATTACTTTATTTATTTTGGATTGTGTAGGCAAAATTCTCCCACGAGAGTGATTATACCTTCTCCTGATGGTAAATGTGGTTATACTCATGGCAGGTATTATTTAGTACTTTGGTCATTTATTGTACTAATTTGGCAACCGTCAAGCATCCTCAGGGAAATGGTTTGAATTTCTGCTTCGTAAAAAAAAAAAAAAACATTAGTGTTTCATTTGGGACGACATTACATACATATACTCTGCTGTTGAGTGTGTAAGTGCATAATGCATAAGTGCACACTATACACGGTGCACTTACGCGTTTGAGATGCAGCTAGTGAATACTTGAATGCAGCCGAGAAATACAGGAGAACTCTGCAGATTGGGGTTAATTAATTGTGTTCAACATTATTTTCTTGATCTTTGAACAAGCTCCTCTGTTTTGTTATCAATAAGGGAAAATTCACACAGAACTTGTCTTTGCATCTAAAAATGGCATGCAGTGCTCAGAAATGATCACAAGTGCCTGTAAGCAGAATTTTGTAAGTTGTCCACTGCTTTAGAACTACAACAGTGAACAGTGTTGTGTAATAATTGAAGTCCCTTTAACTTTATATGGCAAACTGCAGCATTCATGTGCATGGCACTTCAAAAAACATGAGGTGTGCGTAAAGTTATGAGTGGATCAAAACCTTTTGTCAAAGTTGTCCTAACTCTCTACAGCTTACAATTTTTATTATTATAAACAACAAAAAAATCTGATCCACTCCAAATGTTGGCACTACTGTATATCCTTGCTCTACTTCCCTAATAAATCACCCTACAGGGATTTACATGGTGTCTCTGCGTCACCACCATAGACTGTAAAAGATAGGGATTTAGTATCCCTGACGTCACCCATAGGTTTCTGACGGGTGCAAATGAAGCTACAAGTGGGTGTGGCCAACCAGCACCATTTTGTTTGCGCGTCATATTGCTAGTGTAATATTAGCTATATGAACCAAAATCGTTCTTTGTAACAGGCTGTAAACAACTTTTTTCCGCTGTAAAGTTGGGCATTTTAACAGTGGGCTCAATAGAAATGTGCTCTATTATGGAGCCAGGACTAGCGGAATTTCGATGAATTGCAGTTTCAGTTACTTCTGTATTTGCTTCACAAGGGAGAGCGGGAGGTTGCCGCTTGGTCACCACACATATAGACCCGCTACCATCTCATTGAAGGACAAGAACACATTTGCACCATCACCCTCTGGGAATTGGTTCAGGAGACATGGGCAACATGTGACAGCAGGGGGGGAGAGTGTTGTGTCTACCCTCCCTCCAACAATGTCCTGCAGGTCACGGCCAGAGGTTCGCTGCACCGGGAGCTGCAAACAGACATGAAACCCCAGAAGTGCTGGTCAATCTGGTGGACTACCTCACTCAGCCTGTTACTCCTTGATCAAGATTGTACTGGGTCGCTCTGCAGGGTGTACTGAGTTCCTAGACTCAGGAGGTGGTGCCAAATGGAGGACATCCTCCCACAACTCCAAAAGCGATACTAATGGCAGGACTGGAAGTGGAGGGACGATGCTACTGCCAGCAGTGTCCAAGCTGCAAATGTTATTGAGCCACTTGGGCCATTTTCTTCCTGATAGCTATTCGATCATGAAAAAGAAGAGGTGTAAATGCCCTCTAAAATGCATTCGAGAAGAGGGGACCAGAACACCCAAAGGAAACCCATGCCAACATGGGGAGAATATGCAAACTCCTCACATAAATGCCAATTTACCCAGCCAGGACTTAAATCAGTAACCTTCTTGCTGTGAGGTGACAGGGCTAACCACTGAGCCACAGTGTCAGCTAGTAGACACAATAAAATAAAATAAAAATAAACATATAAAGTAGTGACTACAGGTTGAATAAAAATAATGCAGTGAAAGTAATAATACAGTATTAAAAATATACTAAAGTAAATACTCCTCCCATTTGAACAACAGTTTGGATGCTGATCATTGAGGCAACATTTGACTTTGCTGGCGCTCATGAGAAAACCAGTTGGAGGCAGAAGGCATTTGAAAAGTGGAAAGACTAGGCCAAGGCATGGCACAAGCTTGGAGTTGGGTCGAAGAAGTATGTTAGCTTGCCATTTTCTTCTGTAACCACTGACCTATAGAAGAGGGAGTTATCTTGGGATCAAGCAATTTTAAAGGGCTGATGATGTCACTCCCTCAATAGCTGATCGAACCAATATTCACTTTCCAAAGGTAATGTTCATGACTCTTTGTCCTCTCTGAACAATGACGTTCATGACTATTTGTCCTCTTTGAATGAGGATACAGAGAAATCACATAGTAATGAGTCATGAATCGGGGGATTCCACTTAGGGCATAAATTCTTCAGTGAACAAGGGTTGCATATGTAATGGAGACAACCCCTTTCAGTTGATCACTACGTGTTGAATCACGATGACCAATGGATCAGCATTCATATGGAAAATGTCTCAACTACTAAACCATGTTAGTAGTTAAGTACCGAAACACTCCAGCCCAACATACCTGAATGACTACCGCCCTGTAGCACTCACGCCCATCATCATGAAGTGCTTCGAGCGGTTGGTCCTGGCACATCTGAAAGACTCTCTGCCATCCACACTGGACCCACATCAGTTTGCTTAACGTGGAAACAGGAGCACAGAAGATGCAGTCTCCATAGCACTGCACTCTGTACTCACACACCTGGACAATAAATGCTGAATGCTGTTTGTTGACTTCAGCTCAGCATTCAACACTGTCATACCCACAAAGTTAATGATCAAACTTAGAGACCTGGATATCGACACGTCTCTCTGCAACTGGGTTATGGACTTTCTGACCAACAGACCTCAGAATTTTAGATCAGGCCACATCTGCTCCATCACCGTCACACTCAACACTGGTTTACCACAGGGCTGTGTGCTGAGCCCCTTCCTCTACTCCCTTTTTACCATCGACTATAGGCCTGTGAACAGATCCAACACCATCATCAAATTTGCAGATGACACCACAGTGATTGGTCTAATCAGCAACAATGATGAGACTGCCTACAGGGAGGAGATACAGCATCTGGCCACTTGGTGCACCGACAATAATCTGCTCCTTAACACAGACAAGACCAAGGAGCTCATTGTGGACTTCAGGAAGGGACGAACAGGCTCACATGATCCCATCCACATCAATGGGATGGCCGTCGAGCCTGTCTCATCCTTCAAGTTCCTGGGGACCCACATCTCAAAGGACCTTTTCTGGACCACCAACACCACCAGCCTGGTCAAGAAGGCTCACCAGCGCCTATCTTTCTTAAGGCAACTTAAGAAGAACCAGCTGTCATCAGCTGTCTTGGTAAACTTCTAACGCTGTGCAATAGAAAGCATCCTGACGAACTGTGTCACAGTCTGGTATGGAAGCTGCTCTGTTGCGGAGCATAAGGCACTGCAGTGGGTGGTGAAAACTGCCCAGCGCATCACAGGGACCACACTACCAGCCATACAGTAGAGGACATCCAGAGGAAACACTGTCTGCGCCGAGCACACAGTATTCTTAAAGATTCCTCTCACCCTGCTCACAGACTGTTTTCTCTCCTGCCTTCTGGCAGGCGCTTCAGGCTCCCCCAGACAAAAACCAGTAGACTAAGGAACAGCTTCTTCCCCAGAGCTGTCTCCCTTTTGAACTATGCCCCCCACTGACTCTTTGCCCCCTAATACACCCCCCACTCTGCTCATAACTTATACTCCTCATAATCATTGCACTATTTAAAAATTGCACATATTCATTGCACTGATTCATTTATTTGAACTGTACTTACCCACTGCACATTTGTAATTATGTACACACCCACTGTACATATACATTTGTAATTGTTTATCTATCTGCACACTTCTGATTATTAATAGCAACCTGTACATATTTCCATCTATTGTAAATCTCTGTTCATAGCTAATACAACCTGTATATATTGTTCATAGTACATCCATTTGTAAATATTATTGTAAAATAGTTTTTCTATAACTGCACTTTATAACTTATACCAGTATCCTGCACTTGCTGCTATTGCACTCCTGGTTAGACCTAAACTGCATTTTATTTCCTTGTACTTGTACATGTGTAATGACAATAAAGTTGAATCTAATCTAATCATCTAAAAAAAATGTTGCGTAACTACAGTAGCCTAAGCATAAAAACACCATCAAAAGCATAAACATCTAATGTCCTCGGAAGCTATTTTTAAGGGATTTTAGAAACTTGTAGAGTCATTGGACATTTTTTTACCTAAGTAAGCTAAAGCTGAATTACTCTGTTTGAATAAGTCAAGTTTGAATATGTCAGTATCATGGGAAAGCATTCCAATCCCATAGGAGAAGGACACTGCAGAGATTACATACTATTCCTTTTGGGAAATTTTATAGCAGAGCGCAAATGAGCCAGGTCTAACAGGGTAACACTACATATGGTTTAGTTGTTAGAAAAGACATAGGTTTACCTAAGGGAGGAAATTCACAGTCCCCCAATATGTGGGTTGTTTGGAGCCTTGGAGGAACTCTCTAGGGTTCATCAGCTGGGGAACATTCATCTCTGGATAAGGGATACTGGCGTGTGAAGGGTTGACATCAAACATTATACTTTTCTCCCAATTACTTAGTGTTACCCAGGGAACCTGCTCCAGGTTTCACCTAACCTGCAGATCTACAGACGTTTGTTAGAGAGGCCTGTCTTACCACTGGTATGCTGAGGCAATTGCATCCACTATCCAGTTGGCTAAACTGTTTGGAGATGCCACTTCCCTTCTGTCATTTCAAAACAGACAAAAAGCTTTTCAGAACTTCAAATGTTTTCTGTTCCATTATTATAAATGCACAAAGAGTTATCAGGACACAGCAGTGCTAGGGCTTTGCTCACTAGCTCATCTTGCACAAGAACTGTATGAACCTTGGGCAGATAGCCAGGCAGTGGTCTCAGGATAATGTGAGGGTTAACCTTCCTGATTTCAAGCAAACATTTGTTGAACCCAACTCTCCTGATTGAAGCCAACTTAACCATGAGTGCTGTTTTTAGAAACATAAATTTGAGCTCATTTAATTAAGTGGTTCAAATGGATCTCTTTGCTGTTCCACTAGGGCAATAGAGAGAACCCAAGACGGCATCAGAGAAGATAAGGGAGAAATTCACCTTCTGGCATATGTCAGGAAATTAATCAGTTCATGCTTTCTGTGTCCGGACATGTGCCACATCATGGTCAGTGGAGATGGCAGCAACATAAACCTTTAGTGTGGAGGGTAAAAGTCTCTGATCACACATTTATTTAATCAGACAGGTATAAGGTGTTCTCTGCCAGAATTGCACCTCTCAATGAATAGACTTCACTTCAGGGCATAGGTCATTCATGTATAGTTTACAGGGCATCAAAACTTTTCTAAAAACGGTTCCAGTTGCAATGACCAAATCATGGGATGTGACCACAACATTAAACAATTTACATCTTAAATAAGAATGTCTTTTGAGGGTCTCAAACATCTAATGAAGTCAAAATGATTAGATTGCCATTTACATTACGAAAAACAGATAGAGTGACCAAGTTAGATCAAATCCACAGAAGATCAAAATCGCTTGTACATTTTTTTGTTTGTTATTTGCATATTTGTCATATAATGCAAAGTAGCCTAAAATAGCAAGCCACATTTGTCTTCAGTGTAGTGTAACTATTTTTCTTGTCAACCTGTAGCATGTTGGTAGATGTGATTAGTCTTCTTTCTCTTTCATCCAGCTTGGAGGGAGGATCCATGGGATGCCAGAAGGCTTTGAAATGTTTCTACACCCATCTGCTGACTTGCACCTTTATACAACTTTATCTCTAATTTATTTGATAGCACCTCTCTGCCTGTTGGGGATTTCTTGCTTTGAAATGTACTTTAAAGCAGTGCAATTTTCTAGAAACATCTGTTTATATTGAGCTAAAATATATATATATATATATATCAAAACTGTTTACTTTGTTGTCTGATCATTAATGTGAACGTTTACAACATGCTAACTACAGACCTGTACCAGTTACCCATGCTTGTGGTTTTGGCAACTTGATAGCTATTGTACAAAATTTGACATGAAGTGTGCAAGAATGGCAAAAGATTGAAAAATACCAAAACTCAGTACCCTTTACACACACTAAATCCACTCTATCACCAATCACATTTTGAATTGGTATTTGAGACTGAGCATCAGCTCTATCATTCATTATGCCCTATCACTATTATTCATAATATCAACTTGATATCTATTGTACAATATGTGACATGAAGTGTGCAAGAATGGCAAAAGATTGAAAAATACCAAAACTCAGTACCCTTTACTTATACTAAATCCACTCTATCACCAATCACATTTTGGATTGGTATTTGAGACTGAGCATCAGCCCTATCATTAATTATGTTTGAGACCTCATGGAATGAGAAAACATATCAAAGTCATACACACATAACATTGAATATTGTGGTCCACAAGCAGATTGTTTCTCTTTATATGACATCAATGTATCATAATGAGATTAAGGAACCAAAAGTGCTTGTAGTCATTGACTTGCATAATATGGCCACAGCCATATCACCCTGCAGCCCCAGGACTGGTTACTCACTGAAGCTAAGCAGGGCTGAGCCTGGTCAACACTTGGATGAGAGACCACATGGGAAAACTAGGTTGCTGTAGGAAGTGGTTTTGGAGAGGCCAACAGGGGCACTCAAGCTGTGATTTTTATGAGTCCTAATGCCCCAGTGGTGAAGAAGATGCTATACCAGGGGTGTCCAAACTTGGTCCTGGAGGGCCGATGTCCTGCATATTTTAGTTCCAATCCCAATTAAACATACCAGAACCAGCTAATCAAGCTCTTTATAGCTATACTAGAATGTATGTATATACATACAGGTATGTTGAAGGAAGTTGGAGTTAAACTATACAGGACACCGAGTGGACCTCCGGGACCGAGTTTGGACACCCCTGTGCTATACTGCCAATGAGCTCCATCTTTTGGATGAGACGTTAAATCGAGGTCCTGAGTCTTTGTGGTCATTAAAAATCCCATGGCACTTCTCGTAAAGAGTAGGGATGTAGCCCCGGTGTCCTGGACAAATTTCCCTCATCAGCCCTTAACCATCATGGCCTCCTAATAATCCCCGTCCACTGAATTGTCTCTATCACTGTCTCTTCACTCCACCTATAGCTGGTTTGTGGTGAGCGCACTGACGCCATTGTCCTGTGGCTGCCGTCGCATCATCCAAGTGGTTGCTGCACCCTGGTGGTTGTGTGGAGAGATCCCTCATGATTGTGGGTGTACGGCCATACACAATAAATGCACTATACAGTATAAGTACTCATTACATCACATTACATTGCATTACATATGAACTATCAAAGGCCACTATTTCATCTTAAAAATAAATAAATAAACAAATAAATAAATAAAATAACTGAACATTCAACTGGATTTGAATATAATAACCTGATATACTGACTATAATAACCCAATAAATGCCAATAATTGTCTATAAAAAAGTTAAAAGTTAAACCTTCACTATGTTTTTCTCACAAATTGATCAATTCTAAATTATATCAAACTTACTGCTGATAGTTGACATTTGGTTGTAGAGCTGAACAACAGAAAACCTCACATAGCACAACAAACAAAATCTAAATTTAAATGTACATACAAATAACATTTTCATAAGCAGACAATAATCATGAATAAATCAACTGTAACTTTGGGTGACAAAGACTCTACTAGTTAAATCAAATTAAACAGTAACATGTTAAAAATGGCAAAAACAACTTGTTTTATTATTATTATTAATAATAATAATATTAGGATTGTACAACTGATATGTAGCACCTTACTCTTTGCAAAACAAGAAGGCAATGTAGGGCAGATTATTTAAAGCAGTTTGCTTAGTCACAGATGTTTTTTTTTTTTTTTTTTTTTTTTTTTTTTTGAGTTAGTGGAGCTTATCAAACTTAAAACAGGATCATTGAATTCACATTGTATGTAGTGTTTTTCCATTAAAGTTAGTTCAGAGTTCTCTCTAGTAGATGAGAGAGGTCCAAATTTATGAAATTTGGTTTGGTTTTGGCTTCAGTTCATTGATCTGTAAAGCAGCAATGCACTGTGTAATGTGACATTAAGTACAGCAATGTAGCATTTGGTCACACTGTATCCTACTTGTTGGATGAAGCTATATCACCAAACTATCCCCACATTACTATAGAACTGAGCTTAGAACAGTAATTGCTGACCCTTTAACTTGAGTAAAACTATGCAACTTTTTAACAGTTATGAACTTAAAACAAATCTAAACTTTTGAATATATTAAGTCACTGAACTGAATTGAATCACTTTTTCTATATATTTTTTTATGTTGCAGATGTGTTATATATTGGGGGAGGGGAGGTTGGGGTTGTTGGGATAAATGTTGAGTAGGCTGACGAGTTAACCAAATCATACAAATCATGAGAGTCATACAAATTATGAGAGATTTCAGAGATAAATAACAAAATGAGAAGGTGTGAAATACAAGAGACTGACAGGAAAACATGATTGTGGGCACTTGAGGTCCTAGTGAGCACAGTGGGCTTGCTCATCCACGAATGGAAGAAATTTTAAACTACTAGAACTCATCCTCGAGTGGGCGCCTGGCCAAACTGAGCAATTCGGGGGACTGACCTTAGTCAGGAAGTAGACCAATAACCCAGAAGTCTCAATGGTTTGAAAGAGCTCCAGTGTTTCTTGTGTAGAGAGAACCTTGGAGAAGAACAAAAATCTCTGAAGCGCTCCATAAGTTAGCTCTGTATGATAAAGTGGCTAAACTTCATGACAACCCATCCTGTATTTGCCAAAAATCATCTGGTAAACCATGATAAACAAAATCCTCTGGTATGATGAAACTAAGATTTAAGTATGGCCAAGCATCATGTCCTTACAGTGAAGTGTGGTGGTGGCAGAATCATGCTGTGGGGTGGTTTTGAGAGGCAGGAACTCAGAAACTAGTCAGGAGTGAGGAAGAAATTAATACAGCAATGAACAGAGACCTCCTTACGCTCAAGTAGGTTTTCATTGCTATGAATCCCAGACAGTTCATCTTTCAACAGGACAACAAATGTACGCACACAGCCAAGCTAACAAAGAAGTGACAATGGGACAACTCTGTGAAATGAGTGGCCCAGAGCTTAAACTAAATCCCGATTGAACACCTATGAAGAAATATGAAAATCGATGTGCACCGATACTGCCTATTCAGGCTGATGGAGCTTGAGATGTACTGCAAAAAAGAATCAGCGAAACTATATGTATGTCCAAGCTGAAAGCATGATAACCACAAAGACTTGAGGCTGTGATTGGTGACAAAGCTGCTTCAAAAAGTGAATACTTATGTACATGCAATTCACATTATCATTATGGGTTATTGCTTAGAAGTTTGAGTAAAAAACATATTTAAAGCTGTAACATACTGTAACAGAAATGTGGAAAAAGTGAAGCGCTGTGAATTCTTTCTGTGTGCAATGTGTTAAATCATTCAACTCAGTAATTTCTTATTAGTCTAAAAAGTCAGTCTGCCAAAGACAGGTTGTATAATGTGCTACTGTATTGTGTTTATTTAGATTTGTGCAAACAGTATGGTACATAACATTCATTCATTCATTTTCTTTTCGGTTTAGTCCCTTTATTAATCAGTGGCTGCCCCAGCGAAATGAACCGCCAACTTATCCAGCATATGTTTAACACAGCGGATGCCCTTCCAGCTGCAACACATCACTGGGAAACATCCATACACACTCATTCACACAGATACACTACAAACCATTTAGCCTACCCAATTCACCTATACCACATGTCTTTGGACTTGTGGGGGAAACGGGAGCACCCGGAGGAAACCCACGCCAACACGGGGAAAACATGCAAACTCCACACAGAAATGCCACCTGACTGTGAGGCGACATTGCTACCCACTGTGCCACCGCGCCGCACTGGTACATAACAAGAGGCAAAAACAGGTCTACATAGAAAGCAAAGGATAAAGACATCAGGGCACAGTGCATTGGCTTCCTTCAACTTGAAAGTTGAAGGTTGTGGGCTTGAGTCTCAGAGCACTACATACTTCACCACATAACATTTTTCTTTCTTTTTTTAATTCCCAGGTGCGCCAATTTGTTTGAATGAGAGTTGAGTACACTTTGGTTTGTTTGGTTGCAGTATCCTTGATACAAGGAACATTCATAGTAGGAAAGTGTTTTTCAAGTGTGCACTTTTTGCCCAATCATGGTTTACATGCTATCAGTCCTGCCTGTATGCATTAGTTACCATTCAGAGTAGTTTGATTATACACCACATTTGAAGATATGTTATAAGAATATTGCTGAAGAATATTTAACACACAGCAATGGGACAGATAAATGCATATATCTTTTTAAATTCCTGAATGAATGTTGTGGAGACAAGGTGGCATAGTGGGTAGCACAATTGCCTCACAACAAGAAGGTCGCTGGTTCGTGTGGATTTCCTCCGGGTGCTCCGGTTTCCCCCACAGTCCAAAAACATGCGGTATAGGTGAATTGGGTAAGCTAAATTGGCTATAGTCTATGTGTGTGAATGAGAGTGTATGGGTGTATGCAGCTGGAAGGGCATCCACTGCGTAAAACATATGCTGGATAAGTTGACAGATCATTCTGCTGTGGCGTCCCCTGATTAATAAAGAGACTAAGTCAAAAATAAAATGAATAAATCAATTAATATTTACAAAGCTTGCTTCTCAGAAGAATTTTAGCAGACATATGTAGTCTTTAGACAGCAATACACATGAGACATACTACAAACTAAAGTAGCTATAGTAGTTATTTCGATGTTGCCTGTACAGCTTGCTGTGGAGAAGATTATGGGCCCTATCATACACCCGGCGCAATAAGGTGCAAAACGTGTATGGTGCAATTTGTTGCTATTTTCAGATCAACAGTAATTTGTAAATTTTGCACCAAGTTGTTTAAATAGAAAATCAGTGTTGCACCAGTTTGTGTAAAAAGGAGGTGTGTTAAGGAGCATTGTTGACACATTGCCATTTTGAGGTACTGAAATAGACTGCGCCCTTGACCAACTAAACAAAGAATATCGAGGATAATGGATGGATTTTATTACTCCATGAAAGCAAAGGAGAAAAAATAAAGAGTAAAAGTAAAGTAAAGAGAAACAGGCTGATTGGAGGGGGTTTGTTCTTTATCCATGTGCTGCAGATGGTCATTTTAACTGTTTTCTCACTAGTGAAGCAATCAGTTTTTCCTTTTACAAAGTCCGCCATGTAAATAGCAAATGTGCCATGGTGCGATGCAACTGACTCTTAAAGGGAATGGGAGATTGGTTTAATGCATGTTTTGCTCAAAACACACCCATAACTCATTAAGAGAATAAGCACAACCCTGTTAGACCATGTGCCAGGGCGAAAACCATATTTTTCCATCTTTAAAATAGCAAAAGTGGATTCGGACACAACCTTAATGCTTTTGCACCATGCGTTTTAGACTTTGCTCCTAGATCGTTAAAATAGAGCCTTTTGTCTTTTTTCATCAAGCTAGCAGTGCTGCATGTGGGTTGAAATGAAGCAGTTTAGCAACTTCAGATACCTCCCTTTCAAAGTGATAAATAAAAGTCAAAATAAAATAAAATATTTTTTTCTTCAATAATCCATTGCTCTTGGGTACTCTTTTATTTCTTACAATTTATGGCACAGGAAGGAAATATGTTGCGCTATTTCTGTTTCACCAAAACTTCAAAACAAACTTTGAAGTAAACAACATCTATAAACTATTCCAAGGCTATCCCAAAATAGCTAAACTACCCCACGAACCTCTGCGCCATACTCACCCACCCAGAGTGCTTTTTCAATAGGACCTCAGCATGCAATGCATTGAATAGAAACCACATGTATTATTGAGAACAAAACAGAGCACATGCATCCAGAACTGCAGCATAGCGGAAACGGGGGTGGAAGAATTGGTGAACTGTGCACAAAAATGGCAAGCAGGCATCTCGGCTCATGCAATTTCACAGTTCCTAAAAATAAATAAATAGTTAAATAAACAACTCAGTGTACAAATAAAAAATGCTGGGTCGGAAGTGAAAAGCACATGAAAATTTTATAGGGGGAACATTATTTTGCTGTGGTTAGCTGGTTGTGAATTCGAAGAGAGGGAAGATGTTGAAGATGTGGGTCCAGCTAAAAGAGTGAAAGTGTGTGTGTGTATGAGTGTGTACCTGGTATTCATTAGGTTGTGGGGGCCAGATGTATTAATACCAGTGATTGTTGACCCTGTGGAGGGATTTATTTATTTGTGTTCCCATGAGGAAAACGGGTCATAAATAACACAGAATTAAGTATTTTGAAAATGTAAAGTTGCAGATTGTTTCTGTTAGTCAAATAATAGGGTTGGGGTAACTATATATATATATATATATATATATATATATATATATATATATATATATATATATATATATATATATATATATATATATATATATATATATATATATATATATATTATATATATAATAAATATAATATAATAATAAATATATTTATTTATTATTATTTTTTTTTTTTCACTTGTCGTAATTGTATTTATTTATTTATATGATAGATAGATAGATAGATAGATAGATAGATAGATAGATAGATAGATAGATAGATAGATAGATAGATAGATAGTTTTATAGAGGCAATGAAGATAGACATTACAGCACAGAGACAGCCATATACACTTGAAAGCCCCTGGAGCATGTGGTAAATTGCCTTGTTCAAGGGCACAATGATAGTGGTCATTGAAGGTTCCCTGATTTGATTTGAACCATGGCCTTCCTGTCGAGGGTGAAAGGCTTTTACAGCAGAGCCTCTTGGCACCTTTAAGCATCCTTCTCAAATGTACCATTAAATCCCCATATGCTGTATCTGTAGCCAACAGCACTTATTGTTGAAATGTTGAACTTGTGTTACAAACACCAGTCCAGTGAATTAATTAGCTGTCAGATATACATGCTCATCCAGAAACAAATAGCTTTCCATGTTAACTGTGATGCAAAAATTAGGGTATAAGGTGTAAGTTTTCACACTCATAAATATCAGTTTTGTGGGTCCAAGTTCGTGGTGTCCAACATGGTGAGATTGAATGTAAATATGCCTCCACAAATCCCTTGTGAAGACTTAGTAACACTATAGATTATTTTGAGGAAAGCAGTTAACAAACACCACTTGTTATAAACAATGTGAGTAACAGTTGCATTCACACGGCAACATTATGAAATAATATATTTTGTCTTACCTAGGTTTAATTTTAATAACCCAATTATACAGCAGTACTATATGAGCACTGGGATACAAATGTTATGATATATCAAATTGTATTTTGTTTTGTCGCCTCACAGCAAGAAGGTCACTGGCGTGGGTTTCTTCCAGGTGCTCTGGTTTCCCCCACAGTCTAAAGACGTGTTATACTGTAGGTGAATTGGATAAACTAAATTGGCCACAGTGTAAGAGTATGTGTCTGTTAATAAGTGTGTATGGGTGTTTTCCCAATACTGTCTTGTGGATGGAAGGACATCGGGTGTGTGAAACATATGCTGGATTAGTTGACGGTTCATTGCGCTGTGACGACCTCTAAAATAGAGACTAAGCCGAAGGAAAAAAAAAATACTGAATGGACTTTGGATGCTAAGTGGCATACATGCTAAATTAAATCATAAATGAAACTGGTGCTTGTTACTCTCTTAAAATATAGCATTTTTGTGCTGTAAATTTAAGTAGTTTTAAAAATGTGTACTTTTACTTGAGTACCTTGAGTACATTTTTAGTGCTGTATCTGTACCTTTACTCCACTACTTTCCTACAACCTGAAGTCACTACTTATTTTTTTTCCTTGTCTTTCGGGGATTAGAAAACTCAGTCCTGTGATTCCTGTCCAATCAAATCACACATTGAAGATAAATCGCATCATAATGAACTACCTCAAGACATGGGCAATTTATAAATGCAGCACACTGTTTGGAAGTATTAAAAGTGTCCAAGAAGATGTCCAAAATCTTTACATGCAATGACCCAGAGACTGTTTAGATACACATCACTGATAGGAATATGACAGATGTTAACTGTATGATGACTAAAATGGCCTTAAATACCCAGCAGGCACAAGACATCAACATGACGTTAGATTGGCGTTGTACCTTAACATTGTGGGGGCGTTGCATTTCGTTTAGAAATGAAAATCATGTTGACATCAAGGTCCAATGTTCAACCTAAAATCAACCAAATATCAATTTCTAATGATGTTACAGCTTGACTTGTGTTGACGTTACCACTATGACATCTATCTGACGATTTTGGTTGCCATACCTGATGAATAAATGTCATTATTTGACGTCAATATGACGTTGGTTTAAGACGTTGGCTTGACAGAATTTTGGTCACTTTGGAACACAACCTAAAATCAATCAAATATCAACGTCATTTGACGTTGTAGGGGATCAACCTATGTTAAAAGATTGATCAGGGATTTTTTAGCTCATTTCAAGGGATCGAATCTTGAAGAATGAGTTGACAACCATCCCAAATTAATTCTAGTACTTATTACTAGATCTTAGAATCACACCTGCTGGGAAACCACAAAAGCAGAGATTTGGCTTATCTGTAACTGCTTAAGATCAATTGTGCACCAGTTCAGCAAGAGACAATGTTTGTTTGTTTCTTGTTGTGCTTTTGCCAAAAGTCTTAAGTTTCTCTCATCAGGCTGGCCTCAGGGAAGCACGGTGCTCATGATTGGTCGGTGACTTGGTAACGTCGTTGGGATTCACTCGCTCGTGAGTAGAGTTTGGCCTGGGTTACCGAGGTGATGGAAGTTTTAGCAGTTTCGGTGGTCCTGAAACTTTAAGAGGTTGCATGGAATGTTTGTGGTGACCCAATTGCATGGCGGTGCGGTTTCCGAGCAAGGCGAAAGGGGGCAGAGAGCACTGCTAGCACAAGCAATCTAATGCAAAGAGTAAAGTTTTACTGTTGGAGGACATTTTTAAGTGGTCTGGTTTGGTCCATCTCCATGGCACTGTCTTCCAATGAGCGGCTGCCATGGAGGGCGGGACCACGCCCCATACCATCGTACTCAGGATCAATCTTTAACAGACTGCTTGTTAATTTCATGTGGTGAAATTTCTTGTAACTTTGTAACTATCATACATCAATTGTTACAAGACGAATACTGTTTGTACTACTAGTTTTTAATTTATTGCAAATATCACTAGCTTTCGTTTAGTACCAGACATCATACATTTCAGACACATACAGAAGATTTCATCTGCCAAAAGGGGTTAAAACCATTGATTAACTTGGTTGGTTGGAATAAACACAGTATATGAGGAAAACTATGGCATATTATTCAAAGATACATCTGCCTTAGTTGTAACACTTCAAGAGGTTGTCTTTAATTCATATGCATTAATTCCAGAGATCCTTTGTCTCTACAAGAGTGTGCATCTGGCAACAAGAGTCATGAACAAGAGTCTCGTAAGGCAGTTAGCTGGGATTCCTATTGAAAACTTGTAAGGCACCATTGTTAGGTGATTAAATCATTTACCAAATTTGGTACAGGGTCCACAGAACATCTGCGGCCAAAGTATTGGTGAAAATAGTCAAATCAATTGGCTCTCTGTTATCGTGATAGTATAAGCCCTCGGGCCAGTTTTAAATGACTAAGACAATGTGGCGCCTGATTTCACAAGTCGCAAGACTTCAGATTCAGACTGGTTTTGAGTTCTGCAATATGCCAGTGAGTTCCAACAACGTTATTATTGGAGATCCAAATAATGTTGTTCTTAGACACTGGCTAGCCACTGAATTTTGGTAACCTGACTTCACAACCTAATATTAACATCTTATGATGTTGTGAGTCTGCTGGCCAATAACTAAATGCACTACAGAATGTTACGTTTACACACATCCACAAATTACATGTAAATGCATCAGCTTTTTATAGCATAATTCTCACTACTCGAGTACTTTTGAAAGGTCTACTTTTTACTCATACTGTACTTTGAGTAATATTTGCAGCAGATACTTGTACTCTACTTCCACTACATTTTTAATTAAGTAGTGGTACTTTTACTTAGGTATGATTTTTCAGTACTCTTTCCACCACTGCATAATTATTATGACAGAGACGCATGTTGTATTTTTGTTTAGAGCATACAGCATTTTGTTTTTGTTTTGTCTGGGTACAAAAATATATGTTGTAGGCCATAATCAAAACTTAAACCTCAGAATCTCTAGTGCTTTAAATCAGGGAGAAGAGCATGGTTTTGAGAAGACATGAGCATGTTCACCTGGGTCAGCCACGAAACCTCTAACATGACTGAACAACTCACAGTGGGGAAAAAGAGAGAACATGTTTTGCCATTACAGTACTGTGACTTACATCAGTGCTTGGCATTTTGCTGATGTTACACTATATGTTTGTATAACAGTGAATCCAATTTACTGGTGAACCAGAAATAACCAGGTTGTATAACACTGTCATAAAATCACCTTCCATTTTAGTTTACAGAATAGCTTAAAGGCTTAATATCTTGACTGAAAATAAGTAATTATTATTATTATTAGTAGTAGTAGTAGTAGTAGTATTCTAATCTTAATCTGTAGGTACAATAGGTGATTGTCTTCAGAATTTATTTATTTATTTATTCTTTTATTATTATTATTACACAGTGGCACAGTGGGTAGCACGTTTGCCTCACAGCAAGAAGCTCGCTGGTTCGAGCCTCGACTGGGTCAGTTGACGTTTCAGTGTGGAGTTTGCATGTTCTCCCCGTGTTCACGTGGGTTTCCTCCGGGTTCTCCGATTTCCCCCACAAGTACATTAGGGTAGGCTAAATTGTCTGTATGAGTGTGAATGAGTGTGTATGGATGTTTCCCAGTGATGGGTTGCGGCTGGAGGGGCATCTGCTGCGTAAAACACATGCTGGATAAGTTGGCAGTTCATTCTGCTGTGGCAACCCCAAATTAATAAAGGGACTAAGCTGAAAAGAAAATAAATGAATTTTCATTATTATTATTTTTTTTTTTGTGCTGATTTATAGTCTTCACATTCCCATAGTAATTATGAAATTAAAATAAGTGATCTAATTGTATATATTTTTTTTACAAATTTATATCTGCTCACCCTGTTCACACAGTTACATACACTCTGATGATGTATATATATGTGCACCCTGTTCACACAGATATATACATCTTCAGAGCATTCACATGCTATGTGTCAACCTGCTGCTGACAGAGTTATGATGACAGGCAAACAACATCTACCTGACCTTCTTTCTGAAAGACCAATGTCAAGTGGCCTTGTATCCACAAAAAAAGAATGGCGGCCTTTGAAAAGGCTTCTAGCAAAAAAGGCTTGATCCAAACTGTTCTGAAACCTGAATCAATATTGAAGTTGCTTTTTACACTGGAGGCAACTACATGAGTCAAATCCACTGAAGGATGACGTCATTGGTTAAAGTATTTCTTTTAGGTAGGTATGAATGTTTTAAAATGAACTGCTCCACCCTGTTCTTGGAGATCCACCTTCCTACAGAGCTCAGCTCCAATTCTGATCAAACACACCTGAACCAATTAAATAGGACCTGAACAGCACTTGATAATTACAGGCAGGTGTGTTTGATATGGGTTGCAACTGAAATCTGCAGGAAGGTAGATCTCCAGGAACAGGATCTGCATCCCAAATGGCACACTCTGCCCGTTCTCAATTCCAAGAACGCAGAGAATGGACTTGCGTTCTTGTGGAGACCGGTCTTGCCAGGTGTCCTCGGAAGAACGAACTCGGGAGACCACGAGAACAGAGAACGCGTCCTGTGAGAAATGAGATGCTGCTTTCTTCCTGATAGTCACATGAACTTTAGGCATTTTAAATGGAAAATGATTTATACATTACAGCATTTATACAACGATTTATTGTTTTTCCCTTTTCATAATATATACTATGCATAAAAACATTATAAATATACGTTGTACAATATAAATAAAACAGATTTTAATGTGTTTATTCCTTTATTAAGATGTCCATGGTAATGTTTATATTCACTGTTTCATTTAGGGAAACTCCTGAGGTAAATAAGTTATATCTCTGAGTCTGAACTTTAATCATATATCTAAATAAAATGCTGAGCTTCCCACCTCCAGTCGCAATGACTTCTGGGACTTCTAGAGTGAGATCATCGCTCAAGTCTGCATCGGTGCGTCCTCGATATCAAGAACACATCCGTGAAGTTTCATGCGTCCTCTGTTCTTGCGGTCTTAAGTATTGGAACTGAACTTTGGCAGCTGATGATGACGTTACACGAGAACACGAGGACGCAAGACCGCTGAAGAACGCATATTGAGAAACAGCCTCTATATGTACTTATGAACTTACACACTCAACAGCATAGTATATGTATGTAGTGTTGCTCCAAATGGACCACTAATGTTTTTTTTTTACCAAGCAGAGATTCAAACCATTTGCCTGGTGATGTTTTTGATGGTTGCCAAATAAGTGAAATAAATGACAAAACTACCAAGTAATACATGCCATGATTATAACCGCGTTCACAATCGGGAGGCGCTATTCTCACTCTCGTAGAAGAATTTTGCTTTCACAATCCAAATGAAATAAAGTATTCCAACATCAGTGCCCGAAAGCTCCACCCCTTCCACTACTTGAGCAAAGCAGCAGCTGTTCAGTGTGCTGTTCATCCACACTAAATTTTAAGGGTTGAAGAAGTGCATCATTCATTCATTTTCTTTTCGGCTTAGTTTCTTTCATTAATCCGGGGTCGCCACAGCGGAGTGAACCGCCAACTTATCCAGCACGTTTTAACGCAGCGAATGCCCTTCCAGCCGCAACCCATCCCTGGGAAACATCCACACACACTCATTCACACTTATGCACTACGGACAATTTAACCTACCCAATTCACCTGTACCACATGTCTTTGGACTGTGGGGGAAACCAGAGCACGCGGAGGAAACCCACATGAACACAGAGAGAACATGCAAACTCCACACAGAAATGCCAACTGACCCAGCCAAGGCTCGAACCAGCGACCTCCTTGCTGTGAGGCGATCGTGCTACCCACTGCACCACCGCATCACCCTTAAAGTGCATCAATCAGGTTATTTAAAGTACATTTAATCTTTTTAAAGTTTTCAATGCAGTACCCAGCAAGCATTTTTTGTTTTTAAACGATGACTAATAGATGTCTAATAGACATCTAAACACAGCCGTCTTGGCTAAAACAAGGCTAAATTCGGGCTGTCAGTGAAAATCTAACACATGTCTAAGAATTGGCCAAAACTTTACTAGTCAATAAATAAACAGAAATGAATGACTACACATATGAAGTCTGTCTAATCAGTCTATTTGACGACTAGTCTAGTTTTGGGCTATTCTTATTAGATTTTCACTGACAGCCCAAGTTTTGCCATGTTTTAGCCAAGCTGTCTATGTTTAGATGTCTATTAGATGTCTAATTAACAGAACATTGTTTGCTGGGTACTTACACTATTGATACTACAAAATGGCATATAATAGTGCATACAGTGTAAGTATGCAATTTGGGACGCACCTAATGTTGAGCACCCCTGTACTAGACACTTCCTGGCAGGTGTGTTGAACCAAGTTGGAGCTAAACTCAGCAAGCCACCGGCCCTCCTGGGGTGCATTTTCGAAAACCATAGTTAACCAAGTAAGGTCGCAAGTTGCGTCGTTACAAACATAGTTCGATGATTTGGCATTTCCCAAATCCGTCGTTCCAACAAACATTCGCAAACTGCGTCACAAACGTCCATGCTTGCAAGTACACCTCTGGAGCTGTAATTAGAAACATAGTTCCTGGCTGTGTTCTATTTCCAGTTACCCCCCCCCCCCCCCCCCCCTATACTCTATTCGTTTAGAACATTCTAAAATTTAAACTTGGAATGATAAAAAAAAAAAAAACGTTAAAATAATTTCTGTTAGTAATTTGCTTTCAAAGCATTTTTACAGTTCAGTTTTAGCTATTTTCATGTTTACAATTGCGCTCCCTTCGCAGTGCACTTCATTTTGAACAGTCTCATGACGAAAGCTATAGGTGACTGTGGAGAGGTAAGCATGATCGAACACCCAATGAGACGGGAGAGCATGCTCAGAGCCCGGCGGCTAATCAGCAGGCCAATCACCGACCCCGTCTTCTTCCCACACAAAAATAAACTTTACTACAGTGGTGACGAAACCCGGGAAGGAGAAGAGCCTCACTGCCAGAATGACCACTGTAGTAAAGTTCGTTGTTGTGTGCCCTGCTGAAAAATCCAGCTTAAACCAGCCTAAGGTGGTTGGCTGGTTTTAGCTGGTCGACCAGCCTGGTTTTAGAGGGGTTTTGGCCATTTCCAGGCTGGTTTCCAGCCATTTCCAGCCTGGTCTTAGCTGGTCAGGCTGGAAAATGACCAGCTTAAACCAGCTTGACCAGCCAAAACCAGCTATGTCCAGCTTAAACCAGGCTGGTCAAGCTGGCTTTAGCTGGTTCAAGCTGGTCATTTTCCAGCCTGACCAGCTAAGACCAGGCTGGAAATGGCTGGAAACCAGCCTGGAAATGGCCAAAACCCCTCTAAAACCAGGCTGGTCGACCAGCTAAAACCAGCCAACCAGCTTAGGCTGGTTTAAGCTGTTTTTTTCAGCAGGGTGGGAAGAAGACGACAGGGTCGGTGATATAAGGTAAGTAAATGTCTTTTATTTTTAAGTACACACATGCACACAAGCTCTCTGGTGTCTGTGTGGGTGCTCTCACCTCTCCCGGCTGCTCCTTCACCTCTCCTTAAAGCCGTGGTCACACTGGACTTTTCCCTCCATAGACTTCCATTCATATGCACGCGAATGCGTCAGACCGGAAACGTAGGGTCATGCGTCGGAGTTTCGCAGGTTGCTGCGGTGCAAAGTTCAAGCTTGGTGAACTCTGACCTGCGAAATCGCATCACTTGACTGCGTGAGACCATTCCAGGATCAAAACATGACCTCTCTGAACTGAAATTTAAAACATGGAGCAATCGCTCGCTTTTTTAATGTCTAATCATCTTGTTTAATCCCGCCCCTTTTCGCAGCGCCGTGCGACAGAATTTCGCAAGCTCAAACTCTAGTGCGACTGCGGCTTAAGAAGGGTGTCTTTCCGGCCCAATCACTAGAATAAACAGGTGTTATTTATTATTTCTGATTGGCCTGCTGATTAGCCGCCGGGCTCTGAGCATGCTCTCCCCTCTCATTGGGTGTTCGATCATGCTTACCTCTCCACAGTGAGCTATTATTTAAAAGCGGAATTTATGTTATGTCTCCAAAGCTTGTGAAAACAAAAAAACATAGCATACGTTAATGCTTTTAATTTATAGGTTAATTATTAAGTATCAGTACTGTATATGACATGGGCCTGTAGGTTAGAACATTTCTGCAGTGGTTTGATTGTGTCAAATTGTAAAAGTAGACTTTTCTAAAAATAAGTAAACAGTATCCTACTTAATCATCATCATCATCATCATCATCATCATTTATTTTATTATTAAAGTAGGATTTTTTTTTAATTTCCTAATAAACAATAAATATTAAATTTCATTTCTTAATAAATAACCTCATTATTTATTTCTATGATTTATGAGATTAGAACAGGGTTAGCTTTTGTAAGTGATTTTATGTTTTAGAATAGGATATGTAATGTTCTCAATAATATTTGTAAAGGAAACATAGGCCCTATATATGCCATTTACATATATTTGCAATTAATATGGAAAGTGAGTGCATGTTTTTACCAAAACTAATATTAGAATTTTTTTTATGCATGTGTTCATAAAACAATATAATTTGCACAAAGAAATTATAGGGTTCTTCTCTAAAGAAGTAATTACTCCACATGGTTTAGAGCATCATTATGGGTGTTTTATGTTATAACTAACGTGGTTCAAACAATGGATCTGCGACAGAGAAACTACGGGTTTTGGGAAACACTCGTCACTACATCATTCTTTTCCCAAATGATGCATCGTACTGTTGTTGTTTGGGAAACGCACCCCAGGACCAAGTATGGACACCATTCCATTCTGTGCCGATCCAGTCCAGTCAGCAACAAAGCAGTTGCATTTTCTACTGCAGTGCTGATAACAGAACTCTGGAATTTAATACAAATTAGTTGTTGCCTTGGTAATTTAAGTGTAATGTAAAAATGTAACGTGATATGGATAACAAACAGGATATTCCTGTTTTTAGGACTCATGTTTTTCCTGATATTTACTTAGTTCAATAGCAAAATAGAAATAAATAAATAACACACTCAGTGAACAGTCACTACTCATGTTGGACAAAGTGCTTGTCATTGTAGATGTCAGTGGGGCATGCTCACTATGAAAATTCTTGCATGCAAGAATTATTATTACACACTTACATGCTTTGCTTGCAACAGTACAAAACCATAAACATACTAGATATACAGAATTATTAGCCCCCGTTAAATATTTCCCAAATGATGTTTAACAGAGCAAGGAAATTTTCACAGTATGTCTTGATAATACTTTTTCTTCTGGAGAAAGTCTTATTTGTTTTATAATAAAATATATCATAAATAATAATTATCATAAATTCTTAGAAACTTGCCTAATTACCCTATCCTGCCTAGTTAACCTAATTAACCTAGTTAGGCCTTTAAATATCACTTTAAGCTGTATAGAAGTGACTTGAAAAAATATCTAGTAAAATATTATTTACTGTCATCATGGCAAAGATAAAATAAACCAGTTATTAGAGATGAATTATTAAAACTATTATGTTTAGAAATGTGTTGAAAAAAATCTCTTCGTTAAACAGAAATTGGGGAAAAAATAAGGGGGGGCTAATAATTCTAATTTCTACTGTAATTTGCATATTTTTCTCTTGGAATCTCCTGCCAAACTCGGAATTTCCATCGATATGCCAGACAGAAAAGTTTGATTGTTCTCTCCAGAGAAGACATCTCCACTGCTCTGGAGTCCATTGATGACTTGCTTTACAGCAGGACTATTCAATTAGTTTGTCATGGGGGCCAGTTCATGAAACGCATCCCTAACGAACTAAGGGCCGGAGAGATATTACTTGCAATATGAGTGATGCCACAACTGCATATAAGAGCCCATATGTTGTATTGTTGCTCCTTAAGACAGCCACGTTGTATTTTTCTACATTAAAATCTTAATATATTGTATTCTGAAACTACATAATATCACTGCATTGTACAATAGGCTTTTTTTAACAAACATTCAAATGTTGTATTTCAGAGCACAACAAAAACAGTGCATTGCTTAAGTAGGCTTCCTCTACATTCAGACACATTCATATGTTATGTTTTGAACTGCATAACAATTATGGATGCAACAATTATAGATTTTGGTTGTACGATTATAGTCTGAAGAATAATCATAGTTTTACGGTTATCACATCTAATGTAAAGTTAAGCTTTATATTAGCTAAGTAGCTACTTAGATTAACTGTTGTTATCATCTGCGTTCATACACACATAATCATTTTAATAATAATTCGCCTAACATATCTTGTGTTTACATTGCGCTGAAAGCCATGCACAACTCTCACCACTACGGCATGCATGAGATGTTTTCTACTGCGTTCGCCCGGAAAGCCGCGACCTCGTTGCTCCGCTTGCGGCCGCATATTGGCATATATTCTTACATTAGAAATAACAAACTTGCACGCGGAAAAGACGTAATATGTGAACGGCCCGCTGCTATAGTTAATCTGGTTTGCTTGCGTATTAGCCTCGGTGTACAAGCTCAGAACTTTAAACTAGCGCACAGCTGGCAACTTGGTATATCTTTAATTGCAGCAGTTTCGTACTGGAATGCAGCTTAGTGAAGCCTTTAGGATTAATTAACCGTGACGAATTAAAGCGCAATTAATAGTGAAATCGGCTAATCGTTGCATCCCTAATAACAATATCAGTCCATTGTACAAAAAGCCTTTTCTACAAACATATCCAAAAGTTTTCAGCTGCTCACACCACTGGCTTAATGTCAGGTGACTCATGCTCTGCACAGCTAATGCTGTATTGAACAGACGCACGTCACTTCATAACTATAGTGGCCGTTTTTTTACTGAACTAAATTTATTTTTGATGTCTTGGTCACACTATTTGGAGGGCCGGAACAAATTGCCTCGGGCTGCCAGTTGAATAGCCCTGCTTTACAGCATTGAACATTGACATTGGTGATGTAAGGCATGGATGTACTGTAGTTGCTGAGCAAAGGAAATCCATTCCATTAAGCTCTCCATACATCTGTTATTGGTCTAATCTGAAGATTCTACCTAATTTTGAAGTCTGAAGCTAATGGCTGCATAGAGTTGGTAACTTCGACACACTGTGTGCCTCAGCATGTGCTGAACCTGCTTTGTGCTTTTTCGCGTTGTGTTGCTTTTGTTCCCAATTGCTTTCACCTTGTTTTAATACCACTAATAGTTGACTGTGGAATATTTAGTAGTGAGGAGATTTCACAATTGGATTTACTGCACAGGTGTCAGCTTATCATGGTACCATACTTGAATTCATGGTGCTACACAGTGCGACCACGGAGGTAATTGGAGCATATAATATAATGATTTTCTAGGGGTGTTCCAAAACCTTTAACAGCAGTAATGAGCATGAACATTATTTTTTTTTATTTTTTATATAATTAACATTATTGAAAAAGAATATATGCATCAAACTTTAATATATGCCACTTTATATTATTTTTTAAAAGCATATTTTCCCCTATTCCTCTTGTTTGTTAACTGCAGCCCGGCTTGATGCATCAGCATGATGAAGTTTTAGGATTAATTATTGATTTGCTGTGAAGTGAAAACAGCTCCATGTGAGCAATTTTACATCTGTTTATAGTCAATTCTTTGTCATAGATTTTTTACATTTTCTCATTTCTTCATCTAATTTGTGTCACTTAATTATTAATAGAACATAAATTGCTGTGGGGAAGTTTCTTGAAGGATGCATGTTTACAGGCTTGCTCAGTTCAGAGCACACAAGGGACTGGAAGCACTTTCACATGCACCATGGAAACCGCAGAACTGCAGAAGAATTTTTATGAAGTCGGAGCAACAATTATTTGTTCAGCCCTGATCACAAATTGTTTGAGACCACAAAGTGTCCTCTAGAAGAATCACCAATTGATAACATAAAAAGACCTTTCAAGGTCTTTGCAAGACCCCTTTAACCAATCTATAAAATCAACACATAAAAGGTGGTGAAACAGTTTTATTTTAAGCCCTGCCACTGCAGTAAAATGGTTGAGTGATAGGCAGCGCTAGAAAGGCTCAGGAGTCAAGGTTCAGCTAGCATAGAGACTCATAACTGACCTATGACAGATCCATCATAATCAGTTGTGTGGTCCTGCTATCCATAATGTTGTGGGGACCAAATAACAATGGCAGGCATTTTTAACCCTGGATAACAAAACCAGTCCTATTTTGCATGAGTTTTTTTTTGTGGAAATATTAAACAAAATACATTGTACAGTTGAAGTCAGAATTATTAAACCCCCTGAATTATTAGCCCCCTGCTTATTTTTTTCCCCAATTTCTGTTTAAGGGAGAGCATATTTTTTCAACACATTCCTAAACATTATAGTTTTAATAACTCATTTCTAATAACTGATTTATTTTATCTTTGCCATGATGACAGTAAATAATATTTTACTAGATATTTTTCAAGACACTTCTATACAGCTTAAAGTGACATTTAAAGGCTTAACTAGGTTAATTAGGTTAACTATGCAGGTTAGGTTAATTAGGCAAGATATTGTATAACGATGGGTTGTTCTATATCAAAAAGAGATATAGCTTAAAGGGGCTAATAATATTGACCTTAAAATGTTTTTTTTTTTAATCAAAAGCTGCTTTTATTCTAGCGGAAATAAAACAAATAAGACTTTCGCCAGAAGAAATAAATATTATCAGACATACTGTGAAAATGTCCTTGCTCTGTTTATAATTTGGCAAATATTTAAATAAAGAAAAAATCTAAGGGGATTTAATAATTCTGATTTCAAGTGTATGTGTAAAAACAATAGATTTTTTTATTTTATGGCAAAAATCATTAGAACATTAAGTAATGATCGTCTTCCATGGATATATTTAGTCAACATGCATCTGCAATATATCAAAACTTAATTTTTGGTTAGTAATGTGCATTGCTAATAATACAATACAGAGAACTTAACAGAGTGCAGATTTTCTTTTAATCTTCAGATTCCATATTTTCAAATAGTATCTCGGCCAAATATCACCCTATCTTAACAAAACCATACGTTACTGGAAAGTTTATTTATTCAGCTTTCAGATGACATATAAATGTCAATATTCAAAAAAGAAAAAAAGACACGACTGGTTTTGTGATGCGGGGTCACATGTAGACATTTAGGAAATACTACAATAATTTTTCAGTTCATTCAATCATCCTTTGGCTTAGTCCCTTTATTAATCAGGGGTCACCACAGTGGAATGAACCGCCAACTTATCCAGCATATGATACTACAGTACAAAACAGTACAGATGCCCTTCCAGCTGCAACCTAGTACTGGGAAACACCAATACACTCACTCATTCACACATAAACACTATGTGAAGTATAATATTAAACTAATTTCGAGAGGAGCACGTGCTCATGATTGACCCACCTGACCCACACTAATCACGATCCTCCGATCAAAGGATTCCAAGTCACTATATATATCCTCATTTCCTTTCTACAACTATCTTCATCTGGAAGAAACCCCCCTCCTCCCCTTCTTCCGCCTTTATACAGAATGGGCAGCATGGTGGCCTAGTGACTAGCACTGTTGCCTCACAGCAAGAATACCAATGGCTCCGGGTCCTCGCTGGGCCATCTGGTATTTCTGTGCAGTGTAAGAATTTTCTCCCCGTGTCTGTGTATCCTAAATCTTTTTTCTAAATGTCTTACTCTCAGGACGTTTACCTTAGCCTCAGCAGCTGGGGAGTTTTGAGATCAACCTGAGCTCAATCCCCTCTCGCCCTGCGAAAGGGAGGGAGCCCTGGGCCCGAGGATCCCTTGAGGATCAGCGCTCTCTCCCAGGAGAGCATGCCTAACAAGCTATGTATAAATCTTGAGCTAAGAGTGAATTCTTAAAGGCCAATTTAGTTTATTGAATTCACCTATACCGAATGTCTTTGAACTGTGGGGGAAACCGGAGCACCCGAAGGAAACCCAAGCGAACATGCAAACTCCACCAAGAAATGTCAACTGACCCAGTAGGGATTCAAACCAGCGAGCATCCTTATCGCCTAATTTGTAATCTCTAATGCAATTTTTAAAGGGTGACAAAAATACTTCAAAAAATTAGCATTTACTTGCACAATCTTATGTTTTACACATTTTCACTATTGCTGTTGTATGAAATTAATAATTTTTATTCTATTTTAATATTTAGTTTAGTTTGTCTTTCATTTATGCATAACTCATATTATAAAACGATTTGCCTTGGTCAATTAAATGTTTAAATGTATTGTATTCAACCCCACTCCCCATTTCTGATGATCTGAAGTAATCAGACAGAATGTTTTGCCTTTAGCCATCAAAGTAATGCATCATAAATTCTCAGAGGCAACAGATGCTTTTGGCTTAATACATACATAAATAACAGATGGAAATCATTTAGAAGAAACGAGAAAAGGGAAAGAGACAAAAAGAGGAAGTGGGAAAAAGTTAAGAAGCAATTACAATTTTCTTTGCAAGATTGCATATTCACAATTGGCGCAGTCTTAAAGAGAAAAAGAATCAAGAGAAAAATGAATTAAAAATGAGACTTGCTTCAGAAAATGCCTGATAGTTTTAGTTAAAAATTAGCTATTTTGTTTAAAACCTCCTCAAAGCTCAAAAATCCACAATTCACAGAAGGGATGTCACGGATTATTCTGGAAATAAAAGCTGCATCAGCAAACAGCGGGGAGGCACATATCAGAATGCATGAGGCTCTCTTGGCTTCACTTTACATACAAATTGCTGTCAATATAAAATAGCCTATTTTGAATCTGGAAATATAAGAAGAACAAAATAAACTGTCACAATTGTCCACTGAGGCTGAAAAGAGAGGAGAGGGTTAAAAGAAGCAGGAAACAGGATCTCACTTTAAACTTATGCCAATACCACTTTTGATTTTAAAGAATTCATTTTTGGAGAGCTTGTTCATTGATGGTCTTAAGAGAAGCACATTGACATCCACCTATCTCAAGTATATTGGTGTGGCAGAAATGTGAAGGTAGAGGCTAGACCTGAGTATGCCTGGGACTAACTGTTCCCATTACAGATGACCGTCAATTAAAAAAAAAGTTTAACAATAAAAAGAGAATTAATGGGTACAGTTAAATAATTATCATTTGGAAATTCTTACCTTGTGCTAATAATTTTTATTGAAATACATTACATAATAATTGACAACAGGCTAGGTTATTAAAAACATAATGCATGTCTATAAGACCAAAGTCAATAATTATCTTTATACTAGAATTGCTACAAATAAAGACACTGTTCAGATGTCGTATTTTAAAATGGCATATTTTTGTCGTCAAACAGCTCATTTGTGTATAACCAAAGACTATAGAACACATACATCCGGAAAGTATTTCATTATTTTTCATTATTCATTATGTTACAGCTTTATTCCAAAATGGATTCAATCCATTTATTTCCTCAAAATTCTACACTCAATACCCCATAATGACAATGTGAAAAAAAGATGTTTTGAAATTGTTGCAAATTTATTAAAAATACAAAACCTGAAAAATCACATGTACATCAGTATTCACAGCCTTTGCCGTGAAGCTCTAAATCAGGGGTCACCAATCTCGGTCCTGGAGGGCCTGTGTCCCTCCAGGGTTTAGCTCCAACTTGCCTCAACACACCTGCCTGGGTGTTTCAAGTATACATAATAAGACTTGATTAGCTTGTTCAGGTGTGTTTGATTAGGGTTGGAGCTAAAATCTGCAGGACACCGGACCTCCAGGAACAAGTTTGGTGACCCCTGCTCTAAATTAAGCTCAGGTACATTCTGTTTCCACTGATCATTCTTGAGATGTTTCAGCAGCTTAATTAGAGTTCACCTGTGGTAAATTCAGTTAATATAAGGTCCCAGGGTTGACAGCGCATGTCAAAGCACAAACCAAGCTTGAAGACAAAGGGAATTGTCTGTAGACCTCCGAGACAGGATTGTCTTGAGGCACAAGGCTGGGGAAGGTTACAGAAAAATTTTTGCTGCTCTGAATGTTCCAATGAGCACAGCGGCCTCCATCATCCGTAAGTGGAAGATGTTTGGGAACAGCAGTACTCTTCCTAGAGCTGGTCGGCCATTTAAGCTGAGTGATCGGGGAGAGAGTCTTAGTCAGTGAGGTGATTAATAACCCGATGGTCACTCTGTCTGAGCTCCAGCATTCTTCTGTGAAGAGAGGTGAACCTTACAAAAGGACAAACATCTGTGCAGTAATCCACCAATCAGGCCTGTATAGTAGAGTGGCCAGACGGAAGCCACTCCCTGCCTGGAATTTGCCAAAAGGCATCTGAAGGACTCTCAGACCATAAGAAACTAAATTCTCTGGTCTGATGAGACTAAAATTGAACTCTTTGGAGTGAATGCCAGGAGTTTGGAGCAAGTTACGTTTGGAGAAAACCAGGCACCGCTCATCACCAGGCTATTACCATCACTACAGTGAAGCATGTTGGTGTCAGCAACATGCTGTGAGGATGTTTTTCAGCTGCAGGAACTGGAAGACTAGTCAGGATAGAGGGAAATATGAATGCAGCAATGTACAGAGACATCATGAATGAAAACCTGCTTCAGAGAGCTCTTGACCTCAGACTGGGGCAAAGGTTCATCTTTCAGCAGGACATATATATATATATATATTTTACGTCACCTCATATTTAAGTTTCTCATCAGATGACCAATCAAATGCTCTTTAGTATCTGTTGTGCCACAACCCTCTCAAGACACTTCTCATTTGCTTTTCACTTGCTACATTTGATCTCAACCACTCTAACCGGCAGAGCTCTGATGAAACAAAGCACTATTGGCTGTTTTCTTTTCTTTTTATGGGAGGAGCTACTCTGTCCCACCCACTCGTATGCAACCTTCTTTCACAACTCCTCCTTGTTGGTTAGCAAAATTTCCGATTTCCAATGTCATAAACATGTTGTTGCTTCCCTGTGGGCAGCAACACTCACATGCATGTGTGAACTAACCTTATATTACTGGCATAAGCTGACACTTTGTTTGACCATGCCCACTAACCTGACCAAGTAAACTAAATGTAAAGTAGCCTGTGTTAAAGTACATTGTATTTCACAAATATTACAGCATGCTTCATAGTTTATTTACATTGAAGAATAACAAAACATTGTCTACTTTCCTTTCACACAGGTGTATGTAGCATTGCTAACAAAGGGTGTGATTTGTGTAATAGAAAAAACAAAACAAAAACAAAAACAGCACAGTGATCAGCACAATCATGCAGCCATAATGTCCATAATAGTTCATACTTATCATATGCTTACCAAGCTGTAATGTAACAAAGACTCTTTATTTGAATAGCTAATAGATAATTTGTGTTTGGATCACGTTTGTCGAAACCAACATGGTACACATACTTACAGCCAGTGTCAAATGTCTATTCATTATTTTGGGATACCTCTAGCTTCATATTTAACTTTGCATTATTCCTCTGAATTTAAGATCATCTTAATTTGATATGGATTCATTACAAAAGTTTTTATTTATTTATTTATTTTTTATTCATAGGCATTTCTATATGTGTTCCTGGTTTTGCTCCCACTGATATAATTTTAGAGACATAATGTTAAGATTAAAAACATGCATAGTGCTTCTTTAAAATAAGCTAAAACAAAGTAGGAGTGGAAAGACTGGAAACCAATGACCTGAAGTGTTAAAAAAATATCCAAAGGAGCGAAACTGTGTTTTCAAGGTGAGGAAGTAAGACAGCAGCTTTCAAAGGTGTTGCACAAGTTCAGCCATGTAGCCCTGGCAACATAATGTGTAATCTGGCATGTAAATCAGCCTATAAATAAATCAGTGTTACTAAATCACTGTGAAACCTAACACCTTGCAAAATAGGCACTGGGAAGTTTGCATATTGGCATATTTTATGGCTTGTTGCGCTTTATCAAAACATCCAGGATGATAATACTGTATACAGAAGACACAAACTTGCAAAATCACCTTAACAATGTCTGATGCCTGAATGTTTGGTTGACGCATATCCAGGTTGCACTTCCACTACCATTAAAATGTTTAAAGTCAGTGAAATATATCACACTCATAGCCATGTGTCCTGGGACTAAATCAGCCAGATATACAGCCATATTCACAACTGTGCTGACATAAAGTAATGTCAGTTTCAAAATCTAATCTAATATTTTCAGTTTTTACAGAAAGCAAAAGTTTCTGTTACTAACTCAAAATGTCATTTTAGAACTAGTACTAAAGAAACAACATTAACAGTGTAAAGTATTAACCCTATAAACATCTCCAAAGTTTGCATTACTTTTTATTTTTGCAATTAAATCTTAATTTAATCAATATTGTTTGTTTATTTATTGTTTCATAAGAAGAGTAATAGATTACAACACATTTACTGTCACCCAGCAACCTGTGGGACCATTTACGGTTCAATTTTAAAGCATAATACTGTAGTCTGTTTGTCAAGGGGAGCGCAGTGGGTAACACAATCTCCTCACAACAAGAATGTCGCTGGTTTGAGCCTCGGCTGGGTCAGTTGGCATTTCTGTTTGCATGTTCTCCCCATGTTCACGTGGGTTTCCTCTGGGTGCTCTGGTTCCCCTTCATAAGGAACTTCGACATGTGTCTGGAAACCAGACTATGGGAGTGCATTAGACGACACAATCACTTCTGAAGAAAAGAAAACGGGCCAATGAAATGCCAATTGAATTGGCATTTCATTGAATTGGAGATCCACAGCTGAACCTGATGAGCTCATCAACGCTATATCAGTCAGCTGCTGAAGTCAGCTCATTAGAATTGTTGCTTCAGACCCAATCACAAGACTAAAGACATGCTTTTTGCTAACCTGATTTCAAGTTTACTCACCAGTGCGGGAGAAGACGTGACAGCGGTGGTCGATCTGGGATTCCTGTTCCCTGAGCGTTTTGCTGGTGTGCACAAAAGAGCAGTTTTCATTTAAAGAGGCAGACTCCCTAAGAGAGCAACACAGTCAATCAACACGTCTTTTTCAAGATGCTGTTCTGACTGTGTGTTTCTGGATGCGGTGGTTTCTATCTCCGGATGATGGGCATGGGTATCGCATGACAGGTCTGGGGGTCCAGCATGTCGATGCGGTGCCCGTGGACAGCTCATGCTCTCACTGCGAGGGCGTAGCTGTTGCACAGCTGAGATCGCGGCCTCGGCCACCCTCGTTGCTCCCAGTGAAAGTGGTTAGCACTCGGGCAGATCTAAGGATCACAGTAGGGGTTTATCCGTCGTCTCCCGGCCGACCCCCCACTCCTCCACAGCACACCCCATCCAAGCTTCGGGCGGTTGTACGGTTCATCCCCTTGGATGCCCGCGCCTCTGCTTGATGACACCGGAGATCAAAGGTCCATGGCGACATCGGAGGGCAAGCTGTTATGCTCAGATGACAGACCGGGCTCGCTTTCATCCTACGGGGTGCAATGTGCGCTTTATTAGTGTGCCCATATTCCTGGCAAGCCTTCTCGGCGACACTGTCTGGGACTTTACCTAGGAGTCCTCAGTTGTGAAAGATCAGCCGTGCGCGATGGAGCAGGTCATCTCTTGGTGGGCTCGGAAAACTGCTCTCCCCATCAGACCCGCCCGCGCTGGCTGTTCCTTGCCTAGTGTGCTCTTTCCGCAGCTCCAAAAGGCTCCACCATCCCAGTCCATTCCATAAATAGTGAACGCGGCGAGCCCCCCCTCGAGGAGTTGATGCTCCCGTCACAGGTCGCCGTTAAGTCCAGTAATCGGACCCTGAAGCGAACCTGAGGCGGGCCGCTTGAAGAGGAAGAGAACCGTTCTTTCCCCGGTGGAGGCCGGGGCTCCCTCGTGAATGTGTGTAGCGATCCAAAAACACCGGCTTTTCCTCCCTCTGGGTGTGGAAGCCCAGTTGCTGCCAGCTTGGGACGCGCTGCCTTCCAGCTCTCAGCTTGGTGTATTTCACCACAGGCTTGAGGGAGCCAGAGGATGAGCTCCTTTCTCGCACCTCTAGCCACTCCACAGGGGTTCCTGGGAGGAAGGTAAGAGTCAATCTCTTATTTTCACCTATTCCTCGGGATGCTCCGCTTCCTGGTGTGAGCACTCCCCATCCTGAAGCTGCTCCTCCGCGGGTACGTCAGCGATCGTTCCGGTGATGCTGCTTATTATGACTCTGTCAGCCTGGTTAGCGCTGCTCAGCCCGTGGTAGTAGCTCATGCGGAAGGTCAGACTCGGCTATGCGTTTCAATTCGCTGTTGGCCTCCCGAGTTCACGGATGTGTATTTAAGCGATCATCACTCTGCCACCCCGTCTCGCGTGAGAAGATTGTTATCCTCCTGGCGAAGGATATAATCGAGCCAGTCCTCCAGCCGAGATGAAGTGTGGGTTTACGCCCCCCTTCATCGTATCAAGAGAGCGGTGGGTTATAACAATCCTATCTGCGCTTTTTGATCTGTCATCTGTTGAGGATGTCAATCAAGATGCTCATCCAGAAACGCATCCCCAAGTGAGTCTGTCCATGGGATTGGTTGCAGCTATAGACCTGAAGGACGCTCACTCCATGTCTCGCTCTCTCCCTCCTTATACTGTGATTTTTCCGGTGTGCGACGGGGGGTCGAGCATGGTAGTAACAGTCCTCCCATTCAGGTTCTCCCTGTTTTCATGCGTGGAGGATGCCCTGTGCCTCTTTGGCGCATGCGCTTTGGCATTTTTGATTATTCATTGACTGTTATTATTTTTTAGGTCTCTTAACTGATCGATTATGCACAGAGACCTGGTGCTCCCGCACCTCGGCCTGTTCGGGTTTCGGGTCAACCGAGTATGAGCAGGCTCTCCCTTGGGCAGAGCTTCTCTCATCTCGGGTTGGAGCTGGAGTCGGTCTGCATCACGGTGCGCTCTTAGCACGCTGGGCTGGCGCTGCCCTCTCCGATTAATTCAGCAGTTATAGTGGTCTCACTGAAATTATTCAGAGGCTCATGGAACATATGACATTGTAGCTGCTATCACGTCGCTCAATTGTTCATATGAGACCAAATCAGTGCTGACTTCGCGATCGGATCCCCAGATGGGAATGACGCGCGTAGAAGCACCGGGTTTACGTCACCATGCTGTGTTTCCGCACCTTCAGCCTCTGGATGGATCTTGCCTTCTACGGGCCTGAGTGCCCTTAGAACAAGTGTCCAGTTATACTGTGATTTTGACAGATGCTTCCAGTATGGGCTGGCGGGCTGCGTGTATCGAGCATGCAGCTGCAGGTTCATAAACCGGACCCTGGTTGCATTGGCATTTCAACTGCCTGGAGCTGTTGGCATAGTTTTTCGCTCTCCACCGGTCCCTACCAAAACGGGAGGGGGAAACACATGTTGGCTAGGATGGCCAGCACGGCTGCGATAGCGTGCATCATGCGATTGGGTGATGTGCGCTACCGCAGCATGTCTCAGTTCGCTCGCCATCC
The DNA here is from genome assembly GCA_903798195.1 of Danio kyathit. NCBI lineage: Eukaryota > Metazoa > Chordata > Actinopteri > Cypriniformes > Danionidae > Danio > Danio kyathit. Next base: position 66,633,190 of record LR812525.1, read on the forward strand.
ACTCCTCCGGAGTCTTGCGGCTAAAAAGCTGTGCGCCGTTCATATCCCGTACAAGCTTTCCATGCCAGCTTACATGCTCTCAGGACCATTATGTTTCCGGGAGAACGGAGACTCCACCCCGGTACGGTCCAGCTGTTATGGGCACGCTTGAGAGAAGCCCAGGTCATCCTGCTGTTTCTCGCGAGCGGCCCTTCGCTGGCTGCTTTCCCTGCTCTGCACAAAGGCGCTGGTTGTCATCTGGCCCCGGGTTACGCAATATGCATCACTCACGTCACTCAGGCTAGAGCACCCTATTAGGCATGCCTATGTTCTGCAGTGGAGTCTATTCATTGTGTGGGAATTCTCTCTGAGAAAACCCCCGGACATGCCAGATTATTGTTGTGTTTTCTTCCTTCAGGATAGCTGGAGCGCAGGCTGTCTCCCTCCACACTGAGGGTTTGGCGTGCGATCATCAGTGTTTTTATGGGGATGGAAACACGCTGGGAAAGCAATAACTCATCAGCCGGCTCCTCAGAGGCACGTGGCGCAAGATGTTAATTCCATCCCTGCCCCCTCTCTCGCCCTCTTGGGATCTCTCTAGCCCCAGCGGTTATGATTAGGTCTATTGAGTCACTCGATCAGTATCTATAAAATTCTGTCCTTAAGGCAGCTCTGCTGATCGTGCTGGTATCAGGAGGGTTAGGATATTCTACTTGTAAGTTTCCCTTTTCAAGCAAGGCCCCCCGCACCTGACTCAGCAGATGAGTCGAGTGCATGGCTCAGTGTGTTGTCTGGTATGCCCATCTGGTCTACCCACATACCAGGTTCAGTGCCAGCTATGTGCATTCCCCTGTTTTGGTGATGCCATATGCATTATTTACCACGATGTGTTCCCCCCTTTCAGGCGGACCCGTGTCTTCCCTAACCACTAACCAGCTTATCATATGTAGCACTCCCCCTCTTTAGGGCTAGTCCATATGCTCTATTACCATCAAGTCTCCCCTCTTGGGTAGCAGGTGGTCTCCGCAGCGTCCTCCCCCCTTCGGGGACTGGCACTTTTCCCAACGTTCAGTTGTATTTCTAAAATCCCTAGTCTATATTAGCTAGGTAAAAGCACTTTACGACCTCCGATCTAAATTCTTATTATACCCGATCTAAAAATTTTTATTCCCATGTAATGGTAATGTTTTGGGCCTAGGGGACGTTGGAAGGTTGCACTTTTGGTGATGTCAGTGCGCTCACGCTTCGCTTGGCAAACTGCACATCAGGAGCGTGACGGGCTTAGCTGCTGTGGCGTTTTCTATACAATCTCCCATATTCTGGTTTCCAGAAACATGTCGAAGTTCCTTATGAAGGGGAACGTCCTGGTTACATCCGTAACTCACATTCCCCGAATAGGGAACAGAGACTTGTGTCTCCACTGCAACAGCACCTGAGTCTCCAGCTGGGAGCTGAGTGATCGGCTCTTCAGCAAGCAAATTCTGGTGAGCTGACTCCAGCAGCTGACTGATATAGCGTTGATGAGCTCATCAGGTTCAGCTGTGGAGCTAAGCTCCACCAATTCAATTGGCATTTCATTGGCCCGTTTTCTTATCTTCAGAAGTGATTGGTCGTCTAACGCACTCCCATAGTCTGGTTTCCAGACACATGTCTCTGTACCCTGTTCGGGGAACGTGGGTTATGGACGTAACCAGGACGTTTCCCCTACAGTCTAAAGACATGTGGTTTAGGTGAATTGAATAACTAAATTGGCCGTAGTGTATGTGAGTGAATGGGTGTTTCCCAGTGTTGGGTTGCGGTTGGAAGGGCATCCGCTGTGTAAAACCTATGCTGGATAAGTTAGCGATTCATTCCGCTATGGCTGTCCTTGTATGGTCACCAGCGAAAACTGAATGTAATCTGGCTGTCGTGTGGTACTGCGGCTGAACAAAATCTTTCTAAAAGCTCATTTTTTTTAAGATATCAACTTCAGATTTGGAATATAACTAGTTCAGATGTTTAGTTTTGAATTTTCTGTCCATTTTAGGCTAAAATATGTCTTGTAAAATACATATTTTATTAAATATTTTACATTTATTGTTTTTTTCCATAAAGGCACATTTTTGTTTTATTTGGCTTTTTTTTCACTTCAGCTACAATCAAACATCTGTCTTCTTTCAAATGAGATCAAATTTTAATCTATCCACCAAAGTTAAGGGGCTAAACTACTATTTATTTATATATTGAATAAATGCCATTCTGTCATCAAAAAAATATACTGTCTGATAATATAACACTGCGGCTGCAAACATAACAAACTACACATGAAATCGTTATAGCATGTCTTTACACATGTGGAACTGGGGTGGAGGAGGGTATCCAGAAATGTGCTAACACAAGAACTCTGAGGCATTTAACTGTTGAGGGGGAAGCTCGTTTGCTGATGAAGATGAGAATGGCCAGACTGGTTCCAGCTAATAGAAAGGCAACAGTTACTCAAATAACCACTCGTTACAACCAAGGTCTGCAGAAGAGCATCTCTGAATGCACAACATGTCCAACCTTGAGGTGGATGGGCTACAGCAGCAGAAGACCACACAGAGTGCCACTCTTGTCAGCTAAGAACAGAAAAACAAGGCTACAATTCGAACAGGCTCACCAAAACTGGACAACAGAAGATTGGACAAACGTTGCCTGGTCTGATGAGTCTTGATTTCTGCTGTGCCATTCGGATGGTAGGGTTAGAATTTGGCTTCAACAACATGAAAGCATGGATCAGGATCAATGGTTCAGGCTGGTGGTGGTGGTGTAATGGTGTGACACCCTACCTGAGTATTGTTGCCATCCCTTTATGACTACAGTGTACTCATCTTCTGATGGCTACTTCCAGCAGGATCACCAGACCTCAATCCAATAGAACACCTTTGAAATGTGGTGGAACGGGAGATTCCAACCCGGTTCTAGTAAGGTGTTCCCAATAAAGTGGTTAGTGGTTTATGTGATAATGCTAGTAGAATATCTTGTCACTAAAATGACCTCTCAGCCATCGGTCCATTCTTGGCACCCTGAGCCTGTAGCCTTTCTTGCTACACTGGTTTGGAATCAGACAGTATTGAGATGACATGGTGTCAGTGTTGACCTGTGGGTTAGCATTGTTCATCCCTATAGAGTCTAGATGGGTTCCCCCTCACTGCCCATTGACTCTGACAAGGGCTGTGAATAATGTTCCTGCATGTAGCTGAATCATAAGCTTCAGTGGTCGGGGCAATTTTGATGCATTTCAAGGAGAATGTACTTAACACTTGATCACTCTGGTGAAGGTTAATGACACTTCATACATCCAATTCTGACTGATGATGACTTGACCTTTCCAAAGAGCAAAAGGTCAGGGCAGTGTGTGTTGTGTCGGCCTCTGCTAAGGACCCATTAGATGATCTTGCTGTCTTTCTGTTCTTCTTAAGATGAATGAATAGCATAATGTCAGTTTTACATGGATAATGGGAGCTAATTGCTGTGATATTGCTGTCCTGTGGCACAGAAACATTAGTAGTCATGTTTTTGATCTTTTAATGGGCAGTCTGTGCCGAAGACTCATCTCTCTTTCACTGAGATGCTAAGGGAAGTCTCGTCTCACTAGCATATTAATTCCAAACATAATGTAGACTTAAGAATCTTTACATTAAATAATTGTTTGTAGTAAATTTTCATGAAAACCTCTGGTTTAAGCACTTATTCTTGCAGGCATGTATAAATCATTGCTAGGTTCATTTTTGTTACCGCACGTTTAGATTTTATTTTTCCTTAACAAACAAACAATGTCTTTGTTGGACCATAGGTATCAACTTTACACACAATTAAATAATTATTTAGGGTTTTAGTTATAGAAACTTAGTATAAAAGTTTATAGATATTTAGTATAAAACTTTGGTTAAATTTCTCAATGGCTGTATAAATAAACACAGTTTTTACACTATAAAAACACTTCAGTCAAAAGTGAGCTCTTTCACTTCATAGTTGCCGGCAGCTAGCTCTCTTAAACTCTCACATGGTCGCCCACTGAAGCTAAGCAGGGCTGCGCCCAGTCAGTACCTGGATGGGAGACCACATGGGAAAGCTAGGTTGCTGCCGCAGGTGGTGTTAGTGAGGCCAACAGGGGGCGCCCAACCTGCAGTCTGTGTGGGTCCTAATGCTCCAGTATAGTGACTCTATACTGCTCAGTGAGTGCCATCTTTCGGATGAGACAATAAACTGAGGTCCTGACTCTCTGTGGTCATTAAAAATCCCAGGATGTCTTTCAAAAAAGAGTAGGGGTTTAACCATTGGCCTAACCATCCCCATATAATAATTGGCTTCATCACTCTGTCTCCTTTCCACCAATCAGCTGGTGTGTGGTTTGCGGTCTGGCGCAAAATGGCTGCCGTCGCGTCATCCAGGTGGATGCTGCACACTGGTGGTGGATGAGGAGATATCCCCTATGTGTAAAGCGCTTTGAGTGCCCAGAAAAGCGCTATATAAATGTAAGAAATTATAATTAATTATATCTCTAATCTCTCATATGTGTAAATGGTAATAAGCTGCTGCTGACCCACCTCTCCCTGAGACGACATATTTAGTTTTAGCTTACCAATAAAATGTTGAGGTAAACCACACACACATATATATATATATATATATATATATATATATATATATATATATATATATATATATATATATATATATATATATATATATATATATATACAGTATATATGAAGAGTTTGGTTGCTAACGCGATAAACGCCATTTTTTGACATTTGGATTTTATTATTGGAAATCACTGTTCAGATGTACCTTAATCTATGTGTGAATTGCTGCCATTAATAACATTTAAGAATGTATATTTTAGGCCTACTATAAAATTAATTTTTTCACAAAACGGGATATCAGCCAGACCAGTTTCTTTACAAAGTGCGATATAACGGTTATAGAACGTTCAGGATGCTGCGCCTGGGAAGAGTCAACGCCGGTGAAGTACTCCGAGTTTGGTCAGTAATGCGAGTAATGTGCACATTTCAACTTCACAAAAATGTATAAAAACGCTACAAAAGTGGACCAGGATAAATACTGCATCTGTCAACAATAAGCAAATGTAGCAGGGAACGATTCTCCGCTGATGTCAAGAAGGCCAGTGAGGTTCCAGTGAAATACTGCCTTTCCTGCGCTCCTCCCCATCACAAGATACCTGTCTGCAAGGCTACATTTCTAACTGTTCTTTGTAAGTTTATTTTTTAAATAATTTCTTACATGTAGCTGAGTAGCCTATCTGAAGATTTCTTTATGCGGTTGCACCTATTATTTATAGCCTTAAACCTCATGTTAATTCTTGTTGTTGATTTATTATCATAGAGGGCACAGGTTATGGAGAAAAATAAACGGTTTTGCTTTTTCACAACAACCAATAAACTCTATAAGCTATAATAATAATAATAATAATAATAATAATAATAATAATAATAATAATAATAATAATAACGAGCAGAAAAAAGCAGGTGAATACCGAATGAGAGGATTATCACTCGCGCCAAAAGCTGATGTGATGCGCGCGACTGTTTAAAACGCGTGTGCGCTCCCCTTCCTTGCGTGAAGCTGTGCCTGGAAACGCAACTGGTGTGATCGGTTCTCTTTTAATAGACTAGACAAAAAGTTATGCTCATGCACCTGACAGACTTGCTGCTTTTAAAGAGCTCCAGCACCGGTTGCTTTCGCTTTGCCCATTATGTGAACAGATTATTAATTGGCCTAACATTAATTGTGTGCATGTGATCATCCTTTCATTATTGCACATGGTGTGTTTTTCACCTGCTTTCTTTTGCTTACAGTTATTTTTGTTAATATGGCTTAGTTATCATCCTTTAAAATAACATTGCTCTAATTTGAGATTAGCTCCCTATTTATGTGTAGTTAACTGCTGATCTGGGATCTTCAGCCAGGACAGATTACTGTAGGCCTACATAGTTTTAGATACATGACAATACTTATTTTTTATATGTCAATTTTTTTTTTTTTTTTTTTTTTTTTTAAGAAATCTTTTGTTAAATAAAATGTATTAATATACAGCTATATTTTGCTTGTTTTGACACATTTAAAATTTGTGGCAAAAAAATTATTATTTATGTTTGGTGTGGTCAGAGATACATTTGGTAAATCCTTCATTTTGAGCTCTGGAAAGTCTTGTGAAATAAAAACTAATTGTAATACGACACTATGAAACCATGACCCATTTGCTCATGCTCATTGAGCAAGCTCATACACGACAAACAAAAAGTTTGATCTAAATCTAAATCAAATAATTTTAGCATGTCAAAGTCATATTTATGCATACTAAATATATTTTAATGGAGCCTCCATAAAGAAGGAGCCTCCACTCTTTCTGTAAGTCGTTTATCTAACTAACTTAATCTTACTTTTTAAACAAAACATTGATTCACTGTTTTTTTTTTTTTAATGGTATTACAGTAGAATATAGCCCAAGGTGGATATATATCGTTTTGCAAAAAAAAAAAAAAAAAAACGTTATGTTGTGTTGTGTTGTGTATGTTCTGGCCAAAACTAACTCAGAATCTTATTAATATTAATCAATATTTGTATATATTATTCAATATATTTATGATCTATTGTTTTTTTAACCAATTTAAGATGTTTGACAATGTTAAGATAAATGTGTTGCATTTCGGCATGGTTTTTGACTTATTTATGAACTATTTATGGACATAAAATTAAATAAAAAATATCCTGGATTTGAAGAATATTGTGTTCCTGGCCTTCACTGAGCTCAAGTGATAGTTTAATGTGCAAAAATTTTGAATAAACTTGACTGTTAATGTTTTAATAATAATGTCAAATAACCAACATTTCTTAAAATAGATATATCTCATTTTGCAACGAAACTCTTCATATATATATATATATATATATATATATATATATATATATATATATATATATATATATATGAATATATGCACACAGTTGAAGTCAGAATTATTAGACCCCCTGAATTCTGAATTATTAAATTATTAGCCCCCTGTTTATTTAGAGATTAGAAAAGATTTTTTCAACACATTTCTAAACATAATAGTTTTAATAACTCATTTCTAATAACTGATTTATTTTATCTTTGCCATGATGACAGTAAATAATATTTGACTAGATATTTTTCAAGACACTTCTATACAGCTTAAAGTGACATTTAAAGGCTTATGTGGGTTAGTTAACTAGGCAAGTTAGGATAATTAGGCAAGTTAGTATAATGATGGTTTGTTTTGTAGACTATCGAAAAAAAAAATAGATTAAAGGGGCTAATAATTTTGACCTTAAAATGGTGATAAAAAAATTTAAAACTGCTTTTAATCTAGTTGAAATAAAACAAATAAAGACTTTCTCCAGAAAGAAAATATATATATATTATCCAACGCTATTCATTCATTCATTCATTTTCTTGTCGGCTTTGTCCCTTGCGGGGTCGCCACAGCGGAATGAACCGCCAACTTATCCAGCACGATTTTTACGCAGCGGATGCCCTTCCAGCCGCAACCCATCTCTGGGAACTATCCAACGCTATCTCACGGCAATTCGTAACTTTTTCATTAGTGGCTAATTCGTATGAATTCGTACGATCTAATTCGTACAAATTAGTACGATTTGCTCATCACCCAATGACGGTTGGGGTTAGGGGTGGGGTTGGTGCCACGCCTCCTTTTTAAAATCGTACTGAACTCGTACGAATTTGTACGAATTAGCCACTAAACTCACAAAACGTAAAATACTTACGTTTCCTCGTGAGATCAGGCTGATATTATCAGACTTACTGTGAAAATGTAATTTCTCTGTTAAACATAATTTAGAAAATATTTTAAAAAGGAAAAAAAGACAAATTCAAAGGGGGGCTAATAATTCCTGTATGTTTGTATATATATATATATATATATATATATATATATATATATATATATATATATATATATATAATTGGGGTATCTTAATAATCGTATAGGGGCTCCAAAAATTAATAAAAATAAAAAAAAGAGAGGCAAAAACTATCATGGCCATCACAAGGCCTTCAGTCACATAATTTTTCCTTCAACTAATTAAAATTTGTAGGGAATGGTTCATTTAAAATTAGCATATAGTGTCACACCAGAGTACATGGTTTTCAGCGACAAAATGTATGAAGTTCATATATTTTGCGAAATAGTCATTCACTCATTCATTCATGCATTCATTAATTTTTTCTTTCAACTTAGTCCATTATTTATCAGGGGTTTTCACAGCAGAATGAATGCCAACTATTCTGGCATATGTTTCACACAGCAGATGCCCTTCCAGCCGCAACCCAGTACTCGGAAAAACCCCATACATACTCACATCCACACGTACTCATACAAAAACTTTGGACTGTGGGGGAAACCGGAGCACCCAGAGGAAACCCACGTTAACACCTGGAGAACATGTAAACTCCACACAGAAATGCCAATTGGCCCAGCCGGAACAAGCGACCTTCTTTTTATGAGGTTACAGTGCTAACAAATGAGCCACCTTGCCACACTTTTTAGAAATATATTTTAGATGTTATTTATTAAAAGTTTTTAGAAATATTTTCTTGTTAATTTAAAAGAGTAGTAATTTACGGAACTATGCTTGAGACAGTCACAGTAATGGGATTTGGCTCAAAATTGTAAGAAATATTTTGTTTTTTATAAAACAACTTGTTTCTATAACAAGAAGTCAATGACAGACAAATAGAGTTTTAACCATTGCCTGTATTTTTAAATGATGACAATACTAAGTATACATATTTTTGTCATGTGTCACTGGGAAAATGCAACATAACATCAACAACCTATATATTATTTGTGCGATATAAACTGTGACACTTATAAGGTGTAAAATAATGAAAACTCATTGGATGTACAGCAACAGAACTTCACATTCGTTTTAATGTCATACATAAGATTTAGAAGCATTACTCTCACAGCCTGCATCTGTGATGACATCTATAGAATACATACCTTATGATAATTGAGAGCTCACACATCTAAACAAATATTGATTTAAATTAATTAATTGCTAAAAAGATCCAGTTACAACCAGGCAGGTGAAAAGGATGAATACAGAAATGTAAAGAAGGACATTTATCAAGGGCATTACGAAGCAAGAGCCTGATTTTCAGCTGAGGCCAGAGCACTTTGATAAATTGGCACCCGGGCTCATTTGGCCCGAGTATAAGAGAGCGACGCAAGCATATTTTAAACCATTAAGGGCTAAAGTTAGCCTCCCCCTACCTGCCATCAATCATAGGCCTCAAGCCCCTTAGCTTGAGCTAACGCTTCTCTGCTGCCGAGGCGCTGTAGTGCCTGCAGAACAAATGTTTCATTTTCATTTGATGATCAGTGTTGTTGCTGCAGGGGCCTGGAAAAGTGGGAGGGCAGAGAAGTGACATAATGCCAAATTAAGCTATTAAGCTTGAGCCTACATATGGGTCATGCCTGCAGTACAAAAATAAATAAATAACGGAAGTACAGTACATAATATTTTTAGATATTTTTACCAGATATTTTTTTTCAAAATTCAATAAAAAAATTAAATTAAAGAGCACTTTAAAGGCTTAACTAGGTTCATTAGCTTAATTAATCAAGTTGGTGTAATTAGGCAAATCAATGTATTCCGATTGTTTGTTCTGTAGACAAAGTAAATACATTAATTGCTTAAGGGAGCTAATAATATTGACATTAAAATGGTTTTAAAATGAAAAAAACTATTCCTTGCTCTGTTAAAGAACATTTGAGAAATGAGCTAATGATGTTGACTTTAACTGCATATATACAAGGCAAGCCATTGATTATCCTGCTTTTTTCATGGCCATTTGCTAAGTAATAGACACATTAAAATTATTTTTGCTCATTGCAGTGCAATATTTGACTTAATTTGACAGATTTTTTTCAGTTATGACATCTAGTTGTGAGATCTAGTCCTTCATTGAATCAGCAGTGACAGGCAGAGAGACAGAGAGGGAACATGGGGACAAGAGAGGTCATGTGTGCATATAAATGACACAGGCATAGGCTAGCAGATACAATAATGAAATAATAGCTATATTGAAAGTAAATAAATTAGGTGTCTTGGTAATAATAAAACTATAATATATCTATTACGCAAAGGAATTGATCATGCAAAATGTTGATCACTCAACACATGAAGAATCATCCAAAGTTTCCCAGGCTTATCTGTGTCCCTTAATGTTGATCTGAACATTAAGAAATAATAAAACACATAAAAACACATTAAAGACTATGCATATGAGACAAAACTTAACATAAAGCTGTAGGTGAATCTTTGCATACCTGTCAACATTTGGATGTAAAAAAAAAAAAAAAAAAATGGGAACGGGAGATGCATCATGGACGTGCAGCAGACAAATCTGCGGCAACTGCGTGATGCTATCATGTCAATATGGACCAAAACCTCTGAGGAATATTTCCAGTATCTTGTTGAATCTATGCCTCAAAGAATTAAGGCAGTTCTAAAGGCAAAATGGGGTCCAACCCAGTACTAGTAAGTTGTACCTAATAAAGTGGCCGGCAAGTATATGTGTGTGTGTGTGTATGTAAATTATATATATATATATACACACACACACAACAGTTCTGTCTGGTTTTTGAATCTGATTGGCTGATAGCCGTGCGATATTCTGCAATAACAGCACTGGTCCAGCCTCTTCACCCTTTACCTTTGCATTACTCTGCCCACATACAGCAACAAGCAGAGGACACTCTAGAGTTTGACAAATATTCCTGCTGTTGGGCAACATAATGTATTTTTCAGGGTTTTTTTTTTTGTTGTTGTTGAGAATGTAGTTGTTTAGATTGCAACTATGAAAAATATTTATAAGGATAGTGCCTATTTTGAAATATTTATAACTTCTAAGAGTCATTAGCCTGCCATTGAGCAGATCAAAGACAGTTGACATTGTCTATCCACAAGAGGGTGACAGGAACCGCATAATAAGCCCTTACAGGTGAGGAAAAACCCAGTATAATTTTAAACTCCTGCTGATCAAATCATTATAAAACTGGTAAGTCGCTTTTTAAGTCGATCTCTCTCTTTTTGTATGTTGTAGTGCTGTATTTATGCCATAATAATTGTGGTGTGTTGAATGTGAGATGGGACTCATCTTAAAGTCTTAAAACGGGAGATGGCCATCTGTTTCTAATGCATCTCCTGTTTTTGCTATTGCAGATCAGTTCAGTAAATAGAAAGAAAGAAGAAATGCCCGCATGTGTTTAGGGTTTTTTCTTATAGCAAACACAACAGTATTCTGGTAGTGATTGCGCTGCTTTGGCTTGTTCGGGGTTAATTATTGTGATCTCCCAATTGCAACAGAGAAATACTGGGAAATCAATGTAGACTGAGATGGCATTTCATGCCGTTTAGTTTTATAATCTTAAAATGTGAGCAAAATCACCTGTTTTGTCACCACTTTACACATTACCACTCGAGAATCATTCAAATACTAGCTCTAAAGTGATGTTTCTGCTGTTCTGACATCAGCTGCAGATGTGAATGTATGGCAGGTTATGAGACTCTCAGTGTTTTTTTTTTTTTTTTTTTTTTTTTTTTGATACACACGATTGTGCCGTTGAACTGTTGTAAAAAACGCAATATCACACTTGTAGCAGTGCGCTGTGGCAGTATATCGTCACTGGAGGGAGACTAACACACGGCTTCCACCAGTGCCGATATACAGCCACAGCACACTGCTAAGAGTGTTATATTGCTTATTAAATATCATTTTTAATTTGCTAAATAATTCATCATGCATATTGATCAGTCATTCAACAAAATCATCCAAAGTTTTCCAGGTTTAGGCACATCCCTTAATGTTGCTTTAAATAGGATACAATTATTTAAATGTGTTAAAAACTGTACACATGAAATTAAATAAGCATTCATGGGCACTGCAAGCTTCTGTTTGAAAAGAGTGCAGCATATCATATTTCAGAAATTTCATTTGCTGTCAAATATGTATTTGTTTTTGCAAAAGAAAAAAGTTTAAGTATATTAGGACTGGTAAGAGAACATCTTTAAAAAATATTTAATCAATAAAAATCAAAATGAGAGCTTTTTTATTTTATGAATGAGCTCAACAGCGAATAGAAAAACAGCTCTGTTTATTCACGACAGAGAAAAGAAGGCTTCAGCTACTGTCACTCATAGCAGGTACTGTGGTTACTACTAATGTTTGGGGGAAGAGCATTTGTTTTGAACTGTGATCAAAACTGACTAGAACTACCTGTGCGTCTAAACGGATTTAATGCACACCCTCCAGCCAATCAAAATCATTTCAACAGACCATGGACACATTTAAAACAATCTGCAATAAGTCTAGATAGATTTGATGACACCATATTTTGTGTACAAAATCTTGTACTGTAAAACAAATGCTATTACAGTATTTTTATTATGATTATTATTAATATTAGTAGTAGTAGTAGGAAGGCACAGTTGGCAGTTCCCATGTTGGTGTGGGTTTCCTCTGGGTGCTCCGGTTTCCCCCACAGTCCAAAGACATGCAACATGTGTGAATTTGGTATGCTAAAATGCCCGCAGTGTATGTGTGGGAATAGGAGTGTATGGGTGTTTGCCAGTGGTGGGTTGCATCTGGAAGGGCATCCGCTGCATAAAACATATTAGGTGGTGGTTCATTCTGCTGTGGCAACCCCAGATTAAATAAAAGACAAAGCCGAAAATGAATGAATGATTGAATCGTAGTAGTAATACTGAAGTAGCAGTAGTATTATTTAGTCATAGTTACTTTATTCTGCCTTAAAAAAATACTGTAGTACAACAAGCTTGTTTAGAAAATGTAACAGTATGTCCACACTCTTTTTAACACATCACCAGGGGTTTGATTAACAAGCAATCTGACAAATTATAAAGCCAACCAGCCACACAGTAATGTTAGTAATAATTATAATTCCTTAAATGTATATTGGTGCTTTCTCAGCACTTAAAGCGCTTTACAGATTTGAAGGTGGAATCTCCTCAAAACACCAGTGTACTTTGGGTCTTTGGTAAGGGTCAGGTATAGCAAATATATTACATGCTCCAACTGTATCAAAAATCTGTTTTATTTATTCATTTTCATTACTACTTTGAAAAACTCACATAGCCTTTGAGATATCACTCTTTCTTTCTCACATTGACCTCATAATTTCTTAGAAGTATTCCATGGGTACTCTTTCCATTCTTGCTTAAGGTGGAAGATGAGGTCATACAAAAGTATTTGAGGAACAACATCTGCAAAGTAATTCAGTCACTAAAGGCTTCTTACAGAATGTGTTATTTTGGTTTTAGCTTATAGGAAGCTTATAGAACCATGTGTAAAGTAAGTTAACAAAGAATTAAACAAAAGCAAAGTTTACTGTATATATTATTTCCATAATATAAAGCAGATAAATCACGAAGAACAAGGATCCTGTTCAAATATATGTGTTGTAGTGTTGTAAATGCAGCACAACAAATGGCAAGCGATTTGCTTCTCCACAACCCCACAAATCACTGTCGGCCATCTGCTCCCTGCTTTTGGTCCTTGAATGAAAAGCTGAAGACTGTAAGGCAGACAAACAAAAAGGAAGCTCCCTAAAATCACGAGGGAATAAATTTACATAAACTACTGGTATTTGACATTTTAACCTCCAAATGGTATTTACTTAAGTTGGATGAAATTGCTTTTGTGAGCAGAAAATTACTGCGATTTGAAGCTGAATGTCAGAGTAGAAGAGTAGTTAAAGCTATTCTGAAACAAAGTAGATGGGTAATGACCAAAATCCAATGTGGTATAGTTTATTTTTAAGTATTATGGAATATAATATAAACAACTCATTGCACTTGTGGCTAGAAACTGACCATTTATTTTTGCATTAAAGCATGTTGTGCATATTGAATACATAACTCTTTTAAAGAAACAGTTCATGAAAACAGGAAAATTAATGGGGGCGTAGATGCTAATGCGTTCACTAAATGCTAAGCATTACAATAATAACTTAATGAAAGTAATATTATTATTAAAATGTATAAGTTATGATAGAGACAGCAATCAGATATGATAAGGAATCATTATTTTAAGTTGTGAATTTTAAATTTGCTGTGTTTAAATCATTCATTCTTGTTAGATTTTGTATTTACTTATCTACTTACTGCCTGACTACATACAGTTGGAATTATTAGCCCCACTGAATTATTAGCCCCCGTTTATTTTTTTTCCCCAATTTCTGTTTAACTGACAGAAGATTTGTTTCAACACATTTCTAAACATAATAGTTTTAATAACTCATTTCTAATAACTGATTTATTTTATCTTTGCCATGATGACAGTAAATAATATTTGACTAGATATTTTTCAAGACACTTAACTAGGCTTAACTAGGTTAATTAGGTTAACTAGGCAGGTTAGGGTAATTAGGCATGTTATTGTATAACGATGGTTTGTTCAGTAGACTATCGAAAAAAAATATATAGCTTAATGAGGCTAATAATATTGACCTTAAAATGCTTTTAAAAAAATAAAAACTGTTATTCTAGCCGAAACAAAAACAAATAAAATTTTCTGCAGAAGAAAAAAAAAATATTATCACACATACTTTCCTTGCTCTGTTAAACATCATTTGGGAAATATTTTAAAAATAAAAGGGAGGCTAATAATTCTGACTTTAACTGTGTGTCTTAAAAGCTACAGGTTCATTCGAAAACATTTTATTTTGGTGGCCTTTTTTTTTTCTTTTGTTTGAGCAATATCTCTTTAAGTTAAACTGTTCTAAACAGACATTTTTCTGAATCATAAAGCAGTGCACATAGAAGGTTTGTAGAAAGAGATGGAGACATCATAAAATAACTGATTCCTGTCATGTACTGCTTGATTGTCACTTGGATTAGATATTAACGATTATTGACTGGTTGAGATGGAACTGTCAAAAAACCCAATTGCCTTAAATTACTGAGCTCTCCTTTGATATTAAACGCAGATAAAAAATAAATAAATAAAAAAAAAAAAAAAACAATGCATTTGTGACCTGAGGCTGGAGAAATTTTGATTATTATTTTTGTTTACCTTTTTTGTAACCTTGCCCTACAAACATTACTTGAAGTACAAAAGGATGAAACTTTTCTTTGACTGTGACTTGGCATTGCTGACCCTGTTTGCATGCATTCTATACAATTACTGATACACTATAATAGTTTTCCATCCACTAATTAGGTAAAATCAATTTACAAATTAATAACAATAAATTAAAAATAGCATATGGCTTGCTTACTTCTTCCCCCATTTAACTCTAAATTCACCTGTTTATCTTTGTTTTTGTTTTTTTTTTTGTTTTCAAAAACCATGCAAGTCAAAATATGTTCATAATCCTATTGGAATCTCATAATCCTCTCAAAGGAGTATCATTATGAATAAAAATGTCAATTATCTTTTACATGGATGCTTTCAATGATTAAGAAGCATAATAAAGGAGGTTGTGATGACTGTTGACTGTGTATAATTTGTATATTTGCATGTTTATTATAGAATGAGAAACTTACAATATTAGGGTGATAAATGCAAAGAGGCAAGTACTTAGTACTTCACGGTGAATTGCAATCTATGTGAAATCTGAAGTGTGGTGAATTTTAGTGATTTGAGAAATGAATCTTGCTATCTTTGCCTCAGAAAAGTCAACTGGATTTTATGTTTTTATGTCTTCTGATTCTTCATTCATAAGAATAGATTGTATGACAGGTAGTCTGCTCTCATTTATAATTTATTTATCCAAGGTTTCTATTTACTGTGTTATGAATAGTTCTTTCAAAACACCAATACAAGCTTATAAAAAATATATATATATAATGTAAAAATTTAAATGACAATTCAAGGTTCCTGTTTATTTTTGCTTTGACATAGGTAAAATGTTTGTGCTTACTTTTTTGTATGTGTCTGTAGTTAATATGTATTCCTTACAGTGTACAGTGTATCTACCTAAAAATACTGGTTATATAGCATGACTATGGAATAATGCTAGGTTCATGAATAGGTTAATGGTAGATAGTGCACACTATATATATACAAGGTTTCCGCTACATTCATTCTACCATGGCGGGGCTCCACGCCAAAATTCATCCCGCCACGGCTACATTACAGCTTCTCATTCGTATTAAAGGTAAGTGAATTATAACCGTAGTTATTTGTTTAACCCTTTAAGGTGACATGCTGACTGACTGACTGACTGACTGACTGACTGACAAGTGCGTGATGCGTGAGGCCAGCAAACACGACGTATAGCTTTCAGTTAGGATGAACACAGTTTGCATAATTATACTTTATTTATAGATAAAGGTCTATGGCTCTGCATACAACAAACAAAGACTTGATCTTGCTGGAGTTTATAGCCGTTTCACTTTACCTCAGGACGCATTAATGCCGCTCTGTAGGTCTATTGGAGACGTTCATAAATATTCCTAACCAATCTAATAAAGGTTGGAGACAAATTCACTACGTAAACGCGCTAAATTGCACTTGAGCAGCATATAGTTGAGGGCGTGCAAAACGTTTTGTGCACGAACAGAGGAAATCCTAGCACAAGCTAAAGGTCTGCATGCTCGTATTACACAAATCCGATCTCGACTTGTAGTACTGCGTCACGACATTTGTCATTGAAATAACGGCAAAGGTAGTTGGTAGATCAAAAGGCCTGCCGCCACTGCTGGAAAAAATCCTATATATTTATATATATATATTTATATACACACACAGACACATATACTTGCCGGCCACTTTATTAGGTACAACTTACTAGTACTGGGTTGGACCCCATTTTGCCTTTAGAACTGCCTTAGATCTTTGAGGCATAGATTCAACAAGGTACTGGAAATATTCCTCAGAGGTTTTGGTCCATATTGACATGATAGCATCACGCAGTTGCTGCAGATTTATCTGCTGCACGTCCATGATGCATCTCCCGTTCTGCGACATCCAAAAGGTGTTCTATTGGATTGAGCTCTGGTGACTGTGGAGGCCATTTGAGTACGGTGAACTCATGTTCATGAAACCAGTCTAGGATTATTTACATTTTATGACATGGCGCGTTATCCTGCTGGAAGTAGCCATCAGAAGATGGGTACACTGCGGTCATAAAGGCATGGGCATGGTCAGTAACAATACTCAAGGAGGCTGTGGCTCAATTGGTGCTAATAGGCCCAAAGTTTGCCAAGGAAATATCCTCCACACCATTACACCATCACCACCAGCCTGAACCATTGATACAAGGCAGGATGGATCCATGCTTTCAAACTGTTGACGCCAAATTCTGACCCTACCATCCAAATGTTCTAGCAGAAATTGAGGCTCATCAGACCAGGCAACATTTTTCCAATCTTCTATTGTCCAATTGTGGTGAGCCTGTGTAAATTGTAGCCTCAGTTTCCTGTTCTTAGCAGGAGTGGCACCCAGTGTGGTCTTCTGCCACTGTAGCCCATCTGCCTCAAGGTTCGACGTGTTGTGTTTTCAGAAATTCTCTTCTGCCTTTCTATCAGCTGGAACCAGTCTGGCCATTTTCCTCTGACCTCTGACATCAACAAGGCATTTGCGCCCACATAACTGCCGCTTACTGGATATGTCCTTTTTTTTCAGACCATTCTCTATAAACCCTAGAAATGGTTGTGCCTGAAAATCCCAGTAGATCAGCAGTTTCTGAAATACTCAGACAAGCATGCCACGTTCAAAGAATGGAAATGAAAAGTGGAAAAAAAAAGGTGGTGTTCACTATGACTGCAGAGTCTATGCTTCTGTCTGATCTTTTCCATTTTAAGAGCATGTTGGCAACAGGTAGGAAATCAGAATGAGTGACAAGCTGATAATGTTGTCAAGTCAACACTATCAGCCTACAGTGTGGTCAGCTTGATACATTCTAGAAGAGCAAACACTGCTGTTAAGGAATAAGGCTCCATTGGTAAATAAATTATATCAGAATAGCAAACACTCTCTTATAAAAGCCAGATAATTTGGGATAGGACCAAATTGAGTTTGGTAAAATTGATGGCTTGCTTTCACAACAACAACAGCAACAACAACAAAACATTTGTTTCAAAATCCGGAAATATGTGTTAGGTTTAGTTCTGTACTATTTAGTTTTTTGTATTAAATGGATATTTCACCAAAACTGAAAATGTTGTTATCATTTTTTCACCCTTTATATGTTCCAAACCTGATTGACTTCAACAGAAAAAATATATTTTTAAAAAAAGCTGGAAACCTATGGAATTCAATGTTCATATGTTTTCAGATTAATTTCAGATTTCAGAATATATTATTCTATGATCAACAAAATAAAGAAAATAACAAATATTTGGAACTACATGAAGGTGAGTAAATAGTGAGAAAATGTAATGTTTCAGTAAATTATCCATTTAATTAAATTACAGCTATCATAGATATCTACTTTCAGTGATTTTTGAAAACTGAATATACCATGAAGACTACCACTACGACCACTACTACAACAACAACAACAACTACTTCTTCTACTACTACTACTACTACTACTACTATTGAAGAGTGGGGATGAAAGTAACATGGGACGGAAGTAACAAAGCGATTTTCTCAAAGCCCTGACAACATTTGCTTTCTAGGCTATAACAGCACATTCAGCATGCAACCCTTGATGGAGCTGCCAATTATCAGCTGATTTTGGGACTGTGTCCCTGAATTTCAGTTTTTATGTTCAGAAAGTAAACTATTGTAGTGGTTCTTTTTCATATTACTACAAGTTGTGACAAGTTTTTCTGTTTAAAAGTAAATCAGGTTTAAATGGCAAAAGTTCTCGTGGGGACAAAAGTAACACTGTTATTTATGTCCCACTGCTAATAGTCATACCTTATTTTTCACTTCCACATAAGAGTTTTTAGTGTTTTGATTATTATGTTTTTTTTTTTTTAATTAATGTATATTGAGCATAATGATAAAAAAAAATGTATATTCAAAAAGTGTAGAACTTTTTTTAAATATTGCATTGTTGGATTGCTTTTGAAACATTTGATGGAAGTTAAATTTAAAATAAAAATGCTGTTTAATATTTTTTGCTAAAATAAAATGACAAAATATGTTTTTAGTTAACATTAACAAGGTCATGGTCAAATATATTTAAATAAACAAGAATAAGCCAGTAAATCTAGTAGTTTGATTGTAATTAACAATTGTTGTGTTACTTTCGACCCACCTGTGTGTTACTTTTGTCTTTAATAATGGGGTCAAATGTAACAATGTGCAATTAATGTTTAAAGTGAAATTATTTTAAAGTTGTTCTACATTTTTTTCAAAATACCATCCAATATTGATAGACCACACTTATGAGTTAGTAACCACAGCAAAAATACATTTATATCTAAAAGATTATATTTTAAAAATATTTTTTGTCATGAAAAATGGTACTTTCATCCCCGCTCTCCCCTACTACTAATACTATCAAACCACAGCATTCTTTTAATTTGTAGCGCAAGCTGTTTAGGGTTATATCTGCACACATTCCATTTCCAATAATGATGAAAAGTTTTCCAAACATTATGACAATGACAGATATGAACCCAGAACCTCATTTGGTTCTGGCACCTTCATTTCCTGCCACCTGACAGACATGCTTCCACAGACATGCTTCCCCTGTGGATTATTTGTTTAGTTCTCAGAACTGTGATCTGTCTACTGTTTAGAAATGTGTTTCAGTCTGTTTGTTTCTTTTTCAACCTCCATTAACACTTGGCAAAAACCTGGTTTCAGAACGTTGTCCAGCTCAATCTCTAGCCAACACAGTGCTCGCACTGGCCTTGCAACATCAAAAACAGGGTCTGTGTGAGTGTATACAAGACAGCCTGGCAGGGAAGACTGGCTGAGTCAGAAAGAACCAAACAGAAAGAGATAAATACAGCAAATTAAAGTATAGAAATAATTTAGGGAACAAAATTCCAGTCATCAAACGCACATACTCACACATTTTTGACTCCTGGCACATGACAACTTGATGCAACACAACAGACGGGATGGCATAATTACTGTAGGTTCGAACTGGTGAGGTCTGGCTGAGGCAAGACTAGTGGGGATGACGCAGATTGACACTAGCGTTGAGAAGTTTGGAACCAAAAATGCGTGGGCAAATCTCTTTTCAAGTCACCATAGACATATGATTGGTTTTTAACCATGCCAACTCTCTGCATGTTTCTTAGCATTCTAAATTACTGCCAGAACTAACAGATGATCATGTTGTAAAGAATGTTTGACCAAACTTAAGCGATTCTTTCCGAGTACTAATTTTTGGAGTCTGAAAGTTTGGAGGAATTCATCAGTTTGTATTTTTATGTTTATGGTGTTTCATTTGAAATAATGGCTTCACATAGATTGTATGTGGTTACCCATATGGTAGTCAGGCTTCAGAGTATTAAAAGAGAAAAAAAAAAGAGAATAGATTTATTTACATTTTAATGTTAATCAGACACATGTTGTACACTGCCAGCTGTATTTTTGCATATTTGTCATTTATAAAATCTAACAAATGTTGTCAGTCAGTAACAAAAAGTAGATATTGTGAACAGTTTAGAGCAAAACAAAAAAATTACAGGTTACCAAAAATTGTTAGATTGTGTTTCAGTGAAAAAAACAAAAATTGAAAATACTATTTAATTACAAAATGTATGTGGAATAAAGAAAGGACAAAGATCAAGAAAGGCCTTACACAAATAAATCAAATTAAACAGCCTTATACTATACTATACTATACTATACTATAATATCCAAATGAGTATGGCAACAGAGTTGAGGATCCAAATACAGCTTTATTTACAAAAAAAAATAATTAATCAGGCAATGGTCAATGACATGGGTACATACAGATAATCCAAAAGCCATTGTCAAGTAGGTAGCGGATGGTCAGGATAAACACATAAGTTGAGGAACAGGAAACACTAAACAAGATGAGGATCAGTAAACACGGCAAGACATGGAAAGGAAATGCTTTGTAAAGTTACAGGAATAAACACAAAACAAAGCAAAGGTCAAAAACACAGAAAAAGCAAGACAAACATACCGCTTACATGATGCCCTAAACAGAAACAAGACTCAGCATTGTGTGGGAGAATTAGATGTATATATAGTCCTGGTAATCACTCCATCATGAGCTTCCAGCTGTGTGTGAGTAATCAGCAAGAATCAGAAACTGGTGTGTTTGAGGTGCATAATAGTATTTGTAATCCAGTTCAGTGACAGATGTGTAGTTCTCCAGCGATCTGCCCAAGCTAGTGGTTATGACAACTATAATAATATTCCACTACAAAGGCCAATTGGAGTAGCTTCTACACAATTAAGTAAAGGCCTAAATTTGCTATACTGTATAAGCAATATCACAGTAACCATGCTACTGTTCACTGAACATTGCAGAGATGTAGAAGAGCGCGGAGATAAAAAAAAAAAAAAACTTTATTTAATAAATACACATAAGCATAATCCAACAATTGTCCAACCATTGCCCTTATTTTGTTGTTTTGAATGTGGGAGTGGAACAGGTTGAAGGGAAGAGTGCCAGCCAAAAACTTGTCCCAGACTAGTGTGGGGATGATAGTGGGAAAAGCCATGGATGACACAGGAGCAGTAGGAAGAGGACAGAGACCCAAATGACAGCCAGCAATATGACCCATGTTAGAGTTGAGGGAGGGAAGAACCAGTGTGGAATAGTGGTAGATCATACCTATTCAACTGATGGAGTCTTTGCTAATGGTGATGGAGCCCAATGCATAGAAGAAGGGCCAATGAGCTGGGGCTGAGCTGAGAATTCAGAGGACCAAAGTGAAAGTGGAGCTGGTTAGTTGATATGCCATGGTGGAGACAAGGACAGTGTGGGTGTTTCCCAGTGCTGGGGATTCACAAGTAAGTGTACTCTTAGTGCTGGGTTGTGGCTGCAAGGGCATCCACATAAAAATGCATATGCCAGAGAAATGTGTGGTCCATTCAGCTGTAGCAACTAAGCCGAAAGAAAGTGAGTGCATGAGGCCCTTGTGTACTATTCAAATTTACTACGCTTTTATTATTTTCATAGCACTTTTCACCCTATTGACTAGAATTATAACCACATTTTTTGAATGCAAAGCCTTAACACCAAATAATCATGCATCACTGACTCTTGGTGGTTTTACCTGTTGGCAAAAGGTAAAATTTGTCATTTTTACGGTTGATCATCTGTTGACACCATTAACCATTTAGATCGGCCTGTGCAACAAATATTCTGGATTTTAAATGGAGCTCTATGAAGTAAACAACAAAATTTAGTGTGTGTGTGTGCATAAATACACTTACTTTGTTTACTATGTTTTGAGAGCTAAGCTGCTTAAATTTTCTTTTCTCAAGTATATCAATGTAAGTGCAAAAAGGTCACCTAACCCCTAACACTAACCCTAAAATTATGCAGTCTGAACTTGGCATAACCCTGACTTTAGCCCTAATCATAAACCTAAACCTAACCCTTTACCTAGTCCTAACCCTAAACCTAGTGCTTAACCTAACCCTAGTCGTAACCCTAACCCTAGTCATAACTCTGACCCTAATTTTAATTATGATCATAGCAATAACCTTAGTCATAACCCTAACCTTAGACCTAACCGTAGTCATAATCCTAACACTAGTCCTAACCCAGGTCATAACCCTAACATCAATTCTAATGATAATCATAATAATAATCTTAGTCATAACACTGACCCGAAACCTAGTCATAAACCTAACCCTAGCCATAACACTAACCATAACCATGTAACCCTTCCCCTAACCCTAGTCCTAACCCTAGCCTTAGTCCTAACCATAACTCTAGTCATAACACTAACCGTAACCCTAGTCATAACCGTTGCATTTACCATAGTCATAACCCTAGTTCTAACCCTAGTCTTAACTCTAACTCTAGTCATAAATCTAACCCTAGACATAAATCTAACTATAACCTTAGTCAACACCCTAAACCTAGTACTAACCCTAGACCTAGTCATAACCCTGACCCTAATCCTAATCATAACAATAACCCTAGTCATAACCCTACCACTAGTCATAGACCTAACCATAACCCTAGTCATAACCCTAAACTTAGTCATAACCCTATTATAACCCTAGCCCTAAACCTAACCCCAGCCATAACCGTTACTCTATTCATAACCCTAATGCTATTCCTAACACTAACCCTAGTCATAACAATAACCCTAATCATAACAATAATCCTAGTCATGAACCTAGTCATAAACCTAAATCCTAAATATAACCCTAGTTGTAACCCTAACTCTAACCCTTAGCCCCTAACATAACACTTGTCATAACCCCAAGCCTAAATATAACCCTAGCACTAATATTAACACTAGCGATAGTCCTAATCTGAGTCATGACCATAATTATAGTCCTAACCCTAATCATAACAATAACCCTAGTCATAAAACATAACCTTAACCCTACTCATAACCTAAACCTTAAATCTAACTCCAACCATAGCCCTAAACCTACCCCTAACGCTTAGCCTAGCCATAGCCCTAGTAATAACTCTAATGTTAGTCCTAAAACTAACCTTAATCCTATTCCTAACCCTAATCATGACAATAATCCTAGTCATGACCCTAACCCTAATCATAACAATAACCCTAATCATAACCCTAAACCTCATCATAAACCTAACCCTAAATCTAACCCTAGTCATATCACTAACTCTGATCCTACCTATAACCCTAACTATAACTCTAGCCATAATCCTAACTATAACCCTAGCCCTAAACCTATCCCTAACTCTAGCCATAACTGTAACCCTAATCATAACAATAACACTAGTCATAACCCTAACCCTAGACATAAGCCTATGCATAACCTTACTCATAATCCGAACCCTAGTCATAACCCTAACTCTAGTCACGACCATAACCCTAGCCTTTGCCCTGACACTAACCATAACTTTAGACTTAAATCTAACCCTAACCTAACCCTAGTCATTTCCGTAAACCAAACCCTAGCCATGTACCGAACCCGTCATAACCCTAACTCAAGTCCTAACCCTATTCATAACCCTAACTCTAGTCTTTCTCTTAAGCTTAACCCTCGTCATAACCTTAACCCCAGTCCTAACCCTATTCATAACACTAACCCTAAGCTTTCCCTTAGCAATAACCCTAGCCCTGACCCTAGTTCTAACCCTAATTATAACCCTAACCCTACTCATAACCCTAACCCTAGCCATAAACTAACCATAGACCTTGCCTTAACCCTAGTCATAACCCTAACTCTAGTCATAACCTAAACCTAATTTTAACCCTAGCCATAAACCTTTGTCTAACCCTACTCATAATCCGAACCTTAGCCCTAACCCTAGTCATAACCCTAATAACCATAAGCTTAGCCCTTGCCCTAACTCTAGTCATAACCTAAACCTAATCCTAACCCTAGCCATAAACCTGTCTAACCCTACTCATAATCCGAACCTTAGCCCTAACCCTAGTCATAACCCTAATAACCATAAGCTTAGCCCTTGCCCTAACCCTAACTCTAGTCATAACCTAAACCTAATCCTAACCCTAGCCATAAACCTATGTCTAACCCTACTCATAATCTGAACCTTAGCCCTAACCCTAGTCATAACCCTAATAACCATAAGCTTAGCCCTTGCCCTAACCCTAACTCTAGTCATAACCTAAACCTAATCCTAACCCTAGCCATAAACCTATGTCTAACCCTACTCATAATCCGAACCTTAGCCCTAACCCTAGTCATAACCCTAATAACCATAAGCTTAGCCCTTGCCCTAACCCTAACTCTAGTCATAACCTAAACCTAATCCTAACCTTAGCCATAAACCTATGTCTAACCCTACTCATAATCCGAACCTTAGCCCTAACCCTAGTCATAACCCTAATAACCATAAGCTTAGCCCTTGCCCTAACCCTTACCCTAATCATGACTCCAGACTTAACCTAACCCGCTATTTTCTTAAACCTAGACATGTCTCTAACCTACCATAACCATAACCCAAGTCCTAAACCTAACCTTTCCCTTAGCCCTATACCTATTCATAACAATAACCCTAGTCCTAACCCTAACCCTATTCATAATGTTAACCCTAAGCTTTCTCTTTGCCCTAACTTTAGTCATAACCCTAACCATAGTCATAACTCTAATGCTAACTCTAGCCATAACTTTATCTCCTAACCCTAAGCCTAGTGATTCACATTATGTGAACTTCATGTACAGTCCCTTACCCTAAATTTGTTGTATTTCAAATTCACAAAATATATATGTTCACATTTGGCAGAGGTTTTGGAAAACAAATTTACAATCAATTCAAGGCAAACCATAGACCAATGTTCTCTTGGAATTAACCCATTATTGTTGTGTTACTGAGGTGGCACAGTGACTCAGTGGTTAGCACTGTCACCTCACAGCAAGAGGGTTGCTGTTTTGAGTCCCGACTGGGCTAGTTGACATTTATGTGTGGAGTTTGCATGTTCTTCCCATGTTCACGTGTGTTTCTTCCGGGTGCCCCAGTTTCTCCCACAGTCCAAAGCCATGCAGTATAAGTGACTTGCATGAACTAAATTGGCCGTAATGTATGCGTATGTGTGTGAATAATAGAGTGTATGGGTGTTTCCCAGTACTGGGTTGCGGCTGGAAGGACATCAACAGCATAAAAACATATGCCAAAGAAAAATGAATTAATGAATGAATGTTGTTACTACACAAAGCTCTACCAATTGAGCTACATGATTTACACACACTAACACCAATAAAAGCACTAAATGCATTATGTCTTGTTTGTTTGTATGCCTTGTGAATGGGAACGACTTTATAAAACATTCTCATTGGTCCAATTTCAGTAAATTGACAAATGACCTATACAGTCATAAAAGTTGGAGGACACGGATTTTTCACCTAGCATAGAGTACGGACAACCGTAAACTGGCATTTTTGACATAAAACAACATAATATAAACAATTGTACAAAAGGTGAAAAAAATGTTCACAGAGCAAGGATCCATTATGTTTTCCACAAATTCCTTTTCTTTTCTGTTGTTCTACTCTTTTTTTTTTCTCGCAAATGGTGCCAATCACACAAATTACAATAAAATCACAGTATCTGAATTAAGCTTCTTAAAGGATTAACATGTTTTAATGTGCAATCCGTGGAGCATAAGTCATCGGAATAAAGGGGAGAAAAATCTATGGAATAAGATTCAAGGCTTTTTCAGCAGGATATTTTTCCATCTCATTTTCAACATTATGCTACTGAAACTGAAACTAGTGAAGCCATTTGCAAATTCAATCAAGAGCAATAGCAGCACTATAAAAATTCTACAGGAGTAGACGAGTCGCATTTGTTATTTTGATTGCTCCTTTGGAGAGAATGAGTCTGATGTTGATGTCAGGGGTATTCTGCCAAATGTAGCAACACAGACGCTCATGGATGAGGTGCGATGTGAAAATAGGATATTATTTATTTGTTTTGACAGGATGTTATTGAGGAAGTGGAACAAGGGGAGAATAGGCTTATGGCTACTCGATGTCTCTCAGAGATGAACATAGCAACAAACCGTCTGCTGTTTCTAATGTGACAGTCACTTTTGTATATTTGCATCACTATATAGTAGCATGTTAGCTTCACAAGCTTAAGTTATTTATTTCCATCAATTTCCCTCTTGGTTCATTTTTGTTTCTTTTGCAAAAGTTTAGAAATCAAGCCAATGCTTTTTTGTATATTAAATAATTGTTCCCGTGTAACTGGAATATCCTAGACGCATAATAGAGCCTACTATGTTACTACTTTGTTATTGATATATAATAAATAACTTATTTTTATCTGCATCATTGTTTTTTTTTTATGTCTTTTAATCAACATTGCCATTTTACACAAGCTAAAATGCCAACGTTGCTAAGAAGACATAATAAAAATGCCTAGGTTAATATCAACTAAAGCAGATATTTAGAGGTGATACAATGAAACTTTTTTTTTTTTCAAACCAAACATACTGTAGGTTGCAACTCAGTACTTTAAAGTTGTTTTTCTTTGAAGTCAGTTTTTCATCTCTGCTGAAAGTTATTCCTGATTGTCACAACTGGACAAAGATGCTTCTCTACGTTCTATCAAGCTTTGGCTGTCTTTATAATTTTTATTCATTCATTCATTCATTTTCCTTCCTTTGTTTCCTTCCTTAGTCCCCTTCACTCATCAGGGGTCGCCACAGTGGAATGAACTGTTAACTTATTCAGCATATGTTTTGCACAGCGGATGCCCTTCAAGCTGCAACCCAATACTAGGAAACATCCATACACACTCATTCACACACATACACTGTAGTGAAGTTCCACTACATTCAAAATTTTAACTGGCTGAGGCAGCCAAATATGGATCAGATTTTGGTTAGAAAATCAAGAGTGAAGAAGAGATTATTGATTATGAGCATTTATTTTCTATCTTGAATATGCAGGTGAGGTATGTGTGGCGATTGAGGGGGGAGGAGCTGGCTGCTCGCGAGAGCAGCACGTACACAAAATGTAATTCTATAAAGAATTGTGGTGACTACGCCATCCCAACTTAATGGGGAACACGTCCCAACAAGGACACAGGTTCGTTCCCTTGAAAATGAGTGCAGGAAGAAACGTGGGAAACAATTTATAAAAATACAAAATTTATTCTGTTCAATCAGTAGTGTACACTCAAACATCAACGGCAATTAAAAACACATCACGTTTCTTCACTATGAGCAACAGTAATCAAAATAATAATACTAATCAATAATGATATCACCACACTTAACCCAGGAGATGGGCTCTCACCAGGAGGAGTGAACACCAAAGAATAAATCCACAGCACTTTATAGACACACCACAGTGTACTTCACCCACTCAGCATCACATCACTCAAAGAAGTGTCCCACACCAGTCTATACCGAAGGGTCCCTCCACCCGTGTGTCACAATCACCAGCGATCTTCTCCCCATAGATCGCTGGTTTACATGCACATTCACTAATGAACTACAAATCCGCCATCTTATGGACTACATCTCCATACATGCACTACTCTCACATCACACACAACCGGTTCCATATCATCACTGATTACATCCCACAGCTGAAGCCGCTCAAGAGCTGATTACACACAGTACATAAACAGCACACTCACTCCAGTTGCCGAGTCTTGTTATCTGTTCACAATCACAATTCTAAGCGTTACCTTGTCTTGTTCTTGCCGTGTTTGGACCCTCGACTTGTTTATCTGTTTCTCCCTGTCTGCTGCCATCCTTGTGACCATCTGCCTGCTATATTGACTGCGATTCTGCATTGCCCTCATACATCTTTTTGCTCCTGTTTGCTGATGTATTGATTAGTAATTTTTTGATTACTAATTCATGCATTTTAGTACGATTTCCTCATCCCTCAATGACGGTTGGGTTTAGGGGTGGGGTCAGGTGCCGCGCCTCTTTTTTTAAAATTGTACTATTTTGTATGACTGAACTTTGCACTAATTTGCACTAATTAGCCACTAAACTGACAAAACGTAAAATACTTACATTTTCTCGTGAGATCAGGCTGGTATTTCCAGCCGTAATAACAATGAAATTAATGAAATTATAATAGCATAAAATAACAGGGTATTATAAGCTGTTATGTAAACAAACACTCGCTGTATTCGCACGTAACTATAGTGTGGAAGACGACGACGCAGCACATTAGTTCGGCAAATTATGGCCGAAATAAACGGTAAAACACGATCACCATGAACACTGGAAATTACCTATAACTTGCATGAATTCACACAGAAATGTCAACTGACCCAGCTGGGACTTGAACCAGCGACCTACTTGCTGTGAAGCGACAGTGCTAACCACTGAGCCATCGTGTTGCCCCAATTATTATTATTATTATTATTATTTATTTTATTTTTTTTATTATTATTTTTTTATTTTGTTTATTTGTTTTTATTATTACATCCAATCATAATATAACTAGTGAGTAGTGCAGGATGTAAGAATCATTTATTTACCAATTTAGAATATGAGACCGCATTATAAATGTCATTTCAAAGCCATCCATTTCAAATCATATTGCTGAACAATAAAACATTGACATCTCTGACCTTTACAGAGTCAAAAGTATGTTTCTCTTTCTAAATGAGCAGTTTATTAGTAGCGGTTGTCTCGGAAGAAGAAAAAAAAAAGCTCCCGCTTGTATTACTCAAACATTAATTTCTTGAGGCAAAATGCTGCTCACACAGAATATTTAACAAATCCCACAGGAACAGGGATTTCAGATGAGCATATCATGTTGCCTCTAAACACGCATAAAATAATGATATCCTCAGAAGCCTCTAAGGATGCAGTTGCCTTAATATCAGCTTCAATAGTGTTACATCAATGAATATGTGTTTTATGGTATTTGATTGCTGTTGACTTGAATTTACATTTTGATCACATCTTAATTTATTGGTCTCATGTCTCCTCCAGTATAATTTATGTATTCGTTTATTTTATCAAACAGCTTGTTGGATTTTGATTTCCATTGAATTCCATAATCTTTCTTCAACATGGGCTCATTCTGAAAATGTACCATTTAAAAAAAGTCAATTTAAACCGGGCTGGAACATCGTTCGGAGAGTCATCTCTCTCTCGGATTGTTTTGTTTATTTGTGAAAAACTTGTGTTGTATTTGCTTGGCGATATTGTCAAAATTTAACGCTGAGTGTTGACTAATATTGAGATCAATGTACGGAGATGCATGAGATAAAGAGGGTGCCTTTTTTGTTTTATTAAGTTATCTCATGTTTTGTGGATAATAGGGAGGTAAGTAAATGTTGCTTACTTTGTTTTAATTTATGTGCACATAGGAGGGTTTAAAACTTAGCTAATTGTTGAGTTTTTTTGTTTATTTTGGCTTTACCTCTGCAAGATTTTTAAAATCTCCCTTTAAGGTTAAATGTCAAATAAATTTGACTTTACGTTATTTCTTTGGTCAATCGTCTTTGTATATATATATATATTGGGTGGGCAGGTCAATTGGTGTTTTTGAAAACACTATTGGTTGAGTTTAGGGAAGGGGGAGGGTGGGTAAGTCGATCGGTTAGTCAGTCAGTCAGTCAACAACAGCCTCCAGTGGATTTACGCAAGAAAAAATTCAGATCTTAAACAGTGTACACAAAAAAAAAAGTACCTCCTTGGACTTATTTGGCACTCTCCAGAAATGTATATAGTGGTACGTTTTCAGAATGAGCCTGGGTTGTCTTTCTTTCTTTCTTTCTTTCTTTCTTTCTTTCTTTCTTTCTTTCTTTCTTTCTTTCTTTCTTTCTTTAGTTTAACAACTGAAACATTGATTATTAATGATACTATTAATAATAATAATAATAATAATAACAATTATTATTATTATTATTATTATTTTTGTTGTCATTTTTTACAATATAAAATATAATACAGAACAAATACAAAATACACAATATCAAAAACACTGTACATTTTTTCCATAGTCATAGTTCAGACAGTCTACATTTATGTTATTATTAATTAAAATTGCAGTCAGAATCTAAACCGTTTGCAGTTTTCAGTAACAATTTATTCAGTCTTCAATGTCTCATGACATGAGTTTAAACTTCAGCTGATCATCACTGTAATATAAAGTCCATGAAGACCCCAACATTTTAGCGGCTGCTCTTTCTTTTATGTATTTATGTAGGTTTGTATAAGAACATGAAACGGATGTCAATACAGCCAGGGTTGTTGCTAATTCCCCTTGAGCAGGTGTGTTATTTTGCTGTTTCTAATTATAACCTTTAATCAGAGCCCACCTTTGATTGGTTTTAACTGTGATAAGTAGATGAGAAGAAGGGGGAAAAAAGGGCAAGCAATCAGAACATTCTCAAATGGAAGAAATTGTTTTATCTCAACAGGGGCAAGAAAAGTTAAAAACATTTTTTTTTATCCCCTTACAAAGTCACGGATGAAACAATTTTGAATCATGCTTTGTGATTGTCCTTACAAGGTGAAAAGGGAAATAAAGGAAGACTAGCCAACATTACATTTTCTACAAAAGAAGAAATAAAAAGTGGGCATGAATATTTGGAAGATAGCACTGTTTGATGGGTATCCATATGGCATCCCACTGCGCTTAAAGCCTGTTATTTGTCTTTGTAGTTTGATGTTACTGTTTTTTTCAGTCTTGCATATTTTCTTATCAATGATCAAGGGAGGGCTTTAGGGATTGTATTACAAGATTCCTACCTGGACAGGTACTTGTATTTTCATGAAGAGGGCAAATATTGTTTTCATTCGAATTAAAGAAAGATATGTTTTGCGTTATAACTTGATGTAGGATCTTTCAGCGTTGTCCCTCTATGATTTTAATTCATTTGACTTTGAGAGGGGCCATGATAGCTGCCAATTGCCAAACTCATGCTGAGATGTTCTGAGAAGTACAAGGCTCTTATTGTTGATTTTGTTTGCATGGTTACAAACCTGCCTCTCCCAGCTGCTCTGCTTGGGAAAGAAAAGGAAACTTATATCAGAAATAACTTCTGTCAATGTAATATTTGCAATTGGGATTGTGCTGCCAAAGCAGCCTTATCAGTGGACAACGTGAAGCCAAGAGCAGCAGATATTTCTTTGTAAACTCATGGGGAGAGGACAAAAAAAAAAAAGACATCAGATGCTGAGTGTGTTAGTGTTCTATAGCTCTTCTTCAGCTTTTTGAAGAATCCAGATCAACAAAAGGAAGCTGAGCCAGAAGGAAGAATCCCTGTTGGAATCCAAGCTTTGAATTGGTAGCGAATACAAACAGTTGTTTACATTTTCTCACCTCTCAGCCTTATGCTTTGAAGAAATGATTTCCCATTAATTTTCTCAGCAGAAAATTGCTTCATTAAGCTTGGTATTCTAAATAAATAGACATAAAAATATTTGCAATGAGGTTCAGTCGTTAACATGTTCATTAGTTTATGCATTATGTGTAATGAATTAACACCTTTTACAGCTTACAATAATATTATTAACTTATAAATATTCAATTGTTCTCATTGAAAAAAATAAATGAATATATACACTTTTAGGCTAGGACAAATTAAATTAATCAAAATATATAGAAATATATAGAAAAAGTGTCATCAAAGATATTATTTGATATATATATCCTAAATCAAACTTTCACTCTTTAATACTTGGTTGCAAATCCTTTGCAGTCAATTACAGCCTTAAGTCTGGGATGCATAGACATCACCAGATGATGGGTTTCAACCCTGGTGATGCTCTGCCAGGCCTCTACTGCAACTGTTTTCAGTTCCTGATTGTTCTCGAGGCCTTTTGTCTTCAGTTTTGTCTTCAGCAAGTGAAATGCACACTCAATCGGATTCAGATCAGGTGATTGTCTTGGCCATTGCATAACATTCCACTTATTTCCCTTCAAAAACTCTTTGGTTGCTTTTGCAGTATGCTTTGGGTCATTCCCGATCTGTACTGTGAAGCGCCGTCCAATGAGTTCTGCAGCATTTGGCTGAATATGAGCAGACAATATTACCCGGAACACTTTGGAATTATCCTGCTGCTTTTGTCAGCAGTCACAGAAATGCACGCTCTCTCTCTATATATACACTGTACAGTTGAAGTCAGAATTATTAGACCCCCTGTTTATTTTTTTCCCCAATTTCTGTTTAACGGAGAGAAGATTTTTTTCAACACAGTTCTAAACATAATAGTTTTAATAACTCATTTCTAATAACTGATTTATTTTATCTTTGCCATGATGACAGCAAATAATATTTTATTAGATATTTTTCAAGACACTTTTATACAGCTTAAAGTGACAATTAAAGGCTTAACTAGGTTAATTAGATTAACTAGGCAGGTTAGGGTAATTAGGCAAGTTATTGTATAATGATGGTTTGTTCTATAGACTATCAGAAAAAAATATAGCTTAAAGAGGCTAATAATTTTGTCCTTAAAATGGTGTTTAAAAAATTAAAAACTGCTTTTATTTTAGCCGAAATAAAACAAATAAGACTTTCTCCAGAAGAAAAGAATATTATCAGACATACTGTAAAAAATTTCCTTGCTCTGTTAAACATAATTTGGGAAATATTTAAAAAAGAAAAAGAAAAATCAAAGGGGGGCTAATAATTCTGACTTCAACTGTATGTACACACACATTTGGGTGACACGGTGGCGCAGTAGGTAGTGCTGTCGCCTCACAGCAAGAAGGTCACTGGTTCGAGCGGCGGCTGGGTAAGTTGGTGTTTCTGAGTGGAGTTTGCATGTTCTCCCCGCGTTCGCGTGGGTTTCCTCCGGGTGCTCCGGTTTCCCCCACAGTCCAAAGACATGCGGTACAGGTGAATTGGGTAGGCTAAATTGTCCGTAGTGTATGAGTGTGTAACCAGCTGCAAACCATCTCTGGGAACACTCCGGACAATTTTAGCCTACCCAATTCACCTGTACCTGGAGGAAACCCACGCGTATGCAGGGAGAACATGCAAACTCCACACAGAAACGCTCGTACCAGCGACCTTTATGCTGTGAGGGTTGCAGCTGGAAGGGCATCCACTGCGTAAAAAAACATGTGCTGGATAAGTTGGCCTTCTTGCTGTGGCGACGCCGGATTAATAAAGGGACTAGCCAAAAAGAAAATGAATGACTGAATGAATATATACAGTTGAAATCAGAATTATTAGCTCCCCTGAATTAGCCCCCCTGTTCTTCATAGCTAACCAAATCTAATTAATATTTATAGATGGCTTAATTTTTTTTAGATTTAGTAATTACAATAAGTCACCACAGTGATTACATTAAGTCACCATATTTAGAAGTAGCTTTTTAGTTTTTGTGCTGCCCTCTAATTCTTCGTCAAGGGCTAACCATTAATGAAAATCTAAGCTTCCTGCAGGCCACTACAATGAAAAGGTTGTCCTGCTGCAATCACACTACAAACCCTCACTCTAGACAAACTAATCCCTTTCCCAGTGTGTGTAAATCACTGATCGCTTTCAAGATTGGTACAAGAGGAAACATCCCTGGCTTTTGTGATTTGAGAGGAAAGTGATTTGAGGGCAAATTTATTGTTATTACAGATTATGTGAACTAAAGCTTAGTTAAAGAAGTAGCACAGAAGTCTGGCCTTTGTGGGTATGGGCTCATGGGTTGTAAATGAGGGTGAAATGGGTATGCTGAGAGATGAATAAGAAGTGGAGAGAAGCAGCAAGTGGAGGTAGAGATATGATGAAAGGGGTTTGCTCCATGTGGGCTGATAACACAAAAGTTGTAGGCTTGATCTTCAGCAGGGTTGTCCTAGAAAGACTCCCGCCCTTGGAACCATAGCATATATTTTTATCGTTATACATGCAAAATGAAAGGTAATAATTTTATAATAAATGATGTCAATTAATGCCATGCTATACCAAATAATGCCAATTAATACCATGCATTTGCTATAATGATTTGTAACATCTGACATTAAATTATAATTACTAATTACTAGCCACGGATTTCATGTGAGGGGTATGGCACATTAAATCGTATTAATTTTGACTAAATACGTATTTCAGTCATAATCACCTTTTTCAAAATATGTTTAATAAAGCAAATTATAACCATACAGTACTGACTAAGTACATGCAGTGTGTATATTCACACTACATGCATGATTACCATTTTTTTTACTACTACCTTGGGTAGCATTCAGTTTATTTTGTGTTCACATTGCATGGTGGATCTGCAACATGACTTCTTCAATGCGGAAGTGCGCTCGTTTTTGCGATTGTTTTAGAACTTCCGATTCAGTTGCCTATGGGAGAAATGACTAGGAATAATAAACGGCTGAAAACGGTCAGACTACTCACTCTACAAACAAGTGTTTGCATGATTATACAGACAAAATAGAATAATATAATAAGAAAACATCAGTTTGCAACACCATGGAGCATAACGGGCTGTTTTTAACCTCTAAAAATGAATGGAAGTAAATGAGACCGGAAGTCTCCTGCCAAAATGATTCAAATGGCTGCGCCCGCTCGTACGCGGAGAATAAGGTGAATAGCTCAGACTAAGTAAAGTATGAGTGCTCCTGCTAAAGTTTTCCCAAAATTTCCTCCATTTATTGGGTTCAAAAATACAGAAAGAGCCTTTCTTTGAATCAGTCATGTTACCTGATCTTGTCATATACTTGCTCTCTCATTGGCTGTAGGTCATCACCAATGTATTTTCACACCCATTTCAGGATTGAATTGAAAATAAATGTCCAACAGGTCCAGGTATTCAGTATGCCAAATGTTTCACAGACATCAGCGACATGTGAGCAATTCTCTCTGATTTTGTTTTTGATAACTCACACTGCCTGACTATCACTCACATGAATAAGCACCAATTTGCCTCTTATTTTTAAGCATTTGTCTTAAAATTTCAAAAAACCTGTTAACGATTAAAATCTTGCAGTGTGAACTCATGCAGTATGAAAAAAACACTCAATGTATCCAGAACGGGAAGGGCAGCAGCAGGTCAATCCCTCATTGTGGTAACAGAACAGAGATAGAGATCAAACATAAAGAATCACATTTAAATACCGTCTGAAACATGCTGGGTAATTACAGTGATCTTTGCTAAACTTAAAAATAAATCAGACAATAGCTTGAGTTAGGACGAGTTGGGGAAGGGGAAGGGAGTTAAGGATGCATTTAGCAGTTAAAGGGAGTGTGAAGGGATTTAAATACAGTAGATCACTATGATAGCTGACAAAACTGGATTGAAACAAGATGTGAACATCTCATCATCAGCTGATGCAAGCTTGACTGCCCAAAGTAATGCAATGCTTGAATTCAGTCAGAATCACTTTCATCTGAATATGTTTAATGAAGCAAACAATAAGTATATAGTTAGTGTTGATGGTAGTGTTTGGTTCTGTTCTAAAAAAAAATTCAATGCACCCACCAGTGTTACTTCAAAAAATAATTTATTATTAATGACTAATTACCAGAGATGTATAAAGTACTAGAGACCCAGACTTAAGTAAAAGTACAAGTGCTCTATCAAAAAAGTGACTTGAGTAGAAGTTGAAGTGCTCTTTAAGGACAATACTTAAGTGGAAGTACTAAAGTATTCAACCATTTTTGTACTCAAGTATTGCAAGTAGTTTATTTAAAAATGTACTACTCAAGTACTGAAAGTAAAAGTACTGCGTCATGTAGTTATTTTTAAAAAAAAGCAGTCAAAGACATTTGTTTATTTTAAATATCTTTTTGGGGCACAGGATTTAAGCAGAACAAAAAGAACCATGGTTTACAATTTATAATATAATATAATATAATATAATATAATATAATATAATATAATATAATATAATATAATATAATATAAATAAATAAATATATATATATAATTTTATATAATATAAATAAATAAATAAATAAATAAATAAATAAATAAATATATATATATATATATATATATGATGGGTCAAAAACCCCATTCAGCGTGACAGCCTTTATGACAGACATTTAACGTTGTGTGAACATTGCAGCATGATATGAACCGCGGGTAGCTAACGGTAGTTAACTTATCTAGCTCTTATGGATAGCTCAAACTGCTGTTTTGTGTATTATATTATCTTTATTTGACATGTTTCTTCAAATCCGACGGTAGAGTATGCACTTCATTCTATATGAACTGTCTTTCACTCCGACAAATGCAAACATTGGCTCTAAATAGGGTCACGGGTGGTCTTTTTCCTCATCGCCACGAACAGTTGAAAGTGAAGAAGTTGAAGGTGGAATTTCTGGGTTTTCCATGTCTAAAACAAACTAAAGTGCTCTCAATGCAGGCAGGCAGCACTGTCTTCTTTGATCGTCTGATCAATGAAAGATTGATTCGTAACATTTTATAATTGTAACGAGTAACTATGCAACAGATAACAAATCTACTGGAGTAAAAGTATTAAGCTCATCGAAAATATGTACTGAAGTAAAAGTAGAGGTAGGAGAAAAAAACAATACTCCAGTAGAGTACAGATACAACCTTTTAGTACTTAAGTACAGTAGTGAAGTAGTTCCACTTCGTTACTATACATCTCTGCTAATTACACAATTAAAATTGCATTTAAAATACTTTTTAATTACCTTTTCTGAAAAGTTACTTAATTACTCAACCGTTATCTAATACTTGACCAATACTTTAGGATAAAGGTCTTACAAATCTGAAAACATACAGAATGCAAATAATTATTTTAGTCATTAAAATTTGACAGCCTTTTAGATTTATTAAAATAACTCAACACTTAATTCATTGAAAACACATGTATCAAAACACAAAATGTCAGTATTATGTAACAAAAGTAAATACGACACCATATTCCATATGCATGATATATTGAACATTTTCTATCCAAGTCAGCATTTTTAATCATTCTTCAGTTAAAATCTTTATAAAATATGTTGTGTTAAAATATATAAAATGTGTTTCTGGAATAGACAATATTATCTGTAGTGGAAACTGCATTTTTAATGCCAGCAAGTCTAAAACAACACGCATGTTGCAATTATTAATTTAATAGTTGGTGAAGCATACACCCTAAATAACATTCCTGCAGTTGCAAACAGTAAAGAAAACCAAGAGAAATCCATATGATGATAATTTTTATTTATTTATTTATTTTTTTTTTTTATTATTTTTTTTTTTTTTTGTGATGAACAGGTTTGTGAGGAATAACATCGGTGATAGAAGTCAAATACCAGCACATGGAAAAAAAAAAAAAAAAAAAAAAACTCTCCATTAGATTGAGCAATGACTGACATGTCCTGCCTGTGGCAACTCAATGTTCCTTATTAAATGCTTTGAAATTGAATAAAGTAATAAACTACATAAGAAATATAGTTGGACTGTGTAACTGAAATACCAGTTATATTCAGCCAGATATAGATGTTTTGTCTTCAGCAGAAAATGTTTGGAAAGGGTTCGGAGGAATAAATGCTGAGTACATTTTCATTTGTAGGTGAACAATCCCTTTAACTGTGCCTCAATAAAAAGTGCTTTGCTGCGTATTAATAGCAATTAAAGAAGTAGTAGCTGCATTTAAATTTAGATATTGGATAAGGAATGTAGGATATGTATAATGTATAAATAAATATCAGTGGTAACTGGTCCCTTCACAAAAATGTTATTAAAAGCTTCTTTGCACTGTAAAAATGATTGCATCAATTACTTATCACAACTTAATATTTTGAGGTAAGTTAACTAATCTGGATTGAATGTGTTGACATAACTTGACATGGCTGAAGTTTGACTAGGAATTTGATTGTGCTAAATTGGCTTAAGCGAGTAGACAATAGATTTGGATCAGTTTAGATGTTTTGAACGTGCATTTTATGTTAAATATTTAACAAAATCAAGTGTGTGTACCAACTCGCTTTTAGTTTTTCGTGCATTTGTGAGGGTTTTAGACAGTTTGGGCTGCACACATTCGAGTGTATCTGGCAATTCTGACCTCTGTTTTTTCGTTTTAATGTAATGAGGTTTTTCTTAGATACATGCTTCTTTGGTGAAATTTGAACTTGCAGAATTCAAAATAATAATTTCATTTATTTAAGGTAAGCTTTAAGGCTCAGTGGTTTTCACAGTTGCCACACTGCATGCAGGAAGGTTGCTGGTTCGAGTCCCAGCTGGGCCAGGAGGCATTTCTGTGTGGAGTTTGCATGTTCTCCCTGTGTTAGTGTGGGTTTACTCTCAGGGTTCTGGTTTCCCCCAAAAACATGCTGTGTATAAGTGAATCGAATAAACAAAATTGGCATAGTGTGAATGAAAGAGTTACCTTTTCTAAGGGAACTCCAACCTGTGTCTGGTAAACAGACTTTTGGGAGTATGTCAGACAACCTATCACTCTGAAGAGTAAGAAAACGGGCCAATGAAATGCCAATTGAATTGGTGGAGCTTGGCTCTACAGCTGATTATGATGAGGCATCAGCAGTGGTGTAAAGAGTACTGAAAAATCAAACTTAAGTAAAGGTACCATTACTTGTCTAAAAATGTAGTGGAAGTAGAGTAAAAATATCTGTTGTAAATATTACTCAAAGTATAAAGAAAAAAGTAGACCTTTCAAAAATACTGTGAGTAGTGAGTATTACGCTGTAAAAAGCTGATGCATTTACATGTAATTTGTGGATGTGTGTAAACAACATTCTGTAGTGCATTTAGTTATTGGCCCAGCAGGCACACAACGTCTGATGACGTTAATATTAGGCTAGATTTAGGTTGTGATGTCTAGCCAGCGTCTAAGAACAATGTTATTTTGACGTTAATTATGACGTTGATATTTGGTTGATTTTAGGTTGTGTTAGAAACTGACTGAAATCCAGTGTCGAGCCAACATCTTAAACCAACGTCATTTGACGTCAATACTGACATTTATTTGTCAGGTATGGCAACCAAAAGCCAATGTCTGATAGACTTCATAGTGGTAACATCCACACAACATCAAGCTGTAACATCATTAGATGTTAGCTTGATGTTGGGTTCTAATGTCAACCCGATTTTCATTTTCAAACAAAATGCAATGTCCCCATGACGTTGGGGTACAACGTCAATCTGACATCATGTTGATGTCTTGTGCCTGCTGGGTGTTTAAGGCCATTTTGGTCATCATACATCTATCATCTTATCAGTGACGTGCATCTAAACAGTCACTGGGTCATTGTGTGTAAAGATTTGGAACATCTTCTTGGACACTAATGCTTCCAAACAGTTTGCTGCAATCATAAAGTACCCATGTCTTGAGGTAGATCATTATGATGCAATTTACCTTCTATGTGCGATTTGATTGCACAGTAATCACAGGACTGATTTTTCTAATCCCCATAGACAAGGAAAAATAATCACGGTAGGTTAAAGGAAAGTAGTGGAGTAAAAGTACAAATACTTCACTAAAAGTGTACTCAATGGAAAGTAAAAGCACACATTTTTAAACTTAGTAAATTACATATTCTGAGAAAAACTACTCAATTACAGTAGTTTGTGTAGTTGTAATTAGTTACTTTACACCACTGGTCATCAGTGCTATCAGTGCCAGAATTGTTACTTCAGATCCTCTCACGAGACTGAAGACACGATATCTGCCAACCTGATTTCAACATTGAAAACAGTTTACTCACCACTATGGGAGAAGACGCGACAGCGCCGGTCGTTTTGGGATTTTCTGTCCCCTGGTAGTTTCGCTGGTGTGCACAACAGAGCAGTTTCCATTTAAAGAGGCAGATTCCCTAAGAGAGCAACACAGTGAATCAACACATCTTTCTCAAGACGCTGTTCTGACTGTGCGTTTCTGGATGTGGTGGTTCCTATCTCCGGATGATGTGCACGGGTATCGCATCACAGGTCTGGGGGTCCAGCATGCTCTTACTGTGAGGGCATGGCTGTTGCCTCTGCTTGATGACACCGAAGATCAAAGGTCCATCGCGACATCGGAGGGCGAACTGCTATTCTCAGAGAACAGACCGGTCTCGCTTCCATCCTACGGACTGCAATGCGCGGTCACAGTTCTCGAATCAGACATGATGGCTGTGCTTCCTGGGGGCTGCTGCGGCAGTGCAGCTGGAGATGGCTTGTCCCCCAGTCTCACTGTTGGACCGACTAGAGGGTGTGACGTGCGGGCTGATGTAAGATTAATCTTCCAGCTCCCATCCCCTTCTTCCCAGGGGCGCACAGTGAGCACACACTGGCATAGAGGGCGTTTTTTTCCGCCCGGTCCACGTGCGCTTCCGCCTTCACCTCCCTTGATGACGAGGGCGGCCAGTGGGTATGAAGCAATTCCTCCGGTGGTTGGCGCTGTCACCTAGAGGGATAAGCTGAGACCCCCGTCCAAGGTGGGTGGGTTATTTGTGTCTCTCATGGCCAGAGCCCACACCGCTGCAGACCATGCCCTGCACCACGGCCTGCACAGGGGCGGTTCTTCCCCAGGCTTATGCGTAACGCCCCATTCACACAGGGCTTCAGCGTCAACGCTTGACAGAGGGCATGTCTACAGTTGGGGCTGACACGATCGTCGTTGCAGCGTCAGCCAATGAAAATAAGCCACTGTCTGAGCTGGTGTATTTGCATACAGCGATCTGATTCATCTCTTGGTGGGCTCGGAAAACTGCTCAGACCCGTTCGCGCTGGCTGTTCCTCCCCGAGAGCACTCTTCCCGTGGTTTCAAAATGCTCCGCCGTCACAGCCCATTCTACTGGCTAGTGAAAACGCAGAGCACAGTCCTGTCACAGGTCGCCATTAAGTCTGGTAATCGGACCGCAAAGCGAACCTGAGGCAGGCCGCTTGGAGAGGAGAACCGTTCTTTCCCCGGTGAAGGCCAGGGCTTCTCCGCGAATAAATGTAGCAATCTGAAAAGTGTGGCTTTTCCTCCCTCTGGGTGTGAAAGCCCAATTGCTGCCAGCATGGGACGCGCTGCCTTCCAGCTTTGGTTCACTTCGCCACAGGCTTGAGGGCGCCAGAGGATGAGCTCCTTTCTCGCACCTCCAGCCTCTCCGCAGGATCCTGGGAGGAAGGTAAATCTCATATTTTCACCTCTTTCTCGGGACGCTCCGCTTCCTGGGTTGAGCACTCCCCATCCCGAAGCTGGCCCTCTATAGGTATGTCAGCGATCATTGCGGTGATGCTGCTTATTCGGACTCTGTCAGCCTGGTAAGCGCTGTTAAGCCTGTTGTAGTAACTCACGTGGACGGTCAGACTCGGCTATGCATTTCAATTCGCTGTTGGCCTCCCGAGTTCACGGTGTGTATTTAAGTGATCATAGCTATGCCACCCCCTGGCTCGCGTGAGAAGGATACAATCGAGCCAGTCCCTCCAGCCGAGATGAAGAGTGGGTTTACACCCCCCTTCATCGTATCCAGAGAGCGGTAAGTTATACCAATCATATCTGTACGTTTTGATCTGTCATCTGTTCAAGATGCCGATCAGGATGCTCATGCAGAAACGCATCCCCTAGTGCGCCGTCCGTAGGATTGGTTGCAGCTATAGACCCGAAGGACGCTCACTCCATGTCTCGCTCTCTCCCTCCTTACACTGTGATTTTTTTCAGGTGTGCGACAGGGACAGAGAATGGTAGTAAGAGTTCTCCCCTTCGGGCTCTCCCTGTTTCCATGCATGGAGGATGCTCTGTGCCTCTCTGATGCTCTTGTGCCTGCATTTTTGATTATTCATTGACTGTTATTATTTTTTAGGTATCTGAACTGGTCGATTATGCACAGGACCTGGTGCTCCGGCACCTCGGCCTGTTCGGGTCAACCGAGTAAGTGCAGGCTCTCCCCCGGGCAGAGCTTCTCTCATGTCGGGTTGGAGCTGGACTCGGTCCTCTTCACAGTGCACTCTTAGCATGCCGGGCTGGTGCTGCCCTGTCCAATTAATTTTGCGGTTATATTGGTCTCACTGAAGTTTTTCAGAGCCTCGTGGGGCATATGACATTTGTAGCCACTATCACGCCAATCAATTGTTCATATGAGACCAATTCATCGCTGGCTTCGCAATCGGGTCCCCAGATGGGCATGGCGCACGGAGACGCACCGGGTGTACATCACCACACTGTGTCTCCGCACCTTCTCCGCACTACCAAGGTAGTGGCTATTCTTCCTGGGGTCCATCAAACACAAAACAAAATTACATTAATCTTGCCCCTTCGGCCTGGGTGCCCTTAGAACCAGTGTCCAGTCATGCTGTCATTTTAACAGATGTTTCCAGTATGGGCTGACAGGCTGTGTGTATCGAGCATGCAGCTGCAGGTTCGCAAATCGGACTCCGGTTGCATTGGCATTTCAATTGCCTGGAGCTGTTGGCACTGTTTCTTGCTCTCCACCGGTCCCTACCGAAGCAGGAGGGGAAAACACGTGTTGGTTTCTCTATATTTACAGCCCTTCTCGCACTCTTAGATCCGCCAACTCTTTCTCCCTGGTACCACCTCGCACTAGATTAAGCACGATGGGAGACAGATCTTTTAGCTCTATGGCTCCTCGGCTATGGAACTCGCTTCCCTTGGATCTAGGGAGCAGTGATAGTCTTGACACATTTAAATCTCGTCTAAAGACTCATCTTTTTAAGCAGGCTTTCCTTTAACAAATTTTTTATCATGTTTTTATCATGTTATTATATATTCACGATGTGTGTTTTATTATCTGTCTTAATTTGTTCTAGCATGTTGATACTTATTGTAAGGCGACCTTGGGTGTCTAGAAAGGTGCCATTTACAAATAAAATGAATTATTATTATTATTATTATTATTATTTGGTTAGGACGGCCAGCTCATCATATGTAGCACTCCCCCTCATCAGGGCTAGTCTATTTGCTCCATTACCATCAAGTCTCTCCTTTTGGGTAGCAAGTGGTCTCCACAGCATCCTCCCCATCCTCCCATCACGTTCCCAACATACTGTCGTATCTCTAAAAATCCCTAGACTATATTAGCTAAGTAAAAGCACATTTGTGACCCCTGA
Source organism: Danio kyathit (assembly GCA_903798195.1). Lineage (NCBI taxonomy): Eukaryota > Metazoa > Chordata > Actinopteri > Cypriniformes > Danionidae > Danio > Danio kyathit. The sequence continues at coordinate 66,676,696 of LR812525.1, forward strand.
TTTAAATTCTATTATTTTTCCCATGTAATGGTAATTTTCAGGGCCTAGGGGAAGGTTGTGCTTCTGGTGATGTCAGTGCGCTCACACTTCGCTTGGCAAACTGCTCATCAGGAGCATGATGGGCTTAGCTGCTGTGGTGTCTTCCATACAGTCTCCCAAAAGTCTGTTTACCAGACACACGTTGGAGTTCCCTTATGAAGGGGAACATCCTGGTTACGTCCATAACCCACGTTCCCCGAATAGGCGGAATAGACGTGTGTCTCCACTGCTACAGCACCTGAGTCTCCAGCTGTTAAATGAGTGATCGGCTTTTCAGCAGGCAAATTCTTGTGAGCTGACTTCAACAGCCAAGCTCCACCAATTCAATTGGCATTTAATTGTTTTCTTACTCTCCAAAGTAATAGGTGATGGGATTGGAGATCACAGTAGTTCAGCTTTGCCCTTTTTCAGAAAAAGCTTTGTCTTTTTTTTCCTTTTTTTTTTGAGAGTTAATCTAAATACTTGTTACTTGAAACAAATGGAAAATTAAGAGTTTTGTACAGCAGTCCAAGGTCTCTGCATCCGTCATGTAAAAATTTATATGCTTCTGGTTGCTTTCTTTGTTGAAATTAGTGATCACAAGTGATAGGTCATGTGATGTACTCCCAAAAGTCTGCTTACCAGAAACACATCTCCGTTTCTTATTCGGGGAACGAGGGTTACGGACGTAACCAGGACGTTCACTTCAATATTTAAGTTTACTAAACTTAAACCATGTCCATTACACTTGAATTACAAAGTCCTATCAACATCATCCTTAATTACAACAACTTATATATTTAGAATTAATTGCAGTCCTAATTCAAAATATATTCAAAACGTTTTCACCCAGTCTCTCCTTCTCTTTTTTTAAGCAGAGCAGAAACAGTCAAAACTGTCCATCGCTTTGTTTAAAATGTAGGTGGAGTTGTGATATGATATTTGGATGATGGTTTGAGGATTGACTTGCAAGGTTTAGTTACAAGGTTGATTTAATACTTTCTGTTGGTTAAATGTTTGCAAAACTGACTGACATACATAAGGGGTGTGTTCATTCCGCTGTGGCGACCCCAGATTAATAAAGGGACTAAGCCAAAAAGAAAATGAATGAATGAATATATATCATGGCAGACAATACAACAAACATTAACACCAAAATAAACACATATTCCAATTTTGGTCCAATTTTAGTTCAAAAACAGTAAAGCATTTACTACTTTTTGTAAAGTTGCAATTCCTTTTCAAAGCACTTAAACATTACATATTCTCTATTGGAGACAGGTTAGGACTGCAAGCAGGCCAGTCAAGTATCTGTATCTTATTCCTTTGCAGCCAGTACTTTGTAATGTGTCCAGGATGTGGTTTTGCATTGTCTTGCTGAAATATGCAAGGGCCCCCTTGGAAACGAAGGCAGCATATTGTGCTCCAAAATCTATATGTACCTTTCAGCAATAATGGTGGCATCACAGCAGTGCAAGTTACCTTTGTCAAAGGCACTGACACAACTCCATACTATTACAGACTCTGACTTTTGGACTTGTTGTTGGTAACAGTCTGGATGATCCTTTTCTTCTTTGGTCTGAAGCACCGCGCATTCATTTCTCCAAACAATGCCTCAAATACTGATTCATCTGACCACAGTACGTTTCCACTGTGTGACGATCCACTGAAGATGCCTCTGAGCCCAGAGAAGTCAACAGCGCTTCTAGACACTGTTAACATATGGCTTCATTTTGGCACAGTACAGTTTTCACTGGCATTTGTGGATATAACTACGTATTGTGGTGCTTGAAATAGGTTTGCCAAAGTAGTAATTAGCCCATGTGGTGATATCGCATACGGATAAATGACAATTGTTGAAGCAGTGCATTATGAGGGATTGGAGATCACAGTAGTTCAGCTTCGCACTTTTTCAGAAAAAGATTTGTCTTTTTTTTCCTTTTTTTTTTTTTGAGAGTTAATCTAAATACTTGTTACTTGAAACAAATGGAAAATTAAGAGTTTTGTACCGCAGTCCCAGGTCTCTGCATTAGTCATGTAAAAATGAATATGCATCTGGTTGCTTTCTTTGTTGAAATTAGGGATCACAATAACATTGTACTCGATAAAACAGTTTATGCTGATTTTTTATGAAATTGTTTTCCACCTTAACTTCAATAAAATAAACATTTTTCAGTGTACTTTATATGTTGCTAGACTAAAAGCAGCTTTTCCTCTGCTCACATTTTTATTTATTTTTCAACAGTTTAGCATTTCAGAATTGACTGCAACAGAGTAAAATTGGAGTCTGAATGAGACAGAAATGCATTTTGTTTGGTTTCTGCCTGACTGAGAACTGAATATCAGGAACACTGGATGTTTCCAGCCAGTCCAAATGATATGAATACATCAGTCATGCTTAAACAGTCTGAAAGTGAACTCCTAGCCAGACAGCAATGCTGCTTGTTTTCAGCCACCTCTGTTGACATGGAGATGCACATTTTATAGCCTGAATGATTTTGCTGCAATAATACATCTAGCGAAAAAGTAGCACAGATGTTTGAACCTTCAGGGATCATAATATGTACCTTTCTAAATTAGTTTAATTGTTTTATATGTGGAAGCTACTGCACACTGGATGATGTAGTCAGTCAGCTAGCTGCACACTAATCACTCAGCCTAGGATATATAATAATAATAATAATATATATATATATATATATATATATATATATATATATATATATATATATATATATATATATATATATATATATATATGTGCCAACATTATGCCAACCCAACATGTGTCAATATAGTTCTAATCATAAATACATGATAGTTGGAAACCTGATTGTGGTGCATAGTAGCAGTATATGGGATCACAGTCAACAATCTTCAGTTTCACAAGCTACAATACAGCACTGCAAATTTTTTGTCACACATACTTTACAACATTTGCCACACATACTGTAGGTCTCAACTGAAACAATATCAAAATATCAACGCAATAAGGCGTAAGGTGTGTATGGTGCGTTTTCAGACCAGCACAATTTTGCATTAGTATAATATTATAATTCGTAGTAGTAGTAATTATTATATGCATATTTATATTTGTTTTAATAAAAACAAGTTTAGATTTGTCCACCTGTTGGGTTTTGGAGATGTATGCATCACCATATTGGGCATAAGAACAGGATGTGTAATTGGATATAACCACACTTTGTTATTATTGTTCATTTATTCATTTGCTGGAAATTAGAACCGAATTTAAAAATAGTTCTGAGATTAGATGAGACTCTGATTGGTTTAATGCACGTTATACTCAAAACACACCCATAACTCATTAAGAGAACAAGCACAACCCTTTTAGACCATGCGCCAGGGCACAAACGATATTCTTCTGTCCTTAAAACAGCAAAAGTGGATTCGGACATGTCCTTAAAGCTTTTGCGCCATGCACTTTAGACTTTGCGCCTAGATTGGTAAAATAAAGCTCAGTCTTTATTAACAAATTCAAAAGAAAAATACCTCCTACACACACACACACACAAGTAAAGAAAGAAGTAAAGAAAGAAAATGGACTTCATACGAAATATATTTGTAAAAATAACCATTCCACTAGTCTTTACTAGATGCTATGGTCTGTTTCCCAAAAGCAGAAAAACTAAAGTAGATCTTGAAAATCATTGTAGATCTGCAAGTCCTACATGCATTGTAAGACATATAAATAAAATTAAATTATATATATATATATATATATTAGGGATGCACCGATACCAATTTTTTACAAACCGATACGAGTACGAGTATTTTGATTTGTGTACTCGCCGATACTGATACCGATACTTCATAGATTTGGTTTTAACTAAGTTTATTTGTTCAATTTTTTTCTTTGTTTTTTGTTTTTTGCCTGTAGCAAGGATGAACACCAAAATCTTTAACAGGAGGCTGTTCCAAGCCAAAAAATATACACATTGTTGAAAACCCTGCTAACCCAGACCTTGTCTATTAACGATTAAGCATGGACATTTAAAGGATGAGATATCCTTGCGGCTTACATGTGTGTACAACTTCACACATTACACAAGGTGTGTGCAGTGTACGTTACCTTATAGAGTCACTGTCATTGCATATTGGGGACGCATAAAACACTGTTTTGCACCATTCTTTCATATTCATGAGTCCTGCCATTGATCCGCGGTCAATTAATCAAAAAGTACTAGATGTTTATGGGTGGGTTGCGGTTAATAGCTCATTTTAAAAATCACGCGACCATCATCTCACAATGTTTATTAATAAATAATCTTGTTTAATTAAAATAAAAGTGATTTCGCAATGCAGAGCCACTGAAAACGCCAACTGCAGAAAAACAAAGCAACCATCGTGGCAACCGCAGTGATCTCTTTTTCCGAAGTTCAGCTGTTCTTTTTTTGCACTTGATTATTATGCATTTAATGTTAAAAAATCAATAATGAATAGACCTCAAAAGTGTATCCTGTGTGTGTGTGCGTCTTTACTGAAGCCTCTCTCTTCTAAAACCGAAAGTTGTTTATGTCAGGCAATATTTCGGCTTTTAATCCAATGAAAAGTTAATTTAAATGAGCCAATATTTTAAAACTGCAGTAAAGTAACTGTGACGTGCGGCCACACATCGAAACTGAGGTCTGATCTTATCTGTCTCTCGCTGTCATCTAGAAATTGATACGGAGACGCCGCACAAGTTAAGCCGCAAAACGGAGGCTGGTACCAGTTTACAGAATAGCTGAAGCCTTTGCGAAATCTGTCAAAATACAGCACTGAAATTTATAGGCATAAATGTCTTTGAGCCAAAAAGCCTAGGCTATCTGTAGGATATCTGACGCAATCAGAGCCGATGGTATGTACAATTTGTGTAGCCTAATAACTATATTAATTCTAATAAAATAAAAAACCAAAATCAACAATTCATTGCATTTTTCGTTTGATAAAAAATATACGGAAACGAAAAAAATCAAAGGGTGACTAGTTTGTATTAATTTGTTTTAATATGAATAAAAATATGCTTAGCCTGTTTAAGCTTAGCGGTTATATGCGCTGCCAATAGGCAAGCCATTCAAAAATATTATTTTACTGTGTACTGAGTTATAAGGTATATTTTACAATAATAACTAAATGTAGCATGTCTCGCTGTCATTTAAAACATGCAATGCATAACACACCAGATGTGTAGGCCTGTGTATGCAGTGTGTAAACGTACGGGTATATTCATACTGCGCACCCAGGGCCGGCGCGTCCATATAGAGGCAACCTATAATATATAATAGTGTGGGCGGCAAACGCGCCCCCAACGTACTGACTTTCATCTGCAACATCAACACAATCCCCCCTAAATAAAATATACGGGCCGTGAAGTTCAGCACTTGTCTTGCCAGTGTATGCTGCTGTCTGTCTTGTGTGTATAGCGCCGCAGTCTGTGTCAACAGCTGCTGAAAAAGCGCGCGTGACAGCTCAAAGCCGGTATCGATTTAACCACAAGCAAGATCATATCGTTATAAATATTACATTAACGATACTTATCGAAATATTTATACATTAGCATGGTGTTTGAGATTGTGTGGTCTGTAAAAGCTGTCCGATCTTTACAGAAGCTGTAAACTGACACGTGCGCGGTGGCCGCAGTGATGTTTAAACTCAGGCGCTTTTATTTAGCCTGTAGTCTTTAGATTTTTTTTTTACATAATGTTCCATTTCTTAAAATTTATTTCATTTTTTTATTTATAGTTTATATATAAAATGAGTGCTAACTTGTTTGAGTGCTTAGCTGTGATCATTATGCAAGGATCATATTTCATATTCGGTTTATTCTTCAGTAGCCTAGGTTATAGATTCGTTAATAATGTATTTTATAAACAGATTGTTTAAAAGGACTAAGCTATTAATATATAATATATTAGGCTAATTAATACATTTAGACTCTGAAGTCAGGTAGGGCAACAAATCACATCCATAGTGAATTACTGTTCAGCGGTATCGGTGCGTGGTATCGGCCTTTCATGTCCAATACGAGTACGAGTATTTTAACCAAGTATCGACCCGATACCCGATACTGGTATCGGTATCGGTGCATCCCTAATATATATATATATATATATATATATATATATATATATATATATATATATATATATATATATATATAATATATAAAATAATGAAATTGAATGGGCAGAAAAACTAAAACATTGTGTTTTATACAGTATACATGAATGTCTATAAAAGACATTGTGTGGCAAGGTTGGCATGAGTCTCCTTGACTTTTTCATTTTTAAAATAAGTCACACATAGTAAGTTTAATGTAAGCTTAGCTCAATTTAAATATATTTGTGGGAACAATCATTAAAATCTCATTAGAATCAATTCTGGCCAATCAAATGCCTATTAAGGCTCTTGTGTGCAACGATCAAAATTTCATTATATGACACCTTTAACCTTAAAGGGATAGGTCATCCAAAAAAAGTAAATTTACTCACTATTTATTATTTTCATGTTTTTCGTAATCTGTACTTTTATGCCTACCTCACACTACAGGATTTTAACCCTGATTTGAGCCCGATTTGGAAGTTAAAGAGCTCGCCGACAGATTGGGCTGTGATTGGGGAAAAATCTGCGGGTGCACAGCGCTCGGCAGTCTTTATGTGTGAACTACTGAACAACGCGTCAAAGAGGCTCGCTGAAGCGTCGCCGACACCTCGCAGACGGAAATCCAATATTTAGCATGCTAAATATTCCAGAGCAGTCAGCCGACTTGACCCCACGTGTGGTCAGATGTAGTGACGAGCTGCAGCCAATGAGAGAGCATATCAACATAAGCTGAATGGCTGTGTGTTTAGGAGCTGAACAGAAACGTCTGTGATTGGCCAGAATGGGCATCCATCCACTCGCTTCATTCTGTGTTAACACGGACACGAGAGTAGGCTATATTAACAGTGGAACTAGAATTCTGTAACTATTAGAATTACCATAATGGTCATTCTGACCTTTCTCACATCATATTTACATTCAAAGCTTCTATTGAGATATTAAAATTAAGCTTTGAATGTCTGTCATCATATTTTATGACAGCATTACCCTAAAATATTATCTTTTTTGGTAATACAGCCTATAAATATGTAGTTAAGATACTAGAACATGCAAAAGGTCTGAGCCTCGCTTTCATTTTCACTTTCAAACAGGAGCTATTTCGCGGCACAGAATATGCTGTTTTGAAATATATACTGTATATCTGAAGTAAATGTATGTTTTTGCTATCAGAAAGTTTTGTTTATTTTAGCAGGAAGTTGCGAGATAAAGAAATACATGCATATATAAAGTCACTGCGAAAAGTAGCAGATATGCATGCAGTCGTTTTGACCAATATGGTAATTAAAGGTAGACATGCTCAGTTCTTTACTGTTTTGTAATTTTAAAAAATAACAATGTTAGAAAGACATACACAGATATTTAGGAAACGTCAGGGTGTTATAGATATGTTAGTTTTATTTCAAAGAGTTATAAAATTACAAAAATTAAAAACACTGTGTATCTTTCCACTTGAACTTTGCAGATGAGCGCTTGATCCGCTGATGCATCAGCTGACTGATGATGTTTTTAAATTCTCCCTTGAAAGCTTGAAACGCTGTCAGTGATGTAATCAGCACACAAGCAGCCAATAGTGTTCAGCTTTTTCTGACGACTCCTCCCTCAAAATTTCATTGGCTGTGGTTTGGTAGCTTGACTGAACTGTTGGCGAACAAGTTGTTGTCAGATCATGTAGTGTGTGACCCCCCTCTTGTGGATCATTTACATAGTGTCGCGTAGTGTGAACACCACAGTGATAAAAAGACACAAAATCAAGTCATGCAGTGTGAACTGCACAGCGATCTGCCGATGCTTAAAATCCTGTAGTGTGAACTAGGCTTAAGGTTGTTTGTTTGTTTGTTGGTTGGCTTGCTTGCTTATTTAGCCATTTTGCCTATGCCTCAGTCTCTATGTAGTTCTTTATAGACTGTGTTGGATTGCTTGCTAGGAGCAATCTTAAGAGCACAAAGGGTCATGAAACACCAAAACACATTTTTTGAGCTGTTGACAGTCATATATGTGTCCCACGCTGCTATAAACACTATTAGGACACATATATTGCACTAAAAAGGGAAAATTGGTTGTTTTTGCGTTATTTTGAGTAAATTCGTTCTTACGGTTTGAAATGAATTTTTGAAGCTGCGTCACGGCCATCAGATACTTATGTGTAAATCCAGCCTGGAGAGTGGCTGTCTGTCCTTTCAAGAACATTGTGACGTATCTGAGTATGCGGCATTAATTCATGACAAGGACATGCTTCAAACCAATCAGCGCGCTCTATTGTGTATGACGTGAAACTTCATTAATATGCATGATAGCTCCGGAGACTGTTTACCTGTTTACAGTGTTCAGACAGCAGAGAGACGCCACGTTGTGTTGCCAAAACAAGTGAAAGAACTATAATTTGAAGACATGGGTCGTCGATGTTGCAACGAAGGTTTTGTTTTCATTTTCCCTCTATGAGAGAGCTGCTGGAATCACGTGTGGATTACAGTGCACGTGACAGAAATGTGTTTGTAAGGAACATTTTTTACCCGAGAGCTTTTCGCATCTGGAAATGATGAAATCCGGATTTGCTGCTCGTCTCCTTTTAATAAAAAGACACAGCTCCAGTTTGATTGTCTGTCTACAGATTTGGTAAGTGTGTGTGATCAATGCCCTTTTTTTAACCCAGATTGCAAAGTTAGTTTGTATCGTCAGCAGTGCTCTTTCAGTTTTTAAAGACATACCATAGTCAAAATGATTTAGTTACTAAGTTTACAGTATGTTAATATCACTGCAATATTACAGCACAATATTATAGACTGAAAGATCTGCTAATGCTGCTCTCCGAGTGTAAACATGTTAACACAAACTATTCCCGTCGTGCAGGATTTTCGCCGCATTTTGTGACAGGATAGTCTAGACACACATGGCTTTCTGAGGCTACCTACCGAGTACATAAGTTTAAAGAGAAATGTGGAGGATTTTTTTCTCCCGTTCGCCGTGCGGTATCAAACATACTGCAACTGTGTGTTTGTTTTGCCTGTGAAATCAGCGCGTGCCCAAATGGAAATGCCCTTCTTTGCAAGTTCTTCCCTCATTCCCTCCACCGACACTCCCACACACCCAGAGCTGGACAAGCTCACTTTCCTGGCTTTTTTCAAACTAGAGGTGTGAAAACACCCTGCTGGGACAGAGGGTTTCGTGGCCCTTTAAGGTAGAGCTGCACGATTAATCGAAAAAAGTTCGCGATCTCGATTCGACCCCCTAGACGATCTTAATCCAGCATTTCTACGATTCTGCCAATCATATTTTCAAGTTCTGGAGAGAAGTAGTCGCACAAGTCTTCACACTGTTTTACATACATTGCTTGTTGCAACATGGACACCTCTAAATGGTGTTGAAAGATTCACATACTGTATTAATAAGGCATAATTCACCCAAAAATGTCATTTCTGTCTTCATGTAATGATGTATTCGCGGCCGCGAAATCATAGTGACGTGAGCTGCTGACCGTGAGCTTTTACCACAGAGAGGGCGGGCGACCGCCTGTAAATAAAGTCTACTTTAGTGAACAGAATAGGCTGTGAATAACAGGTAATGAAGTTGCAAATAACATCCAGTTTATGGCACAGTGTGATCGTTTGGGAGCTGCGCGGGAAGTATGTACCGCGCTTAGCAATAAAAATAAAACCGAAAGCGCACACATTATTTAAACAATCATATCGCATTTTAGAGTAATGATTAGGACAAGCGTTTAATGTTTTTCTGTCATAGCGAACCTAAAGTGTTGTGCATGAGAATAAATGTGTACCAGTGTCAGTATAACTACTGTAGCCCATATAATGTTGAATATAATGCAAGATAGGATCTGATAATGACAAATGTCTGATTTTACCAGTAGAAAAAAAATGTTCTGTTTAATAATGTTGTCAATGACAAATGACAAGCATGCGTCTCAAACATAATAATTCAACTTCAGAATTATGAATAGTTGTATTCTGATGTCATCACTTTACTGTGCATTAATGACCAGGACATATTTAAAGTCTATTCAAGTCCTCCATTCAAGGTCTATTCAAAATGTAGCATTTTAACCAACAGTAGACCTACACATACTAGTATTATTATTGTTTTATCAGATGTTTGAGAAATAACAATAATAATAGGCTACTCATATTAACCTTTGTTTTACATTTACAGAATCGTGAGAAAATCATGATCTTTATTTAAGCAAAAGAATCACGATTCTCATTTTAGCCAGAATTGTGCAGCTCTAACTTAAAGCACTTGTATCTTCAGCGCTAAGATACATTGTTATTGGGAAACCCTAAGCAGTAACTAAATAAACTTGACCTAAACCAAAACACTAACACATGCCAAAATAATAGTTCACATAATATCACATCATTACTGTTTTAATGAAAAAGGTGACTATCAAAACATACATACACATTGTTATCAACCTAAAATCACAATTAGTCATGTATTTATGGAGAATACAGATCAGACTGGCCTTGTGTTAAGTTACTTAATTTTTTAAACAAATATAATTCACAATAATTCCTTCATATTTGTTAATTTCTTATTTAAAAAAAATAGCCCAGATAAGAGTACATTTGAATAATGCTCAATGAACAAAATCATACAACTGCCTAAAGACAGGTCAATAAGTTTAAGAGGCAGCAATCCTAAATTTCAGCACATGTAAATCCTTAACAATCAGCATGGGACATCATTTGAGCAAGCAAAGAGTTCCACAGGAAGATCAGAGGAGGCTCTAATACATCACTCTTGTTTTGCCCACACAGGTCAAATCGATGATGCGGGTGTTCTCTGAGAGGAGCACTCTCCCTCATTCACTGCCAAAAGGTTGAAAATTCTGTGTAATTTGCTTTGAAACACTTAGAAGACAAACAACATGAAATTGCCAAGGCTTTACATCTGCCTGACCCCATTTTCTTTTATCTTGTTGAGATTAAGTCCCAATCAACAGCTTATGTGCAGGGAAGGAAAATAAGTTTTGCTTCGCCTGTCTGCCAGATAACTTCTCATCACCTAAAGCTCTGTTCAAACCAAATGTGCAAATCACATACAAAATGGCAGTTCAGACCAAACACATATATGTGTCAAGATATGATATGAAAATAAAAATTTGTTAACACTTTACTTGAAGCATGTGTTCATGACTGTCATGAAAACTTTGACATGACACATGTAAATGTGAAGGTAATTTTTGTACTATAATTAAGTGTAATTTGCTCTGTTATGTCAGTTTAGAGAGCCTCTATTATCCATTATAAAAGGTCATATTTTGGTTTTGGCGGTCTATAACAACAGGCTGATATTTATGCAAAGTCAAAAAACACTTTCTTTGTCTTATAATACACATTTATTTTTTCCTAATTATCCTAAGGACACCCATGTGATTTGTTCAGCGATTCATTCATTCTCAAAGCCCTCCTTTGCGTGAGGATAATCTGCGCTGATTGGTCCGATGACCCAGTCTGTTGTGATTGGTCGACTGCATTCAGCGCGAGACGGAAAGAAACGCCCAAGAAGTAGTCAGAGCACAGAGTATATGTGTGAGCCCAATGCAGGAATTCATTAAAGCAATGCAGTTAAACACCAGCATATTACGTTATTCTTAACCATAACCCCAAGTAATAACAATGACTCACATTCAGTATTAATCCACACTGTGGCAACAGTTGAACTATTTTGAAAATGCAGAGCGCCGTGCATGTGAGGAACAGCTGACAGTGGCTATAGCAACAAACATCAAGTGATTGTGAGCACAAAGTGCATATAAATCGGTAAAGGAAGATGCACATGTCGTGTTTTTAACGTGGTTTTGGACGCGATATGTGAACAGCCCCATACAGATTTAACCTGAGAGATGCATTACAAGCACTGATATATAACATATTGGTAATTACAAGCGCATCTTGTGGTCTTTTGGGCACTAGTTATGTTTTGTTTTTTGTTCCTGTTTTGTAGTTGTTCACGTGATCACTACTTGTTTCCAGCTGTCCATCATTTGTCTAATTAGTGTTGTCTTTATAAGCTTTGTTATGTTGTGTTTAGTTTGCCTTTGGATTTTTGCCGTTTGCTGGTGCACCCTGGTTACATGATTTTGTTTTCTTCTTTCAGGCTCTTATCTGGTCCTAGTCTGTCCACGGACTTATCATTTTGGTTTGTTTGTTTGTTTGTTCACTTTGTTTCACATTTTAATTGTTTTTTCAATTTCTGTTTAAACATTGTTTGAACACTTTGTGCTTATTGTTTTGTACTTTTTTTGTCTTTTTGTACTTTTTGTTTTTGTCATATTTTTGCAAACTACAGAAAACGAGGCAACAATTTCAACCACAATGTGAAGGAAGAAGAAACTGGTTCATATAAAATGTGTAACAGTTACTGACAAAGCCCCATACATTAGTAGTCTTTGCTGATCCTTCCTTTAATAACAAACGGCCTGCGAATCGCGTGCTGCAGGGTAGGTTATTGTATCAATCATCAGAAAAAAGCCACAAACAAACACAACACATGGTTGGCTATTCTGTGGTGTTGTTGTAAAAATGAACTTTAACCCTTAATTCCCCAAAGCCACATGTCTGGCCATCTCTCAGTGATGGTAATCTTCATGTAATGATCAATCCCGAATCCCTTGCACTCCGCTAGTCTCTACAGGGAAAGGCGCGTTCACGTTTTACCAGATCCGGCACTTCATATTTGATATTGTTTCATGTTGACGTCGACTTACAAACAGGCAAAAGATCTGGACGAATGACAAATCATTTAAACGACTCTGAGACAATTCTTTTTATTAAAAAAATCTATATTTTTAGACAAGGTGCATTTTCAGATTTAAACCTAAGCTGGATGTTTTCATTCACTTAGAGCTGTGGTACACACTGCATGGAAGGTCATTTTCAAAAACCCATATATATATTATAGGTGGGCATAGATTAATTTCAAAATTAATCTAGATTAATCTAGATTAAAATGGCTCATTTGAATTTTGCCAAAGGCATTCAGAATATGTGTGCTACCCAAATAATAAGTCTTTGAGAACGGGTTTCTCAAGCCAGGTGACGCATTAGACCAGGGGGTCATCTCCTGTTTCCAAAATGCATCACAAACTGCTTGAGAAACTGTTCTACTATGATAATTAGTGATGAAAATAAATGATGTTCAATAAGATGTACTTGTGTTTACTAACTGATTATTCAGTTAAACATGAACGTTGAACTGTAGGCCTACATAAGCTCCAAACAGTGATTTCATACTTGCTTTTGATGTACGTACATACAGAAAATGCTGCTTCGCAAAGGCAAGTTCACAGAGCCCTGATGGTGTCAAACATTGTTTACATGGGCAACAATACTTTAAAACGATTTTAATATGATTAAAACAATACTCTGATTAAGAGTCACCATGTAAACAGCGATTTTTGTTTACTTAATGCGACTAAAGTCATAACCGAACTAAACAGAAATGGAATTGAGACGTGGAGTATGCAGATATTAGTGGCAATACTGACAAACTATTACCGTCATGTAGGACTTTTCGCCATACTTTCCGACAAGATCCACACAGGCGGCTGTCAGTAAAGGACCGCACAGACACACAAACACACACACACATCGCGAAATGCTGAAGTTTTTTTTCTTCTCATTTGGCGTGCGTTATTAAATTCCATAACACTCTCACCTGTCCTTACTCATTTATTTGCGTCTAATACCCCAGTTTATCACGAAGGCATGAATTAAATGTTCGTGAGTTAAAGTGAAACTGCTCAACTGCAGTTAGAGTCAGGCATCCTGCTGATTTGATTCAGAAGGGCACTTCTTTCCCAGACGGCTCACCGGTCAGGTATACATCCGCGCTAAACTATCAAGGTGAAAGTCATCATAGCTTGCATAGAAAAGACCCAGCTCTCACCCAACTTTGAGAATAGATTAACGCCGATATTTTTTTTATCGCGCGATAAGTCTCGTGTTAACGCAGCACGTTAACGCCGATAACGGCCCACCACTAGTATATATATATATATATATATATATATATATATATATATATATATATATATATATATATATATATATATAGTGACAACCCGATGCACAAATACATCATAAGCTGTCTTTGCTTTTATTATGACAAATTGATATCATCAAGACAACATAACTTTTTATATATCTATCATACACATTTTTGTTAGGAGGCTATTATAACTATCATACAGTTTATAGTTAAAAGTCAATGATATATATATATATATATATATATATATATATATATATATATATATATATATATATATATATATATATATATATATATATACATATATATATATATATATATATATATTTGTTTTTTTGTTTTTTTCCTTGTCCTCAACTGCAGTGGTGCAAATTTAATTTGTCATTAAAACGATGTTTGAGATGTAAATATCTAAAGAAAATAATGCCACTTTTATGACATTTTTGACAGAGTATTGACACTTGCTGCCAGAAGGGCTTCCACCACTTAAACAATATACCAGAGTAATTGAGAGTTCATTCCGCTGTGACGACCCTTGATAAATCGGGGAATAAGCGTGACGGGTAGTGAGTGAGTATTGACACCTTTACTAATAAGCTTTTAATAACAGATTGTGTCCCAAAAAGAAAAAAAAAATATTGCTCCATTACAATGGTTTCATGACAATCGTGTTGTCTTGCTAATGTCAAGTTGTCATGACAAAGGCACTGACAGGTTACGATGTATCTTTTTTTTTTTTTTTTTGCCTTTTAAATGACATAACTGAGTAGAGTGTGGAAATGTACTCCTTTACAATAGGTAGTGCTGATTGACACTCAAACAAATTCATTCCATGACTCATGATTAGGCCCACACGGAATCTGTGCGCGCAGAATTCCGCAGATTTTTAGCCCATCATTAATTCTGTTTATTCACTTACAGTTAACTATTTACTGTTAATCTAATTGGATTTGCATTTTAAACATTAAATAAAAGTTAAAAAGATATTATTTTTTGTTTCACATTTTAAGGTTTTAGTTATGATACTCCTAAAATAGTTCAGCAGAAATCCGCAGATTTTTACCAAAATTCACCGCAGAAATAGCAAAAAACATCCGCAGATTCCGTCTGGCCCTACTCATGAGCTGATATTTCAACATGGGTTTAGGATAGCAAACCACACATAAGAGCAGAAGAGAAACAATGGTTTAATTTGTGGCATTCATTAAATATTTATTACATTTAGCTAATTTGGCATAGTAAATGTTTCATTCTGTTCAGTGTGATTTCCAAAGACTTAAATATCCAGAGCTATTAGAGCAGTGATATTGGTGCATGTATTTAGACATGCAATCATTTGAGAAAATGAAGAGCTTCTTGTCCTGTGATTTATTTATGATACAAAACCCAGATGGAACATTTCAAAATGCTTTCTAAATGTTTTCTGTGGTGGAGTTTAAACATTAAAGGCCAGCATTAAAAGCATCTCTGGTAAATTATTCCATGAACATGCTCTTTACTTTAGATCTGAGTTTGGTGTTTACATTATCATGCATGTGACACCTTTTGAGGAATACACACGCTGACTTACATGCACACACTCACTCACAGACTCATAATCACAGGGGAAACCACATTAGGTGCTATATAGCACCAGTAATGATTCGTTAGATGTTGTTTGGGGTGGTAAGGTGCTATATAGCATCTTTATAAATAGGTGCAATGCAAAACTTTAAAGTGCTTCCCCTATGATTACGAGCTAAATAATAATTTTTTTGATCTGTTTTTGTTTTAGAGAGACAAATTAAGTGTATTTTTATTTTTTTTTTATTATTATTATTTTGTTTTTGCAAAAATCTGTAGGCCTTTTTCCTCTAAATTTAAAGGGCACCTATGGTGAAAACTCTGCTTTTCAAGCTGTTTGGACAGACATATGTGTAGGTATAGTGTATAGATCGTCATATTGGGTTGATATAAACACACTCAGTCCATTTTTTTCAATTTAACGACATAAAAACGATGGACCAATTGGAGCGGTTTTGAGATCGACCGCAACTTGACGTAGGAGTGCGGTCCCCCCACCCACCAATATTGATTGACAGGCGCGCATTACCATATTCTCCGTTTGTTGTTTCACGTCCGACATTTTCAGCGTGTGAGTCAAGGCGACGTCACCAAAGAAACACCCTTGCTCTATTTTTACATGTAAGGCTCATTGGGCTCAACATTCACCACGTTATCACTCTCCTCGGCGCCAGTGTTTGCATACATGTGTACTTTTCATTGCGTCTTTCTTAAACTTCAGCGGTTTGCATTTCCCGCGGTCACAGAAGCTTCCTGTCATCTTAACTAGGTGCAGCTGGAAAGTGCGAGCGCGTTGTCTCACGTGAGCGTCCCTCCATGGAAAATAACGAAATAACGACGCGCAGCGCCATGCATTGCGAGGTGTCGCGGATGAAAGTGAGGACTGGGAGGGAGGGGGTGGGTGTCGCGGATGAAAGTGAGGACCGAGGGGTTCGCTCACTATTCTGCTGCCTAGGTCGCCTCAGGACACTGTTCAAATTTCTGCCGCGCCACAGAGCGTTATTTAAATAGTTTCATTTTAAATAACATGCGAATGTGCGCGTCTGGTGTGCCGGGTGTCGTGGCTCTGAGCGGCGCATCCGGTGTATGACGCCCTTTAGTTATAGCCTCAAGCAGGTCGTACACCAGAAGCACCGCTCGGCCCCTAAAACAGCGAACTGTGTACACGCTCCTAAAATGGCACTTTTTAACACATCATAATAAAAAAATCTGAATTGTGTTTTGAACTGAACCTAAACTAGCACACTCAGAAGAACCATAATATTAATATGAAATCTTAAAAAAGGGGTAAAATAGGTGCCCTTTAAAACTGGACTGATGAAGGAAAACTGTACACCTCTGCTCTTCCCTTTTTGTTCATGTGCATTTATTATTTACTCTGCATGTACATTTTGTACATCATTGGAAGACTAGAGTAATGCATACAAAGATAACCTATAGCTGTATTTTCTTAGGTGGGGAGAGGGAGAAAAAAAACAGCTTAAGTTAACTGTGTTAATTAGATCATCTGCATTAATTACAGTATATTAAAATTAATAATTAATATAAATCAATACATAGATTGGACTTTAGGTAACTTAACACTTTAGTTCACGTATTAACAAACCATTAACTAACACTACTGGCTCAATAAACTACTGATTAATCATTTATTAATAGTTAAAAAGGTAGTAGTTGAGTTTAGTTTTTGGGTAGGACTAGGAATGCAGAATTAGATTATACTTTATAACTAGTAATAAACAGTTAAAGGTGCACTATGCAAATTTGACACCCAGTGGTTGAGTTAGGTATTGCATTTCTGGATCAAAACAAACGCAAGCGAAGGTTGCCAGATTAGGACAGGAGCGAATGACTTAAATCGTGTTCTTAATAAAAGCAACAGCACCCGATAGAAGGAATATTGGTAACACATTATAATAACTACACACTATGAATCATTTATTAAGCATCAGTATCTAGTCGATTCATTATTTATGCATTAACTCTACATTAATAAATGTTAGTAAGCAGTTTATAACTGCAGCTACAAATGCTGTATTCTTGATTTATAACCACATTTATAATGTGTTTATTTATTATACTTTCATAATTTGTGACTGGTTGATTTTTCATTACTAACTGAAGTATTGCATTATTTACAAACCATTTGTATTTAAGAGTAGTCGATGGTTTTTAAGATCATTCAGAATGAGTTAGTAAATGATTAATAAACTATTGAAATTGACGTTTATATATCTTATTAATCAGGCATATATTAATGGTTACTATCTATGTTAATAAATGCTTTATTGACTCAACTTCATGCAGTTTTGTGGCCTAATCTAAAGTGAGGACTAATTATGCTTTATAAATCCCTTATAAATGACAATTAAAGGCTTAGTATCAAATGAACAATAATCTTTGCAATCTTATCTAAAAAGTAAAATTACTGTAAAGTTTAAACATTACTGAATAACAGGAGTCTCAAAATATGACATCAAATTGGATGGAACAACATACTGTATATTTTAACAACAATATAATTATTTAACACTATGATAGGATGCAATGTCTAAACTGTACAGTAATTTTATTTTAGGTAAGGTTGCAAAGATTTATTTTTTATTTGATACAGTTTCATTTTTGTATCTTCAAACAAATAGGAATGAATAATGTCGTTTATGTTGGTTTTTCCTGATTGAAATTTAACTGAGCCTTTAATTGACATTTATAAGGCATTTATAAACCATAAATAGCCCTCACTTTAGATTAGGTCACAAAACTGGATGAAGTTGAGTTAATAAAGCATTTATGAACATACAAATTAACTATTAATATATGCCTGATTAATAAAAATTATATATGTTAATTTAAATAGTTTATTAATCATTTACTAACTCATTCTGAATGGTCCTAAAAACAACTAACTATGCTTAAATAACTGGTTTGTTAGTAATGCAATACTTAATTTAGTAATGAAAAATAAACCATTAACAAAGTATGAAAGTACAATTATTAAGCACATGTACATTTTCAATAATATTTTAATCGGTACATGCTCAGTAACGTGTGCGTTACAACAAACTTACGTGTGTGTTGTCTTTAATCTCCCTCTGGCTATTGGAACTTTTTACTTTGAACACGGAATGATTTTAGCCTCTGAGCTCGAGGTCCGGGGCTATTGGCTCAGCCTGGCTCGCAGTAACGTTAAGCCCTAATGCCCAGTGGAAAAGCGGCGAATAGATGAAAATGGCAGAAGACAGTACATTCGCGAGATGGACGAACGTGCATATGGCATTATTTCACTGACAAATGTCGTAAGCGCAGTATTACATGACGAGAGCGCATTAATGTAAGACGAGCGAGCAAACGCGCCAGTTTCCTCAGTTCATTGACAAAACTCCTCGCGTGCACTGAATACACTGTCTGCTCACGTGTGAATGATGCTCTCGTTCCGTCGGATGATGCAGAGTCTATTTGTGCCTTGCGTTTCCTCCTCTTTTCATGCTTTTGCTCTCCAGAGATCCTCCGATTAAATTGTTATCCCAAGAATGTTGATATGGTTTCTATATTGCTACACTATTTACCTACAGGGTAAGGTAAGTTCTATAATAAATACTAGTGTTTTTGAGTGTTAGGTATACTGCCTATGTTTTAAGCTAATATTATTTACAACTTGTTAATGAATGCTTCAGCATACTGTAGTATTAAGAATAGTGAACTCGTAATATTATATACAAAGTGTAGTTTCACTACAGTAAAGTGGGGTGAATTGTAGTATAATATACACTGTATTGTAAAAAAAAAACAAAAAAACAAAACTACAGCACTGGGTCATTTGTTTCTATTACACTTGTTGTGTTACCATAGCAACTATAGTATTACCACAACAGATTAATTGAAGTATACTTTACTATAGTACTGTTCAAAACACAGTACCTGCCAATATGTGTGTTCAGGGGCCCTGTGGAACAGCTTTTCCTCAAAATGAAGAGGATGACAGGAAAAATGTCCTCCACAATCTCATCAACAATGTGAAGACAGCAGAGATGAGTTCACTTTATTTTAGTTGCCATGATAAATGACATTAATAGTGAGATTTATTTGAAGAGTGAATAGTCCAGTAGGCTATAATACCATATCAAGTTTTTCCTTATTTTCTATCACAGTTACATTTCTGCTTGCATTTGTTATATTTTAGTTTAAATGTTTTTTTATTTGATTAGTATGGTGCACCTTTTAGACGTTTATTAAATGTTTTTAAAATAAAACATATTCTTTACATCCAACGTCTATTCTCTGTGTCTTTAAGTGTTTAGAACTGGAAATATCTCAGTATATAACATAAAGCCAAAAATGTTAAGGTTTATTAGAGTAAAAATTATAAGTCTATTTTAGCATTTTGGTTATTGTTAATAAATAGTGCACCAATATAAATCATATCAAAAAGCACGAAGAGGGAACACAAGACACAAATTGTGAGTCTGCATGTAATCTCACTGAGTGATCAGTGTATTGAGAGTGCGCAAGACAATTTGTGCGTTAGCAGTGCATATTTGAGAGAATGTGAGAAAATTTGCATGTGAGCAGCGTATTCTGTATTTGAGAGCTCACTAGCAGTTTTGTCCACAGAGGAAATTGGTGCACGAGCATTATACTGAGAAAGCTATGTTCATTTTGCTCACTTTGTGCATGTAAGTTTTGTGTTGTAAGCCACTTGAATTTAAAGTGAATACAATAATGGCAACAATAAGAAGAGAAAAGAAATCTGCATTTTGTCATGGCATTGGAGTTTATATTTAGGCCTGTGTCTAATATAAATATAAGTAATATTACAGTTTGGAAGTAACTTGCACAACACTGGTAATGCCTTACGTTACTGTAATACATTACTTTTATAATGCATTACTCCCAACACTGTATATATATGGTCCCACTTTATATAGTGTCGCTTATACCTGTGAACTTGCATGGTAATTAGATGTGTAAGTAGTATGTAACTACAGTGTATGTACACACGTTTACATAGTATTTACTTTTGTATTACTGGTGTAACTACACTCATGTAACAACCCACTGAATAGTATGTGTAAGTACAAATGTGTAACAGGACATTGGTAACAACAGTAGGAAAGTACACATCTGTAACAAGAATTATGTAAGTGCATTGTGTAACAACAATATGTACTTGCAGATGTTTTCCCACTTCCACACCTGTTTGCAGATCATGTACTTGTGAACACTGTATGGCAGAACTAATGCTGCATTAGAAGGTTTCACCTTGTGATACCAGTGTACTTACATGGTAACTCCACAGGAACTGTCCACTTAATATAAAGTGTAAAATGGTCACAAATTACTGTGTAACTTGTAGAAATATCTTCTATGCAACACTTTAATAACAGTGTAGTTACATGGTAACTCCACAGGAACAGTCCACAATATAAAGTTTAAAATAAAATTAATTTTCGTTTCGGCCTAGTCCCTTTATTAATCTGGGGTCGCCACAGCGGAATGAACCGCCAACTTCTCCAGCATATGTTTTACACAGTGAATGTATGAACAGTAATTTGTGACCATTTTACACTTTATATTGAGTGGATCCTGTGGATTTACCATGCAAGTACACTTGTACCACAAGGTGAAACCTTCTAATGCAGCCATACAGTGTTCACAAGTACATGATCTGCAAACAGGTGTGGAAGTGGGAAAACATCTGCAAGTACATATTGTTGTTACACAATGCACTTAAATAATTCTTGTTACAGATGTGTACTTTCCTAGTGTTGTTACCAATGTCCTGTTACACATTTGTACTTACACATACTATTCAGTTGGTTGTTACATGAGTGTAGTTACACCAGTATACACAAGTAAATACTCTGTACCAGTGTGTACATACACTGTAGTTACATACTACTTACACATCTATTTACCATGTAAGTTCACAGGTATAAGCGACACTATAAAGTGGGACGATATATATATATATATATATATATATATATATATATATATATATATATATATATATATATATATATATATATATATATATATATATGGAACTGAATCTCTGTCTCATTTTTGAGTCTGCTACTGTCCACCAGAGGTCGCATTTCGGTCATGGACGCCTACTTTCAGAGCCTCTAAATGAATGTATGAAATACACGGTTTTCCATCAAGGCAACCCAGGCTTCTGAAATATTATTGGCTAAACTGGCATTGGGCAGGTTTAAATGACTAAAACAAAGACAGTGTTCCGGCACTGAAAACACATTTTCAAAGCAGAATATCTTACTTCAGCATTGTTTTTTTTTTTTTTTTTGGTAAACAAGTATGTTGACTTGACATATTTCTTAAATATCTCAAAATATATTATGGTATTTTTATGCTTTAGAACGGTCAAATACTTACATACAACACCTTTATAGGCAGGTAATAAAGTAGTTTATAGTATGAATTGTGACCTGAACTAAAGTGTTACCAATACATATTTATGAAAATGTATAACATTAAAATACAGGGTAAAAGAAAATATTCTATTTGAATATAGTAGGTGTAATAATGAATAGGATTGGCAACAGAGGTACGGATCCAAATGCAGTTTTTTTAAGATTAGTCAGGCAGGCAAGGTTCAAGTAGGGACAAACAGTAACATACAGATAATCCAACAGAGTAGTCAAAGTTACAGGCAAGTGGTCAAGGCAGGTGGCAAAACAACATAAACAGTAAACAAACACAGGGTCAAAAACATGGTAAGGGAAGACAAGGGAAACGCTATGACATGTACACTCTGGAAACAAGACTCAGCCCTGGATGTGTGTGTGTGTACGTGCGTGCGTGTGCGCATGCGTGCGTGCGTGCATGTGTGTGTGTGTGTGCTGTATTTATAGTACAAATAATCAATCTTCATAACTTCTCATAACTCTTAACAAATACTCGAAAGAATGCATTAGACTCTGAATTCCCTCAAAGACCAGGCCACATTCTATATATTATGCATACATCTTGGTACATCCTCCACAGTCTCATTGTATGTAAACTTCTTGTAATCTTACAGGGAGATCTGTTTGGGTCACATCTGGAGGGTCTAATATAATTTCCTTTGTGTTATGAGTATCTTCCCTAACACAGAAGGTGCATTCAGCCTCCCTTTTATTAGTCTCGTGAGGTTAGCCATCTTCATTTAATCTCTTCTCCTCTGTCAGCTTCATTGTGGATTTGTTTTCTTGTGAAAAAGTCATCAGTCCAGTATTTGTGTCCTTATTATAGTAACGCTTTCACAGTTTATTTTTTTAATTTTTTGACTACTGCATTCTAGGTCACACTTTATTTTGACAGTCTGTTTGTTGAATTTAAGTTACATTGCAACTAATTATCATTAGATTATAAGTAGACTGTTAGGTTGAGGTAAGGGTTGGGGTTGGGGTTAGGGTTAGTGTAAGTTGACATGTAATTGCAAAGTTTCTTATAGTCAGTTAAATGTCTGTTGAAGGACTGTTAAATGTCAGTGTCAACAGATATTAAGTAGACAGTCTACTAATACTCAAATGGACCATCAAAATAAAGTGTTACTGCATTCTATAATAAAACTCACAGCCGTCAATTTTCATAACTCATAACTGTATATTTGGTGAAGCCCTGCTGAGTGAACAGAACCATAGTGGACAACTAGTTGTCTGTCACTCCAAGCAGGGCAAGAGAAGACCCCACTGCACATACTGGGATTGTATGTTTGGTCTCCACTGGAGCTGCTCGCATCAGTTTTATTATGAACCGTATAAAAGCTTCTGTTCCGCTTCAAATGAGCTTTGTGGAGGAAAACATGATATGCCTTTGCAGTTATAAACATCAGTAACTTTCACTTTCACTATAGGTTACATTTTGGTAGAATAGTGTAATCTTCTATGTGAAGCTGCTTTGACACAATCTACATTGTAAAAGCGCTATACAAATCGAGGTGAATTGAATTGAATAGTAACTTGACTTCATTTCATTGTCATACAACATAATTCATCTTATTTCTAAGCATTTTGAGACTCATATATACCTAAATCAATCAATTAATCAATTGAAAAAGTTTTTGTTTGTTTGTTTCTAGTCTGAATATCTAAAGATTATTAAATCAATCATTGCTTAGATTGGTTTTGAAAATTAAGGTGAAGAATGTTGGTATTAAACTGCCAGTACTGTTATTTTAAATAACCAATATATTATTTATCATACAATATAATGTGTCAGTTGAATTTTGCACATCAAAACTCGACAGAGCACAGATAAGGATCCCATAATGCAATTACTTACTTACTCCCAGGGCTGTTTATATCAAAGTTAATATTTAGCCGCACCATGTTGGTGTTTCGTAACAACTAATTTTTACAAGGTGGGTCGTTAGCCCAACGCTTAACGCCCAACATGGAGTACCAGGATATACACACATACACTACGGACAATTTAGCTTACCCAATTCACCTATAGCACATGTCTTTGGACTTAAGGGGGAAACTGGAGCACCCGGAGGAAAACCACAGGAACATGGAGAGAACATGCAAACTCCACACAGAAATGCCAACTGATGACAATGCTACCCACTGTGCAACCATAACGCCCCCCATAATGCAATTCATAACTGTAAATAAATCGAGCAAAAAGAAAAACACGTTCATATTAATCCATTGCTGGTGTTTATAAGACATTTACAAGAAAAACTAACTTTCATGTCCTTTATTCTTGTTGCTTGAGGTCTGCAGCAGTACCACTGAGCAACAACATAATGTTTCACTGTGAATCACAGATCCAAGTTTCAGTTTATCTGGGAAAAGAACAGATTGGAGCATGGAGAGTTTATGCCAGTTGCTGGTGCTAGAATCACCCCTGATACTGTGAAAAGCAAAACAAAAACACAGAACTGCCTTCAGAAACATTGGGACATGCAATGTTTGTTTTTAGACTTGAAATAGTCATGTAAACAACAGACACTGTTACGCCATAGTTTGTTCTTTAGGTCTGTGGAAGCACAGTGGGTTTACAATGGGCTCCAATTCACCTGGCTGAAAAAAGGCTCCAGAGTGTGAACCGTTCTGGTGGAAAAGAAGTATTAGTCTGCCTTCAGACCCATGTCTTGATTTCTACAGTTGTTCAGGTAGCCTGTACAATGCATTATTTAATGTATTTGGATTGGGGGAAAGGGAGAATTCTGTATTCACCGTCCACTTGTGCCTACTGGGCAAAAAAGTTAAGTTCCTAATTTTCACACTGCTCTTGAAGAATGATTTTCCATGTAGTGGTTACTTTCAGAAGTCTTTAAGGTTGCCCTCCTTTCAGTTTCTATGCTCCAAGCATTATTTTTCTACTTGAGTCTTAAGGCAAGATTTAGATAAAGGCTTTTCCTCCCTTTTATTGTCCTTGTATAATCTTTCTCCTTGCTTTACTGCAAAGGACGTGCAGCTTTGTCCATTTGTTTCTACCTGTGAACACACTTACCAGCCTCAATGATTTTTTTTTTCTCTCTTTGTTTTTGCTGCCATATTATTCCAAAAGCACTCACACTAGAGACTGTACTTCACAGTAGAAAAAAAGGCAAAAATTTGATATAATTTGAAGTATGTATGATATATATATATATATATATATATATATATATATATATATATATATATATATATATATATATATATATATATATATATATATATATATATATATGTATGGCTGCATTTCATTTTTTAAACTACATTTTTTAAGCCTATTGGCGGTATGACAGATCAATCTGTGCTTTTTAAAATACTAATAGTTGGGTTTAGGATAGGGAGAGGGTGGGTCAGTAGATCGGTCAGTCAGTCAGTCAGTCATTTAGTCAGTCAAACAGTCAGTCAACAGCGGTCTCTGTTGGGTTTATGAGTGAACAGCAGGTGCAAATGGCACTCGCGAGTGAAATTTGAGATCTCAAGCATACACAGTGGCCTCTTGTATATTTGCGAAAACAAAAACTGCAAAAAAATGTAGCTCCTGCACATATTTGACGGTCTCCAAAAATGTATATAGAGGTACATTTTCAGAATGAGCCTGGGTTGCATTGGTCACTATGCTCTGAAAGTCAAATTCTAAAAATATGCTGACAACAGCATCTCTGGTGTGCTTCGTGCACCACAACTGTCATGACAGTAAGGTGATGCTGTGGCGCAAAGGCTGGTGATACAGTCCCATAAAGCACAGGCATATATGAAAATTTATGGCTGCTCATTTTTGACAAGAATGCAGAGCTCAGTTTCTCTCATTCCGAGAGAAATCCAAAGCCCTAATCCTCTCCGCTAAAGCAGTTGAGCGAGTGATGCCAGTCCCCCTTTCTCACTGTTCTTGCTGTACTCTTCAAAGTGAAAACTGGCACCTCTTCACACAGGATTTAGTTTGAAAAGGTGTTGCCCACTCTGCTGTCTCACACTCTCTTTCTGTTCTTTTTCCGCCTTTATACAGTGCCACTTGAAAGATAAGTGAATGTTCTTTGTACTGTAACACATGACAGAAAGCCCTCATTGCAGAATGTGAGGGCGATATCTACTGTCCCAGGATGACCTTGATGAAAGCATGCTTCTTGATTTAAAGTAACAAAATAATATGTGAAGTGCAAATATAAAGAGTATATGTCCGTGAAAACACTTGAGGTTTTCTTACCACTTGCTAAGAGAGGATAAATTAATACATATATAGATGTTAGGTAGCCTTATTATTATTATTATTATTATTATTAGTAGTAGTAGTAGTAGTAGTAATAGTAGTAGTAGTAGTAGTATTAGTAGAAGTAGCAGTCACCTGCTTCGAATGTTATCACTCGATTGAATGGGTGTTATCAGTGGTTATCAGCTGAGAGATATGGACCAGTAGGGGCCTTTTGCTGCTACTGGTAGGTTCAGAAGGCTGTTATCACCTATTCCACATGGTTAATCAGCTACAGTATACTTATAGACAAGACTCCAGATCCAGATCTGTTTTTACATTACTGTGATGGTTGGGTTTAGGCTTGGGGTAGACGTTAATAAAATACAATAATGGGAAATTTAATAAATAGCAGTCAGACAAAAAAGTCTGGATCAATTCAGCAGGATGCCCTTCTGGATCTTTGACTTACTTCAAAGACACTACTGACTACGCTTACATGGACATCTGTTATTTTTATCTAGTTATTTGCCTTGATAGGCAATAATAGAATTAAGGTGTTTACATGAAGTGCTTTCATGTAAGAGTTTTCTGTAATTTTGGGCGACTTTAACTGCAGTTTAGCAGTTTCACATTCACTCATAAACATTTCATTCATGACCCTGTGACAAACTGGGGTATTAGACACAAATAAGGAGTAAGGACTGGTGAGAGTGTTGTGGAATTTAGTAACGCACGCCAACTGGAAATAAAAAAACTTCCGCATTTCGCAGTGTGTGTGTGTGTGTGTAGTCCTTTACTGACAGCCGCGTGTGTGGATCTTGTTGGAAAATATGGCGAAAAGTCCTACATGACGGTAATAGTTTGCAGTGTTTGCTTCAGTAATGCCACTAATATATGCATACTCCACATATTAATTTAATTTCTGTTTAGTTCAGTTATGATTTAGTCGGATAAAGGTAATCAAAAATCGCTGTTTCGAGCTTATGTAGGCCTACAGTTCAAAATTCATGTTTAACTGAATAAACAGTTAGTAAACACAAGTACATCTTATTGAACATAATATATTTTCATCACCAGTTATCATAGTAGAACAGTTTCTCAAGCAGTTTGTAATGCATTTTGGAAACAGGAGATGAGCCCCTGGTCTAATGTGCCACATGGCTTGAGAAACTCATTCTCAAAGACTTATTTTTAGTCATTATTTGGGTAGCACACATATTCTGAATGCCTTTGGCAGAATTCAAATGAGCCATAATAATCTAGATTAATCTACAGTGAGATTAATCTAGATAAAAAAATAATAATAATAATATAAGCCCACCTATAGTTTTTATATTACTGTGACGGTGGGTTTAGGGTGGGGGTAGGGGTAAACATTAATAAAATACAATTAATGGGAAATTTAATAAATAATATCAATATTTCTTGTTAATTTCTAGCACCAGCCTTAAGTGATATATCAACGCAATCTCACGGCAATTCGTAACTTTTTGATTTAGTGGCTAATTCGTATGAATTCGTACGATCTAATACGTACAAATTAGTACGATTTGCTCATCACCCAATGACGGTTGGGGTTAGGGGTGGGGTTAGGTGCCACGCCTCCTTTTTAAAATCGTACACTTTCGTACGACTGAACTCGTACGAATTCGTACGAATTAGCCACTACTGTATACTGACAAAATGTAAAATACTTACGTTTCCTCGTGAGATCAGGCTGGATATATAGCTGATTAATGTGGATAGACGATAACAGCCATCTGAGCCTACCAGTAGATGCAAAAGGCCTCTACTGTCCCATATCTATCAGCTGATAACCACTGATAACACCCATTCCATCAAGTGATAACATTCAAATCAACTGTAGTAGTAGTTGTAGTAGTAGTAGTAGTAGTAATAGTAAAGTAATAATGGTCATGCTTAATTTTATGTTTAATAATAATAATCATGTTTAATAATAATGATGTGACTAACTAATTAATGTCATTGCAGACGTATTGTAAATTACATTTAAAATGATATTAAAGTTGAAAGTGTTTTTTTTTTTTTTTTTTTTTCAATTGTAATAAAAGTAGTCATGTTTTCCTTGCATAAGCTGTTGGTTGGACAACTGTATTGCTAGTTAGATTTATTTATGTAAATTTATTAAAATGCATATGCATAATATTCATGAGAAACACCTAAAAGAGCACACTTACATACTTGAAAATGTGACTAACATGAACTCTCCATAGACATAATATGCTAAGTAAATTGTACTGTACATTTTATGCCCTAAACCTAGCCCTGTTCATAAACATAACAATCATTTACTACTTCTGTTTCATTTTGGATAATAATAATAATAATAATAATAAATAATCATAAAAACACAGTTTAATATGTTTTTTTAAGCATTTTGGTTTATGTAAGGACATGAATAGTGTCCTCATAAACTCTGTTTACATTGTAATACCCATGGGATTATACTAACCCTTATATGTGCCGCAACACACACCCACACTTATAAAATATGATTTACTTATGCAGTACAATTGGCAAGCCAGTTTAGGGGTTCAGGTTTCTGTGGATTCTTGCACATGTGTATTACTTGATTCCTCACTTTTCAGCTTATTTCTTTGGCATGTGAGAGACAGACATGGATGTGTTTGATTAAAATAAAGTCCTCTGAACCTGAAGAGCACACCAATGTAAATATTCCTCATTGTTACCTAGTTTGTTAGGAGCTGTAAAAAGTAAAAAAAAAAATAATAATAATAAAATAAACTACCTGTGCCAATAACAAGATGTGTGTAGACCTTGAAAATCTTTATGTACAACCACTGCACATACAAAGAATGAATGAATCATACAGATCAGTGCTTTTGCATATGGTAAGTTAGTTTCACTTCAGTCACGCTGGATGTCTGAGAGCATGCATCTTATGTTTGTATTTGCTGTTCTAAGCCTACATAAATAAAAGAGTGAAAGAGTAAGTAAGTGAGCAGTGGTGGAAAGAGTACTAAAAAAGTCATACTCAAGTAAAAGTACCATTAGTTGCCAAAAACTGTAGCGTAAGTAGAGTAAATGTATCTGTTCTAAATACTGCTCAAAGTATAAGTAAAACGCTCTGGTTACTAAAGTAACCCTCGTTCCCCGAGGGGGGGAACGGAAATGCTATGTGGAAACTTCCACTATGGGGGATTTCATTCAGAAAGCCAATCATCTGAAAGAGTATGTAAACGGGCCAATGAAATGCCAATGAGTTGGCAGCTTCAGCTTGCGCACCTGATGCTCGTTGCAATTAACTTGCTATAAGAGTACATGTGCGAGCAAAGCCAAAGCATCATTTTTTTAGCGGAAGAGACTTTCACCTCAACAGCTAAGGGGCAATCATTATGGCGAAGGAACATAGCATTTCCGTTCCCCCCCTCGGGGAACGAGGGTTACTTTAGTAACCAGAGCGTTCCCCTTCGGAAGGGGAACTTCAATGCTATGTGGAAACTTCCACTATGGGGAAATGTTTGGAAAACGCCATAATGATTGAACCTTACCTTCGCCC
This sequence comes from Danio kyathit, assembly GCA_903798195.1. Taxonomy (NCBI): domain Eukaryota; kingdom Metazoa; phylum Chordata; class Actinopteri; order Cypriniformes; family Danionidae; genus Danio; species Danio kyathit. The sequence goes on from LR812525.1 coordinate 66,706,565, forward strand.
CCGATGAGAGGTTTGCCAGGCAAAGAGCGTGAGCGCACCTGCGTCACCAGAGGCACGGTCTTCCAACGTGTTCCCTGGCCCTTACTTATCCCACTTCAACAGAAGATTTACGGATTAAGATATATTTTTCGGGAGCCGCAAATGCGTCTAGAATAATTTCTAGGAATTTAATACGACAGTACGTTGGGAATGCGTGCAGTCCCGATAGGGAGGACGCTGCGGAGGCACCTGCTACCCAAGTGGGGAGACTGGGGCAAATAGCATATGAACTAACCCTGAGAAGGGGGAGTAAGCATATGAAATTAGATGGTTAGCGGTGAGGGAAGACACGGGTCCGCCTGTGAGGGGGGACTGCACCGTGGCAGTATAAGCATATGGGATCGCCTAGTGGGGATCGCACATAGCAGGCACCTATACCCAGAACGCGGGCTGACCATCGGGCAGACCAGCAACGTAACGGGCCAGTGCCTGACTCCTCCGCTGAGTCAGGTGCTGGGGGCCTCGGAGGAATATCTGCAGGGTTCGCCAGCGGGGAACTTTTCTGACAGAGCGAAAAAGCGCACGTATCTCTGGGTTAGAGAGAATGGCGCAGCAAGCGTTTTACAACACCTAACCGAATTTCTCATTCACCGCGTGAGAAAATCGGCTCCCCTCAAGATTAATAAATCTTCTAATAGGTGTCGCCCAGCCCGCAGCTCTACAGTGTCTGTTAGAGAGGCGCCGCGTGCTAACGCCCAAAAGGATGGGCGCTTCGAGGAGCGCGCTCTCACTCTTGGGGGACGCGGCTCGCCCTGGCTCAGATGAGCGAGGTAGATGCCATTTAGAGTTCAGTGGGTATGTTCCAACCTCTGTTTGGATACGGCACTTCCCGTCTGCCGATCACCATAACAGATAAAGAGCTGAGTACGGTCCGTGTAATAGCAAAGTGCGAAGGACCAAATAAAGGGGCTGGGTCTGCCTCCTCCGTGGGCAGCGCTTGCAGGTTCACTACGTGGCTGAAAGAACGCTGTAGGAACCTAGGGCACCTAGGTGGGCCGGGGTCTCAGGTAAACGTGAGAGTGGGCCGACCCAAAACGTTGGCACATTTCGCTGACCGAAAATGCCTCCAGATACCCACCCATTTGGCCGATGCAAACGCGACCAGCAGAGCTGTCTACCTGGACAGAAATCTTAAAGATACTGAGTCGAGTGATCGAGCAGACCTCTCCTAAGAGAGATCTCCAAGTGGGTATGAGAGGGAAACAGGAAAATTAATATTCATGTCTCGCGCCTCTGGGAACTGGATGATGAGACGATACTTCCCAGCGCGCCGCCATCGCCGCATCCTTAGAGCGGGGATGATCGTAACGCCAACCCCTCAGAGCGGAGGGGACAGCCTTAGCTCCAGTCAACTGAAGGAGGATAGCATCACTCTGATCTGGCATGTTCAGGGTTCCTTCTCGGGGAAAAAGGTAACCACACAGCGAATAGACTCCACTTCAGGCGTGGGCATGCCTCGTAGAGGGTGCTCAGCCTGAGTGACAGTGTTAACCACCTAATCGGTAAGTCACCTAAGTCCTCCGCGCTCCATCTATGAACCGTACGTGAAGCATAGATCTGGGCGCGGGTGCCAAACGGTGCCTGTCCCCTGTTCCCAGGGGATGTGCCAGGGAGGGGCCATCACGAGGAGGGAGTTGAAAGCAGGTCCGATTGGGCCAGAGAGGTGCAATACGAGAGCTGTTCCTCGACCTCCCTGACTTTACACAGTATCTGTGCGAGTAGGCTCACTGGAGAAATGCGTATTACGCATGCCCCGAGGCCAGCTGTGTAGCCAGTGGACTTTGCAGGGTTCGCCAAGTGGGGAACTCAAGCGAGAGCGCACGAATCTCTGAGTTAGAGAGAGAAAGCACAGCACCGAACAGCTGGACAGTCAGGGGTGGAGTCTCCATTTTCCCAGGCGAAACTGCCGTGAGAGCGAATGGGCTGCACGGTTGAGCTCGGTGGGGGAAAAAATGGAATGCAGCGATTGCGCCGCATATGACTCCGGGGGAGCAGACGGCGAGCGAGCTGAGACATGCTGCGAGAGCGGATACCCCCACACGGTTGATATACACCCCCGCTGCCGTACTGTTCGTCCTGACCAGTACGTGTTGTCGCTCCAGCACCGGTAAAAAACGGCGGAGAGCGAGAAACACTGCCAACAGCTCTAGGCGATTGATATGCCAATGCAACTGGGTTTTTTTCAGCTGCATGCCCGCAACACACGGCGCCCCAGCCAGTGCTGGAAGCACCTGTCAAAACGACAATATGTCTGGACGCCTGTCCTAGAGGCACTCAGGCCTGTAGGAACGAGGGGTCGTTCCAGGGGCTGAGGGCGCGGCGACACAGCGCAGTGACAGTCACTCTGTGTGTGTCCGCGTGCCATGCGCGTCTGGGGACTCGATCGTGAAGCCAGTGCCGAAGTGGTCTCATATGGAGTTATCCGAGCGCGTACAGCGGCTGCGGATGTCATATGCTCAAGGAGCCTCTGAAAGATTTCAGTGGAACCACTATTTTGCTGTCGAACTCTCACAGACAGTTCAGCATTAGCCGAGCGCGCTCTCCGGAGAGGCGCGCTGTCATGGTGACCGAGTCCAGCTCCAACCCGAGAAAAGAGATCCTCTGCACGGGGGCGAGTTTGCTCTTTTCTCGGTTGACCTGAAACCCCAATAGGTGGAGGTGCTGGAGCACCTTGTCTCTGTACATAGTCAATTACTCCCGCGAGAGGGCTAGAACAGCCAGTCGCCGAGATAATTGAGTATGCGGATGCCCGCGAGCCGAAGGGGCGCTAGGGCACCCTCCGCGAGCTTGGTGAAGACCCGCGGATACAGAGAGAGCCCGAAGGGGAGGACTTGTACTGTCAGGCTCGCTCGACGCAGACCGCAGAAAAGTGACGGTGGCGTGGAGTATGGAGACATGAAGTACGCGTCCTTCAGGTCTATGCTGCAGACCAATCCCGAGGACGAACGCACAGGAGGATGCGCTTCTGCATAAGCATTTTGAACGGCAGCTTGTGCAGACAGCGGTTCAAAACGCGCAGATCTAGGATTGGCCGTAACCCACCGCTCTTTTGGGTACGATGAAGTACAGGCTGTAAACCCGCTCTCCATCTCGGCTGGAGGGATCGGTTAGATTGCATCCTTCGTCAGGAGGACAGCAACCTTCTCTCACAAGACAGGGGCGGGCACAGGGCTGACCCTGGTGACGTACACCCCGTGAACTTGGGAGGCCGTTTCGCGAATCGAATCGCGTAGCCGAGTCTGATCGTGCGTATGAGCCACCGCAAAGGGCTGGGCTGCGCTAACCAGGCAGGCAGAGCCCTCGCTAATGACTGCATCGCTACAATCGCTGACGTACCAGCAGTGGGGCAGCGCGGAGTGGGAGTGCTGATCCGGGGAGCGCTGGGGTCCCGCGGAAGAGCTGGAGGTGAGAGATTTACTCACCTTGCACTCAGACTCCGGAGGAGAGGGCTGGAGGTGTGAGAGAAAGGAGACCGTCCTCCCAGACCCCGTTAGCCACTGGCGAAGTGTGCCGATCCTGCGAGCTGGAAGGCTTTTCATCGCGTCCCAGACTAGCAGTATTCGGGCTGTCACATCCAGGGAAGGGAAAGATGCTCTCTCTCTGAGGAGCCCGGCCCCCCACCGGGGAGAGAGCAAGTTCCCTCTTCTCCAGATGGCCGTCTCATAAGCGCTTCGCGGTCCGTTATCCGGACTTAACGGCGCCCTGGGACGGGGAGCGCTGGTTGCCTGCGAGGTGCTCGGCGCTGCCGCTGGCCGGAGGTGCAGGCGGAGCAGCACTCGAAGATGGGCGCTCTCGGCGACAAGCAGTGGATGTGGATGGTTCGGCGGGAGGGGAGCGGCCTTACATCCCCGCCGAAGGATGGCCCATCGTATCCGACTGCACCGCCGTGAATTCCTGGGTGAATTCACCAACGGTGTCGCCGAACGGGCCAGACTGGTATATGGGGGAGTCAAGAAAGTGAACTTTGTCGACTCCGCGCATATTTTTGCCAGGTTTATGCCCGAGGTGGCGCTCCTGGACCACTAACGTGGCCATCGTCTTTCCCGGGGCACACGCAGCGGACTTGAGATCCGTGGAGCTCAGTCGGGTGCGGTGCGGGGCTTGTAACAAGCCTGGGTCAGAACCACCCTCGTGCAGCTGGGCCAGCGCGCGCGCATGGACCCTGGCGTGCAGGGTGGAAGCAGTCTGGCCCGCGGCTGTGTGGGCTCTGGCTCGGGAGGCAGAAAACCAACACGCCTTGGACAGGAGATGAGGCTAATTCCAGCAGAAGGAGGCACCACGCGGGCCTGTGATGGCACTCTCAATCTGGGGAATCGACTCGTACTCCCTGGCTGCTCCACCATCAAGAGTGGTGAGGTGGAGGCGCACGCAGATCAGGCAGAGAAAGGTGCCCTCAAGACTGCGTGAGCCCACTGTGCACTTCCGGGAAGAGAGGGATGGGAGGCTAGAAGGTATTGCCTTTTAATCCTCCACATACACCCATCTAGTCGGTCCGGCCGCGGGGCTGGGGGATAAACCATCTCCAGACCCACGACCGAAACAGCCCAGGAAAGCACGGTTATCATGTCTGTTTCAAGATCGGCCACCGCCGCGCTCGCTCCCGATGGGAGGGAACAGAGGGGGGGGGGATCCTTCATCAGACCATGACAGCCCAACCTCCGATGCAGCGGTGGACATCTGAGCCTCGGTGTCATCAAGTGAGAGGGCGGCCATCCGAGGATGGAGCGCTTCTCTCACTCAAAGCTTGGATGGAGCGCGTGGAGGAGTGAGAGGTCCACAAGCCCGAGGGCGGCAGATTTACTCCCACTGTAACCCTCAGATCTGCCCGAGTGCCCACCGCGGAGCGGGGGACAACTGGGATGGGTGGCTCTTTTGCAAGAGCGAGCCGCGATCTTAACTGCGCAATAGACATGCCACCGCAGTGATGGCATGCACTGCCCACGAGCACCGCATTAACATGCTGGACCCCCCAGACATGAAACGCAGTGCTCGTGCCCATCATCCGAGGACAGGAAACCACCGCATCCAGAAACGCACAGTCGGAGCGACGTCTTGAAAAAGACGCGCTGCACGACCGTGTTGCTCTTTTAGGAAATTCGCAACAATACATACCACTCTGGAGGACCGGACCCAAAGCTCGACCATCTGCCGCTGCGTCACACACTCTGGACCGGGAGATCGCTCTCGTTCACTCTCTGTCTGAAACTCAGCTGGAGGAACCCTCATCGACTCTCTCAGAAGGCTGTTGAAGTCTCTGAAGTGAAAATGATGCTTTGGCTTTGCTCGCACATGTACTCTTATAGCAAGTTAAGCTGCCAACTCATTGGCATTTCATTGGCCCGTTTACATACTCTTTCAGATGATTGGCTTTCTGAATGAAATCCCCCATAGTGGAAGTTTCCACATAGCATTGAAGTTCCCCTTCCGAAGGGGAACCATTTTAAAAGTACTCAAGAGTAGTGAGTACTTGATTATATTTCTTTATAATAGCTACTCATGTTAATAAGCTAAACTGTTTGCTAATTTATTTGCTGCTAATGTATACATTTTTTTAAATTTTGTAAATAATAATAAAAAAACATATGGGGTTGTGTTACGATGGGCATATCCCTTATTTTCACATCCCAATGTTGACAGGTATGCTAATATCTGATGGCCTGAAAGTGATTGTTTTTTTTATAAATTGTTAACATATTGGTGTCTGTGATGCCATCTGTGAAGTCCAGAGACTTTTGTGTACACCATGATTTCATATAAAATTCACTTTAATGTGTGATATGGCTAAAAAGATTACACGATTCAAATAAAGAAACCTAGATAAGTATGTCTTTGGTCTCATTGGTTCTCATGGTAATTATATGTACTGTATTTATTAATGTGCTGTTTGATATTTTCCATAAGATGTGTTTGATTAAAATTATTGTATTGATTTTTATTTGACCTGCTTTGCTTTCTACAATTAATACAACTGTGGTACAGTATATGATGCATTTTGTGAATGTGGGGCAGTGGTAGGGAGCCTTTGAGCTCCTTTATAAAAAACACTACATATAGATTTCCAAGTTGAAATTGTACATATTGCATAGGACCAGTGGTGTAAAGTAACTAATTACAAATACTCAAAGTACTGTAATTAAGTAGTTTTTCTCAGGAATTGTAATTTACTATAAGTAGTTTTACAAATGTGTACTTTTACTTTCCCTTGAGTACATTTTCTGTGCTGTATTGGTACTTTTACTCCACTACTTTCATTCAACCTGTAGTCACTACTTTATATTTGTCTTTAGGGATTAGAAAAATCAGTGATGCCTGTCCAATCAAAACACACATAGAAGATAAATCGCATAATACTGAACTACCTCAAGACATAGGCGATTTATAATTGCAGCCAACTGTTTGCAAGCTATAAAAGTGTCCAAGAAAATGTCCAAAATTGTCACACATAATGACCCAGAGACTGTTTAGATGCATGTCACAAATGAGAATATGACGAATGTTTACTGTATGATGACCGAAATGACTTTAAACACCCAGCAGGCACAAGATGTCAACACGACATCAGATTGACGTTGTACCCCAACGTTGTGGGGACGTTGCATTTTGTTTGGAAATGAAAATCAGGTTGACGTCAGAACTCATCGTCAGGCCAACGTCAATGTCCAACAGCCAACCTAAAATCAACCAAATATCAATGTCTAATGATGCTACAGCTTGACGTTGTGTGGACGTTACCCATATGACATCTATCAGATTTTTGTTGCCATACCTGACAAATAAATGTCAGTATTTACGGAGACCCGGAAGGGATGTGATGGTGGAAAAAAAAAACTGAGTGGGAGAAAAAAAAATGGGTGGGAGAAAAAAAAACTGATAGGAAAATATATATATATTTTTTTAAGTTTTTGCGTTCCCTCGCAAAACTGTTTTTCCACAAACACTTCCTGTTCACTTAAGTGAATTCATTAATGAATTTATACATGTCAACCCTCCCATTTTTGACTGGATTATCCCGTATTTTACTATTCTATCCTGCTATCATCATATCATTCAGTATCAGCGAATGCATGTATGAGCCAACGACTGGTATAAGCGCTGACTGACAAGCGCTCTGTATGACAAACTGATCCCAGATCAGCTTCTGTATACACCAAAGTGACACCTCTGTTATCAAACAAGTGAAGAGCAGCAAATTAATCTCTCGTTTTTTATTTGATTACAGTGGTTTCACTGTATAATGCACAGATCTATAATAAAAGTATTCCATTACTTTCGTAACTGTTTGTGCATTAGTTTGTCATTAGGTGTGTTTAAAATAAAACATGCAGGACGGACATGTTTACAAATTATTAAGAGTATTTGTCTTGTCTAAACATACACCCGAATATACCAAAATGCCCTGCACTTTCGCTCCTCTTTAGATGGCGTGTACAGAAGCTGATCTGGGATCAGTTTATCATACGGAGCGCGTCTGTCAGTCAGCGCTTATACCAGTCATTGGCTGATTTAGAGGTTGCATATGAAGGGTGATGATCGACGCACAGCTTTAATGGAAAGAAAGTGAATGAAGACATTTTTATATTAATTTCAGCGTGTTTTCAAGATTAAAAATACACGAGAAATATGGGAAAATACTGAATGATATGATGATAGCAGGATAGAATTGTAAAGTACGGGATAATGCAGGCAAAAACGGGAGGGTTGACATGTATGAAGTGAACAGGAAGTGTTTGTGGAAAAACAGTTTAGCGAGGGAACGCAAAAACTTAAAAATATACATATTTTCCTATCACTGTTTTTTTTCTCCCACCCATTTTTTTTTTTCTCTCACTCAGTTTTTTTTTTTCACCATCACGTCCCTTCCGGGTCTCCGTAAGTATTTGTTGTCAATATGATGTTGGTTTAAAATGTTGGCTCGATGTTGGATTTTGGTCACTTTCCAACACAACCTAAAATCAACCAAATATCAGCGTCTTTTGACTGTTATTGGACATCAAAATAACGTTGTCCTTAGAAGCTGGCTAGACATAATTTTGGTCACCTGACATCACAACCTAAATCTAAGCTAATATTAACATCTTATGACATTGTGTGTCTGCTGGGCAATAGCTAAATGCACAACGTAATGTTCCGTTTACAAATTACATGTAAATGCATGACTTTTCACAGTGTAATACTCACTACTTGACTTTTGATATTTTGGACATCATCAAAGATGCTAGTTCTGGCCTATGAATGGTCATTCATTCATTCATTCATAGGGGTGGCCAACGGTATTAGAAGACATGACATGGAGGTTACAGTTGTTTTTGTTGAATTGGAAATTATATTTCCCATAAAATGATTGAAATGTCTACAATGTAATCATTCTGCTCTACAAACCATAAAAAAGCCATAATGAGGAGATTTTAATTTTCATTACTAAAACAAGCTAGCCCTATTGCACTGTCAATGTCACATAATCATGTTCTTTCAAAGAATTAAAAGGAAAGCCTTTGCTTTCAGTCACAGAAGCCATTGAAGAGCATTAGTGTTGAAGTTCCACAGAAATATACTGACACTATACAAGAGATATGGGCTACTGTAATTTCTGTAAAAGGTGGATATATCAAATATTAACGGAAAGTGGATAATACAGAACAACTTGCTTTATTTGATGCTTGATGTTTTGCATTTCAGGAAATCTGAGAACGTGGACAAAATGCAAACACGTAATTGTTTTTCTTGTGAAGCAAATGAAAATGTTATAACATAAGGTATGTTCAATACAGCCGGATAAACAAATCAAGTTGAATATGCAAGACTTTCCCTTTAAGCTAATTTTCCCCTGTGCCTTTAAGTATGCTATGGCTTATGTGATATGTGATATTATGTGAAAAACGGTTTGGGGAAATCATTAATGAGGATGAACAATATGATAGTGTGAGGGTGCTTTCACACTTGGTTTGTGTTTACACTGTCTTTTTTCCTACTGAACCCTGGTACACTTGCGTCATTGAGCTGCAGTTGTGTGTACAGCTGTTGCTAGGTGACGGCCTCAAAAACAAATCGCCAAAATAGAAAGACGTACGCACATCGCAGTTATTCTGCTTTTACTGAATTTTTTGGTTTTGGACATACAGAAAGCGACTTGCATCCATCTGCCGCAAAAATATTATAAACATTCGGAACATAAAGCGATGTCCATAAAAGCTGTTTTTGGAGGAGACAAGCAGACATTATCACTGTGTTTGCCCTGGCTCAGTCTCACTTGTCACTAAGGTACAGTACATGATACACAGACACACAAACACACACAAACAAATAAACGTTATGAAAACAATAGTTTGTTGTACTGTTGGCAGTTTACTTCCGTTATTTGGTACGATTGCATTCATACCAGAAGTGAACTGGACCAGAGTTTGCGTGAACCGTACCTCAGACCACCTCTTTCAGGTGGACTCGGGTACGGTTCGTAGGTGCGCACCAGAGTTCAGAAGACATGTTCACACTAGCTTAACGTACTGTACTCTGACGTCAAATGAACCCGGGTGTGGACCAAAAGTGCTAGTGTGAAAGCACCCTGAGTGTAAAATGGACTAAGACATTTCATTTAATTCTGCCTACTTTTTTACAACCTTTAAAACTCATCTTAATGGCATTTGCATGCATACATATATAAAATCAGAGTTCATAACACAAGTATGTTATTAAATAGGCCTACATTGTCACTGTAGTGTTTTAAAATTGGCTGCTCAGGTACAGCAAAGAAGACTATTTCAGTCTAAAAAATCTAACTCTCACACAGGCCTTTAAGCACTAAATGTCCCTTTTGGAAATGAGGTGCTTTTCAAGGAGAACTTAATGTCTTTTTTCACATAGGACACAAAGAGATATGCTGAGAGCTCAAAGAATCATCAAACTCTATTCAGCAGCTCAGTAGCTCTTGAACAAATTAGCATATATGGACGTTCTCTGTCTTCTCATCTGATTTTGTTCTGCTGATTTGTTTTGATTGTCTATAAGAAAACAAATGGTTTAAAATCATGCTAATTTCACAACCAATTTCTGTAATTAAATTGCACAGAGACATGTCGCAACACACTCTATAAAAAGATGGGACAGAGACATGTTTAACACGGCATCACATAAACATTTATTTCAGTTACAGTGTTTAATATTTTGGGGAATTGAGGATTCTAACTGTTAAAGAGGGGCAACATGGTGGCGCAGTGTGTAGCACGATTGCCTCGCAGCAAGAAGGTTGGTGGTTCGAGCCTCGGCTGGGTCAGTTGACAGTTTCCCCCACAGTCCAAACACATGCGCTATAGGTCAATTGGGTGAGCTAAATTGGCCATAGTGTATGTGTGTGAATGAGAGTGTATGGATGTTACCCAGTGATGGGTTGCAGCTGGAAGTGCATCCGCTGTGTAAATGCCTATGTATGTCTCCATGTCCATTTTACCTGTGCATATTTGCCAATCACCAATGCCGTTTACCCTTCTGATCCCTAAACCTTGAAAGATGTTTACTTTTGCATATGTTGCATGGATATCTGGAAACAGAAGTGAAAGATGTTGACTTATGGACACACATTTACAATGACTCTCTGAGATTAGCTTTAACCTGCAGAACCGTCATCAATGTACACAACTGGTAAATAGCTTTAAGGATTTCTTGATGCAGCAGCAGACTGTGTTTAACAACAGAGATGTTTTGAAGTACTCCTGAGCCCATGTGCCTTTATTTAAAACCACAGCATGACATTTATTTAATGCGGTATTATCTGATAGCTCAAAAAGTTAAACATATTGAGCTTAGATGTCCTGCCTCTATGCAGACTTATTGGCTCTTGACAGAGATTTCCTAGAATTAATTCAATTATTTTACAATGTAAGGTGATGAAAGACCTAAGCTGTTTGCAATTTTGCAGTGTGAAATGGGATTTTTGATTTGTTTGACAAATCTCTCATGAGTTTTGGCACTCTATAATAAGCAACGATTAAACTGAGATAATTATTGTATCTTTTAATGTCAAAACCTCATGTATTATCACTTCACCTGCTAAGTGTGGACTTTTTAAATACTGCTTTATTTTGATGTCATATAACATTTTACATTTTCTTTAGCTTGTTTCCAGAGAGTTTTTTGAGTTTTTTTTATAAGGTTTTTTTGTTATTTGTTATTTACCAAATACAATTTATTTGGTCAGTTAAAATTTAGGAATTTTTCTTTGTACTTTGATAAGGGTTACTTCACTCATAATACAAATGATGTCATTAATTGATCACTCTCATGCCGGTGCATACCCCTGAGGTCATTTGTTCATCATCAGAACACAAATTAAGCTATTTTTTTATCGGAAAGCTGTCTCATCCTGCATAGACAGCAATGTTCTTGAGATGGTCAAATTCCTGAAAAGGAATAAAAAAACTATGTTAAAACATTTTATGTCACTTCAGTGGTTCATATGTAATATAAATCTCCATGAAAAATGTTGTGCATCAAAATAAACAAACTATTACTTCGGTTGGGAGGCACAGTGGGGTAGTGGATAGCGCGGTCACCTCACAGCTAGAGGGTCGCTGGTTCGAGCCTCAGCTGGGTCAGTTGGCATTTCTGTGTGGAGTTTGCATGTTCTCTCTTTGCAATTTCAAAAAATATTTTTTACATTGTCATTATGGGGTATTGTGAGTAGAATTTTGAGGAAATAAGTGAATTTAATCCATTTTGGAATAAGGCTGTTGTCAAGTCCTCTGCTCGTTCCCGTAGTCCCAATCACCGCTCTCAATCACCATCCACCACACATCACACCCGTGAACCCTCACCTGATTACTAATCACTCACACCTGCACCTGCAATCACCAGCTCACTATTTATACTCACCTCACTCACTCACTCACCGGCTGAAATCGAAGACGGATTGTTCGCCGCGTCTACTCTCCCATATTCTCCTGTGCTTTTCCATGGATGTTCTCCTTTGGATGCATATACTCCTGTTTCAGAGAAGTGGCTTTTCTTATATTGGTGTTTACCAAAGAACTGAACTTACCAGCTGAACTGTATGTGTGTGAGATCGCTCACCCTCTAAAACACCATTCACCTGCGTCACCTTGCTACTTGCTACTTTCCGGATGCACTGTATATGTGCACAGCATGCCTAATTATTAAAACTTCAGATATCATTATACACTCTTCTTGTGGCTAGTGCTGCCACATCCTTGTCTCTAATGTATATGATTGCTGCACTACTTTTTTAATGGATATATAACTGGTTGTGAATAACCTGTACAACTTCAGCTTGTTGTTTAAAACTGTCCCTTCGTGCATTAAAGTTTTCTGAAGACCAAGCAAAAGTACTTCTGTTTTTTTTTTTTTGTTTTTTTTTAAACAAAATCCATGAACAGAATTTAAAATGGAGCCAGTTGCTCATGAGATTCACACAAGTTACCTGGTTCCCCCAGGCAAAGCATTTTGGGCTAGGTTATTAATGTTTGGGTGACAGGTCTACAAGCTGAGGACACCACATTATAAATTAAACAAATTTAAAGGCAAATAGATATGATTAATGTGACAGTTAATCAGCACAATATGCATTTTAAAAGAGCACACACTGTAATTGCATTCTGTTGCATGCATGTTTAATAAATCCAGATTTCATTAATGTTATTGAACATACACTTTAATATTATTAGTGTTATTATTTTACAAATTACACTTTATTACAGTATGTCAGTAATGCTAAATGAGCCCATGTTGTGGTATGAAGGCCTTGGAATTTGTTAATTATTAATACTTGATTTTTGACATTTTTATTTTTATGTTGATCTATGCAAGTTTTTTCCCCTGTGATTCGGGAATTAGTACTGACAGTATTCTTGTACACATCTGCCAGTATAATAAGCTGGGTATCAGGCTTGTTTGCCAGAGCAACAAGACATGTTCATGTTTGCAATTGCAGACAAAAAATAAATAAATAAAAAATCAGACAGTGATCCTGGTATGAGCTTACATTCATGTGTTACACATTTAACTGTCTGAAACCTCCAATTTTTTATCGCTGACAGCCAGCTAGTGGGATGTCAGGCATATATCACTTGGAATTATCTACCCACCCACCATCTCCCACTAGAATAAGAAAGAATGAGAACAAAATAATAAAAAGAGAAAACAACAGACCACTTGGTTTCCCATCTTTTTTTTTTTCAAAAATTCGTGTATGCACACTGACAGATCTGTGGGGGAGATTTTTATTCATTCATTTATTTATTTTTTTTCTTTTGCTTCACCAGGTAAGGCTGAAATAAATCTGTTTTAAAAGTCACTGGTAAGGCAGTGAAATTACCTGCTTGGGCTGTACTGCGTGAGTGGGAATTCCCAGCGGCAGTAGACGCAAGGCGGCCATGTCAGTTGTTTGTTTACATAGAGCGTTGCTTCAGGCAGTACGAGTGTGCCTGGGGATGAGGCAGCTTCTCATCACTACCCATGAACCACCGCCACTAGGACTGCCAACATAACAGAGGAAAATGGAGAGGAACATAGTGATGTCATGAGGGATGTTATAAAGTCACACTTGGGCACCAAAAAGTAATGTCAGAGAGATGTAAATTGATCAAAGCTGACAATACGACAGCAACATATGACAGGTATATTTGTTCTTAAGTCAATGTAAGGGCAATTCACTACACTCCAACACATTAAAGTTGCCATGAAATCAAAATTTGCTCATCTTATTTGTATATGTATTTAGTACTTCTAGTTAAAATGATGTATCTGCACACTGTATAGAATTTTCCCTTTATAAGCTTTAATCAAATACCATAACCTTCCTTCCCCTTTAAACTGACTTCCTGGTCAGATGGTATCCCATAGGTCAGACATATCAGTGAGTGTCTCATTTCTGCTCTGAATTCCTCTATTCAGCAATCTTCCTCTATTTTGTTAGCAATGCCTCTCTTTCAACATTCCAATTGCTTCCCAAAGAATTAAATCATGCACCGCCCCATAAAATAATTAGGTCACACTTTATTTTGATGGTCCGTTTGTTGAATTTAAGTTACATTGCAACTAATTATCATTAGACTATAAGTAGACTGTTAGGTTGGGGTTAGGGTTGGGGTTAGGGTTAGTGTAAGTTGACATGTACTTGCAAAGTTTCTTATAGTCAGTTAAATGTCTGTTGAAGGACTGTTAAATGTCAGTATCAACAGATATTAAGCAGACAGTCTACTAATACTCAAATGGACCATCAAAATAAAGTGTTACCAATAATTAAAATAATTAATTACAATACATAATTTCAGGAGCATTTCAAGTGGATGTATGTCATGGTAGTGGGAAAAAAGGACAATCTTAACTTCCATTTTATGGAGTCTTTAACATCAATATAAAACAATAAAGTGCAGACACATTAATGAAATATGACTCTAGACCTTCTTTTCAAATTTCAATCTGAGCCAAAATACAAAGGTACTTGATTTTATATGCACAGAGTACTTAAATGTTGAAGTAAAAGTACTGAATGGGTACTGTTTTTTTTTTTTTCATTTTTTTTTATTACTTAAATGTTTTGTATGCTTCATTTCATCAAATTGACCATATTTAGTTCACAAATAAGTGACAGTTGACTTAAATATGAAGACGACGCAGTGCCGCAGTAGGTAGTGCTGTCGCCTCACAGCAAGAAGATCGCTGGTTCGAGCCTTGGCTGGATCAGTTGCCGTTTCTGTGTGGAGTTTGCATGTTCTCCCTGTGTTTGCGTGGGTATCCTCCGGGTGCTCGGGTTTCCCCCACAGTCCAAAGACATGTGAATGAGACATGTGAAGACGTAGTGAATGAGTGTGTGTGGATGTTTCCCAGGGATGGGTTGCGGCTGGAAGGGCATCTGCTGCATAAAAATGTGCTGGATAAGTTGTTGGTTCATTCCGCTGTGGCGACCCCGGATTAATAAAGGGACTAAGGCGAAAAGAAAATAAATGAATGAATAAATGACTTAAATATAATTATTGTTTACAATAATATTAAAATCAGAAGTGACCAAGAGACCTACCAGAGGGCAAAACGTTGACTCGCCACCCGGACTACACATCCCAGAATCCTTTGCACCTCACACCTGATAATCATGAGCTGTACTCTGATTACACAACACCTGCAGCCAATCTACACACATAAACACCCGAGCAAATCTCTGTTATTGTGAAGTGCCTCTTTTTGGATTACCTCTGATATTTGTGTTTGCATCTGTCTAACCATGAAACCAGGATGTGTGTGTTATGTGTGGTGCTGCATCACAAACTGAGAATCTTTACTTTTTTTAATAATATTTAAAGATTTTTAGACTATCATTTTTCAAAAATTATGGAATGGATGCTTTTTCTGAGTTTTTTTTTTAGTTTTTTGTGTGTGTTATGACAATAATCAAAATAATCAAAATCAAACAATTAGCACCAATGAACACATATTTTCACCACACATTGAATCATGTCTTGACCAAAAAAAATGCTGTGTAGGGACACCAAATGACTGATAGCTAACTAAAATGAAAGCCGCATTCTGCACCTGCGTAAGAGGATCTGTCTTTCCGCTCTGTGAGGGCAGTGGTCTGTTTTCTCGTTCCACGAAGGGAAACCAAATTTCTGACATGCACTGACAAAGAGTAAACCAAGCAGCATTTAGTACCATTGTCACAGTAATTGTTACTTACCAGGGAGGGATTCACTGTTGCGAATATGTCTGATAATCTAATAATCATTTGCAAATATTTGAGAAATGTAGGGGAATTACAGCTGGCCTCTTTGTGATGCTTCTTTGGCTTGAATTGTTTACTTGCTACGTTACTAAGTCACTTGCTATGTCACTTTACACTCACGCTCTGATTCGTTGCTGAATAACCAGTCAGAGAGGTCCAAAGCAAATTCGACATGATGAATTGGGCCAACGTAATTCAATTTTAACCTGATGAGAGCCGACATGTGGAACACACTAAGCCAACAAGCCTGACCGACAAACTGACAAAGCCCAACAGCCGACCATCAGCTTGGTGTGTCACAGCCTATAAATGAAAGAGAAAATAAATTAAACACACACCAATGTGGGTTAACTATCATCTAATAAGATGATAATTTGAAATGTTAGAAATGTTAAGCAATGAAGTTGGCCCTACATTTTTATTCGAGAAGGATTTGGATGCTTGGCCACACATCAGGTATTTTATACTATTAGTGAACAGTGCATTATTGTTGGCAAAAAAGACTAGAGTAAAATGTAATCAATAAGATAAAAAGTAACCAACATTAATGTTGTTATAATCATTGTTCATTTATTAAATAAGTGGATCACAATGTGTGCATTCAGTCACGATGCAGGTGCAGCAAACCTGTCCAGTTTCTGTTTGTGTCAAACAATCACACTGACAAAATTAACACATTGTGCTACATGTGTTATTTTTGAAATGTTAATGCAATAATAAAATATATAGCTAAACGTTTCTGTTGCTATCTTTCACCTGCTATCCAGAGACATTTCTAAGACTTAGGTTCACACTTCCCAGTTTGGGTTTATTAAGATGAAGCTTCAGAAAGGAATCTTCATGATGATCAACACTGCTATCAGTGCAAACACAGTCAAATCAGTGGCTCCTCTGGACGTTATGAATCACAAACAAGGCCCAGATAGTTGAAGTTAACAAGCAAGTTGAAGCCAAGGTTTTCACTTTACCACTCCAAAACCGGCATGATAGTCATGTTTGTAAACTCTTTACTAACATGATTTACCAGTAAGAAAGCGTTTGTTAATGGAATTATGAATGTTATTGTAAAGTCTACACTACTTCAACATTAGCTAATGTTTTAGTAATACTGTATTTGTTTATTATTTGATCACATTAACACTTTAACTAATGAGTCAATAATGTATTTATTAACACATTTATGTTTTAGTATCTTTAGTATATTTGTTTAGTTTTCATATCAGATGTATTAGTTCATTGTTAGGTCATGTTATCTAATCCATTACCTAATTCGTCACCTTAGAATTATAAGGTTCTATCTGACATTTTTGTCAAAATTGAGTTATTGACATATTCTTGACCACTTATTTACATTATGGGATGTTTTTTAATAAGTTGTTTACCAGTGGTGTAAAATAACTAATTACAAATACTCAAATTACTTAGTAGTTTTTCTCAGGAATTGTAATTTACGGAGTAGTTTTAAAAATGTGTACTTTTACTTTTCATTGAGTACATTTCTAGTGCTGTATCAGTACTTTTACTCCACTACTTTCTTTCAACCTGCAGTCACTACTTTAATATTCTTGTCCATGGGGATTAGAAAAATCAGTCTGAGATTCAATTCTCAGATTCAATCTGAGATTCCTGTCCAATCAAATCGCACATACCGTAGAAGGTAAATCGCATCATAATGAACTACCTCAAGACGTGTGCACTTTATAATTGCAGCAAACTGTTTGAAAGTATTAAAAGTGTCCATGAAGATGTTCAAAATCTTTACGCGCATTGACCCAGAGACTGTTTAGATGCATGTCACTGATGAGAAGATGACGGATGTTTACTGTATTGTGACCAAAATTGCCTTATGCTGTGTTCACACCAGATGCGGATAAATCATGCTATTTGCGCGTAAATAGACGCGTGAACATTTGAGTTTACTCGATTCATTCACGCGTCAAAATCCGCTTTATTCGCGCGTCAAATTCGCTTTATTCAGAACAGACGCGGATTCGCGTCATAGGCAGGGCTTTTGTCTGCCCGGTGACTGTAGCTTTGTTGCTAAATGGCTAACATGGATTTTATTGAGAAAATAACTATTTATGTGATTTATGAAAGCTGAAAAACAGCGTTGATTCATTTGGAGCAGTGTCTTAAGTCCACTAGATCCTTTAGAGGTGCACCCAGCTCTGTGCGTACATTCACGCGTATCGCGCCATTCGCGCCACGCCGGATGTGTATTCACGTCCTTGCATTGACTTAACATGTAAATCACTCTCGCTTGATGCTTCTTCCACGTCTGGTGTGAACGCAGCAGTAAACACTCAGCAGCACAGGACGTCAACATGACGTCTCATTGACGTTGAACCCTAATGTCATGGGGACGTTGCATTTTGTTTGAAAATTAAAATCAGGTTGATGTCAGAACTCAACGTCAGGCCAATATCAATGTCCAATGCCCAACCTAAAACCAACCAAATATCAACGTCTAATGATGTTACAGCTTGACGTTGTGTGGACGTTACCCCTATGACATCTATCAGTTGTTGGATTTTGGTTGCTGTACCTGACGAATAAATGTCAGTATTTGACATCATATATGATGTTGGTTTAAGATGTTGGCTCAACGCTGGATTTAGGTCCCTTTCTAACAATCTTAAATCAACCAAATATCAACGTCACTTGACGTCATTATTGGACATCAAAATAATGTTATCCTTAGCTGCTGGCTTGACAATTAATTTTGGTCACCTGACATCACAACCTAAATCTAACCTAATATTAATGTCTCATGATGTTGATGTTGTGTGCCTTCTGGGCAATAACTAAATGCACTACAGAATATTACGTTTAAACACTCATGCACAAATTACATCTAAACATATCAGCTTTTGACAGCATAATACTCACTACTTTTAAGTACTTTTACAGTAAAAGGGCTACTTTTTACTCATACTTTGAGTAATATTTACAACAGTTACTTTTACTCTACTTGCACTACATTTTTAGGCAAGTAATGGTACTTTTACTTGAGTATGATTTTTCAGTACTCTTTCAACCACTGTTGTTTACATTTTAAGACCTTTTATTTAAAAAAAACAAATGTTACACACATACTGTTTGCTATGGAATGCAAAAAGCTCAATATCTCAAAATCATTCAGAACGCAGATAGAACCTTATAATTCCAAAGTGACGAATTGTAAATAAAAATGTAATAAATGTACAGAGGTGCATTAGAATATGAGTAAGTTGACATTAACAAAGATTATGTATAGCTGAATAGTCATTGTTCACCATTAATTCATGTTAACTGTGTTAAATAATACATTAATATTATGTTTAGTTAATGTTAACAAAGATTAAGTAAAGATTAACAGATTCATGTTATTAGATTTCATGTTAGCTAATGCATTAACTATTACACAATTGCAATAATCTTAAGGCAGTAAGAATAAAGCACATTTATGACACACTTTGTAGTTTATGACACACTGTCTGCGTTAAAAATAATAACACACTAGTTGAGTTCAAAATTATTTTCTTTATTATTTACATTTTACCTTTAGGTCACATATTTCATTCTTATGGCATACATTTTCATTTTTATGCTGATGATACGTTTATATGTTTCCTAAGAATGCTTCATCTAACCCCCCACCCCCCTTCTGTCACCGGGTGTCAAGGGAGTAAATACAAGAGGTTGGATCCAAATGCAATTTTTAATGAAAAATATTATTTGTGCAGGCAAAAACATGTGAGGTCAAAAAACAAGAACTCATGTATCATGAAGGGCATCAAAAAATGAAAAACAAAGCAATGATTAAAGTACAAAAAGTAACAAAACAATCATCAAAACAACTAGAAAAACTATAAATAGGACGACACTCACTGAAACCATACAGGTACTGACAAACAAAGACTCAGCAATGACTGGTGTGTGCAATGTGTATAACAAGTCTAAACAATTCATGATGACGATACTCAGCTGTGTGTGATTAATGGTGAATGGTGACCGGTGTGTGCAACGGCATGCTGGGTTATGTAGTTCCTAAATGACGTGAGTGTATTATGCCACCGATCTTCCAGGAACAGATCGCTGGTTATGTGACACCTTCGATCTTACTAAATGTCTGCGAGATATTAATATGTGGATAACCAGTTACTTTTTAAAGTTAAATGCCGGTTATACTGAACCCTTCTGGTTGGCTCTAAATCTGTTGTTTACAAAGCTCAATCTTTTACTCTATCTATCAATAATTCTTCAGTAAATTTTACAACTCATGCTAAAAGTCTTGGGGTATACAAGATGCTATGCTTTCATTTAATTCACATATAAGTAATATTTCACGATCTGCCTTTTTTCACTTACGCAACATTGCAAGACTTTGAAGGATTCGGATTCATACCTTGCAATCCGTCTCAGCATGGATCAACTTTTATCCTTTCTTCATCGTCCTGTTTCTCATTATTTTTATCAAATATAATTAATTGATTATTTGAAGGAGTTTTTAACTTTGAATTGATTTTAAATAATGAATAATTAGCACACTGCTTTATGTAAGAATGTTCAGTGTTCTTGCTCTTCTCTTTGTCTGTCTATTTTAACTTTGTTTCCAGGAGACACACAAACCAGGTCATAGGTTATGGAGACCTCTCCCTCTCTCTCTCTTTTGAGCGGAATTACTGATGCTGAGGAGGGGGGGAGACAACTGTTTTTATTGTCATGATATTGTCTACAGTAATTTAACTATTCTTATTGTTAATTCTTGTTAAAGTAATTGCTTTCTATGCTAGATAGACGTTGTGTGTAGTGAGGATACTGTAGCCGAATGTTGATTAAACCAGGTTTGAACTAGTTTGATAAGTCAGCTGAAAGTACAAGAAACAAACTTGAGTTTCCATAACAGATTGTCTCCTGCGTCTATGTATGCCTCCATGGTTCAGCTTTTTTCTTAATAGGTTGGAGTCGGCCTGACCCCCAAGAACCATGCCACCATCTATATCTGGACTTAGATACAATCTTTCATTTGACGCACACATTTAGGCCATCCATATCTGGAGTTAGATACAATCCTTCCTTGACGCACACATTTAGAATTGTCTATTTTTGCTGTAACCAATGAGAACTGTTTACCTGGATCCCACCTTTTCTGGACTTGTGTAAAGAGTTTAATTGCTGCATTGTTGTACTGTAAGTCAGAGCGGCCTAGAAACTGAGTGTTAAAGCTGGCTTCTGTTAATGAAACTGCAAACTATCTTCAGTAAACTTTATTTATTTATTTGAATCTCTGACTCCGGCTCTTCTTCATCTGACTGACTGGTCATTCTTTGGGTTAAAACTGTAATTAATCCCAACAACTTCACCCTTCACTATTCCAACAAAGTACTGAAGTGCTTGTACATGCTCTGGTTACATCAAGGATTGATCATTGCAATTCCCTCCTATCTGGTATCCCTCTTAACCATCTTCACAGATTACAATTAATCCAGAACTCAGCAGCTAGGGTAGTCCCCCACTCACATGCTTCTGAACACATATCCCAATTCTCTTTCACTTGCATCGGCTTCCTGTTCTTTATCGTGTACAATATAAAATTCTTCTATTAACTCTGATCTTCACTGCAGCCAGCCTAAATGGCACCGGCGGAGGTGCGTCAGGCAAAAATGCCTTGCAGGTAGTTCTACCTGTGCTTACATCTAGTTAGTCTGGATCACCAGTGACTACTGCGAACAGAGCAGTTGACTACCAGGAAAGGCTGGTGGGCTGCCAGGGAAGACTGGCTGACAGCAGGAAAGTCTGCGCCAGGGGTGGCTGGGTTAGTTACCCTAACCACATGTCATTGGAGCAAAAGCTGCAACGACTCCCTAAAGCAACTACAAGCAGAACAAAAAAGAAACAACCCGGTGGTCCTCCGAGAGGCGGGATGGAAGATGGACCAAACAGGACGGATAACACGGTACCGATTGGCATGGAAACGACAACTGGACAGAGGATCCTACGAGAATGCAGTTGTGGTTGGTCTAAAGTTACAACATACTTGGGTCTACGAATACATCAGGGTAAGGCAAAATGTGGCGGAAGCAGCCGGATGCAAGCTTGCACTGCAGTAGCAGGTCAGACAAGGAGGAACCATAGCCAGGTTGAGCACCACAGTGTTATGGGTCCCACCACTGCAACTGGTGAGAAGAACCAGGCCCAACCTACCCATCAGGACTCAAACCAACCACTGCAAATCCCCCAATGTGTATCCCCCGAACAAAGGAGCATACAAAACAGGGAAGCCACCGATGATACCCCAAGTAAATCAATCTGGAAAGGTAAAGTCAAATGGCCAAAAGCCAATGACAAGCAGGAATGGAGAAGCTTTGATCAGAGTCTACACACAGTTCTCCAGAATTCACTAAAGGGTAGTACAACTGGCAAATTGAATATCTTTGGAGATGTCATCTACGAAGAAGGAAAAGGAAGATTTGGAGAGCTGCTACAGAGGAAGATCTCCCCTCCCAAACAGAGCGGAAGACGGGAAAGGGAAATCCTGCAACTAGTAAAGGAACGTCGCCTCCTGCGGAAAGCGTGGAGGAAGGCAAACGACCACGAGAAGGAAGGTTTGAAGAACTTGTGGGCGCAAATTAGAACTAAGCTCTCGAACCTAAGGCGAGCAGAGAGAATCAGGAATCGCAGAAGCAGAAAGAGGAAGGCACGGTCAAGCTTCTTCAGCGACCCTTTTAAGTATGCCAGAGGCTTATTGGAAGAGAAGAAGAATGGGAGGCTCAACTTCACAGAACAAGAGTTGGAGGACTATGGCAGGACGCAGATAAGCGACAGCTTGAGGGATATTCCCCTTGGACCACCAGGGCATGTGCCACGCCCGCCAGAGCCAGCCACACAGTTTGATATCTCCCCGCCAAAATGGCTGGAAGTTAAGCAGGTAGTGGAGCGTTCAAGATCGGCCTCAGCAGCTGGACCAAATGGAGTACCCTATAAGGTTTATAAGAACTGCCCATTGGTTTTGAAGCTGTTATGGAAGCTGATGGGTACTGCCTGGAAATCCAAAACCATTCCACTAGCTTGGAACAAGGCAGTCACTACCTTCATCCCGAAGGAAAAAGACTCTCATGATATCAGCCAGTTTAGAGGCATCGCTCTTCTGAATGTGGAAGGGAAGATTTTCTTCTCAGTAATGGCAAAACGTATGACCAGCTACCTCCTGGCAAATAGTTATATTGACACCAGTTGCCAGAAGGCAGGCGTTCCAGGATTCCCTGGCTGTGTAGAGCATTCTGCAATGATTTGGGAACAGATTCAATCCACCAAACGCAGTAAGTTGGACCTTCACGTGGTCTGGTTGGATCTCGCAAATGCTTACGGGTCGGTTCCTCACCAGCTTATCAGCTTTGCCCTCGACTTTTTCTATGTCCCCTCATGTATCCAGAGCCTCATCAATAGTTACTTCAGCAACTTCCATGTTTGCTATACATCTGCAGGAATTTCAACTGGGTGGCACAGACTGGAGAAAGGGATAGCAATGGGGTGTTCCATCTCCCCCATCCTGTTCACAGCAGCCTTCGAGATTGTCCTTATTGGTGGAAGACAGATGGTAAGAGGAGTCAAATCTGAGTCAGGCCAGCGACTCCCCGCGATTCGATGCTATATGGATGACATCACCACCCTCCTGCAAACAGCCGCATGCACCAACAGGTTGCTGAAAAGGCTTGAAGAATTGTTAAATTGGGCCAGGATGAAGATAAAACCAGCCAAGTCACGTAGCCTCTCAATCCGTAAAGGAACCAGGAGGGACAACATCTCCTTCTCAGTTAATGGTGAGGAAATCCCACGCCTGGTAGAGCAGCCAGTGAGAAGTTTGGGAAGACTTTACACTGCAGACATGTCTGACAAGCATATGGCTGCTGTTGTCACCTCGCAGCTCTCCGGTGGGCTGGAAAAGATTGATCAAAGCTTACTGCCTGGCAAGCTAAAGGTTTGGTGTTACCAATTTACCTTATACTATCGCTTGATGTGGCCCCTTAAACTGTGTGACATCGCTTTATCAGTAGTTCAGAAGATGGACTCTAAAGCTAACAACTATATTCGGAAGTGGCTGGGCCTTCCCCGATGTCTGTCAAATGCAGCCTTTTTCGGAAGCGACATCTTGAGGCTCCCATTGAAATCCATCAGCTTGGGCTACAAGCTAGAGAAGGTGAGGCTGGTGTTCGAGATAAAGGACTCATCGGATCCGATAGTGCAAAATACAAACGCCCAAATAAAGACTGGAAAGAGATGGAAAGCATCATATGAAGTGCACCAGGCCATTAACCGTTTGAAACATCAAGAAGTTGTTGGGTTTGTGCAGCAAGGTAGAGCAGGCCTGGGTTGGGGAACATCACCTAGGATGTGGTCCAAAGCCTCAAAGACAGAAAGGAAAAAACTGGTGATCTCCGAAGTCATGAGGGAGGAAAAAGAGAGTTATAAGATCAAGGCCATAAGCCAATCCCAACAAGGGAGATGGACAACCTGGGAGGCTGTTGTTGATAGGGTTGTGTCGTGGACTGATTTGTGGAGAATGCCACAAGCAAGGTTGAGCTTCCTAATCAGGGCAACATATGACACTCTCCCAAGCCCCAAGAATTTGCATCTCTGGTATGGCGCAGAGGAGAGCTGCCAGCTCTGTGGCCATCCGAATCCGAGTTTACAACATATACTGGCCAGCTGCAAGGCAGCATTGAGTCAAGGTCGATACAGGTGGCGCCACGACCAGGTCCTGCGGAAATTAGCAGAAGTCATTGAGGCTCGCAGAGTGGAAGCCAACAGGGCCACACCAGTAACATCGCACGGTCTTTTCCAGTTTGTGAGGGAAGGGGGTGAGGCGCTTAGCAGCACCACAAAGATGTGGTCGCTGCTGTCACCTGGAAGCAACTGGGAGCTGAGAGCCGATCTTGATCATCAGCTGAAGTTCCCACAGCAAATTGCTATAACCACTCTCCGGCCAGATATTTTGCTCTGGTCCACCGTCGAAAAAATTGTTATCATGGTCGAACTAACAGTGCCATGGGAAGATGGTCTGGAGGCTGCGTTTGAGAGGAAGAAGGAGAGGTATGCAGATCTAGCAGACACTTGTAATGATGCAGGGTGGCGCGCGTTAACTTATCCAGTGGAAATTGGCTGCAGAGGCTTCCCTGGAACCTCCACCCAACGGCTCCTGAAGTCTATTGGTGTCAGAGGCACCAAGTTATCAAGAGCTCTAAAAGAGCTGGCAGAGGAGGCAGAGAAAGGGAGCTTCTGGCTATGGCTTCGGAGGAAAGA
The DNA here is from genome assembly GCA_903798195.1 of Danio kyathit. Taxonomy (NCBI): domain Eukaryota; kingdom Metazoa; phylum Chordata; class Actinopteri; order Cypriniformes; family Danionidae; genus Danio; species Danio kyathit. Next base: position 66,731,610 of record LR812525.1, read on the forward strand.
CAAGGCATGGGGGAGAGAAGGATCCTAGGGTTGGCTGCAGGGGGCGGTAGGGAGACGTCCCTACCGTTGCTCCACCACCCGGAGATGTTCCGGGATTAAAGGGGCGAAACATCAACGATGGGTGGCTCCCGGCTGATGACCCTGCAGCCAGCCTAAATGGCACTGGCGGAGGTGCGTCAGGCAAAAATGCCTTGCAGGTAGTTCTACCTGTGCTTACATCACTGGTACACTCCTTGGCGCTCACTGAGATCTTCTGCGGCTGAACTGTTATCAGTTCCAAATTTTAAGATGAAATAATTTAGTGGCAGGGCTTTTAGCCGCATAGCACTAGTTATGGAATTTCCTGCCATTAGATATTCGTCAGTAGACTTTAAAATCCCAGGTTAAAACCTTTCTGTTCAGGATTGCTTTTAATGATTTTCTGGTTTAATATTATGTTTATTATTATTTTGTCCTGTTTTTTTTTAGAATGTGCCTGTGACATATTTTAAAGTGTCCTTGAGTGCTTTGAAAGGTGCCTATAAATAAAAGGTATTTATTAATATTATTATTATTATTATTATTATTACTATATTGTGTTTTAAAAATGTGTGATAGGGTGACAGTAAGTGTTTAAAAAAGTGGTAAAGTCTTACTTTTCTAATGACATATAGTTTGTCATGAATAGGATCTAATTGCAATATAGATAAGTAAACTTCTGGACAGTGACAGTTAAGGACTTGGTATTGGCAGGGAGCCAAGCACTTAAGAGATACCAGATGTATGGATTTAAATAGACTGCTGTCTCAAAACTGGATTTGTACAAACAGTTGTCAAACAGCTGAATTAATGCAATGCTCGATAACAAAATATGGCACACCGTTGGCAGTTCGTCACTACCTGTTGTTAAACTGATAATGTTTGGGTCTGAGAAGTGCTGTTCTGTAATCTCGTGGCTGGTTGTTGTTGTTGTTTTTGTTGTTGTTGTTTTTGTTGCAGTATGAATTGACATTTATACACCAAGTAAAAACATTTGTAAAATTTTCAGAGGAATACTGGGTGACAATAGCCCCTTTCGCACAGTGATATCGGTAAATATCTGGGAAATTTCCGGAACAACTTTTCCAGTAAATTCAAAAAAGCGCTGTTCACACAAGCGAGGATGTTACGGAATTTTGCCAGAAAAGACCATTCACACATCCATTCCAAAATACCAGTAAATTTTGACATCATTAACCAGAAATGACCTCTAATCGTCTGCACTTATTACACATATTTGTAAACACAGAAGGGGTTGGGCGTTTGTTGATGGTTTCACTTTTATTTAAAGCTTTAGCATTCATGCAGCTGCTTTGTTCCACAGACATCCAAAGGCAGAAGCCCGAACTGCAGCTAAATGTTTACCCATTTGACTACATTACAAATTCTGTGGCTAGATAAATATTGTGAACATCTTCGATGAAAGCATATGGAGGAACACTTTTTCGCATGTCGAGATGTAGATGATATGTGTTTGTGTGCTCGCGATCACCGGCTCCTTCACGTGCTTTTATTTTCATAAACAGCACGGATGTTTAATGCGTCTGAATGTTAACATTGGCTGGAGTAGACGTCTCACGTTAGCACGTTCTAATCGTGAATGCGGTCTTTCCGGCAATTTTCCCTTTGTGTTCACATAGAGCAGCATTCCGGCATTTAACCGGTAATGTTACAACTCCTCTTTCCGGGAAAATATCCGGAACGAATCTACCAGTATTTTCAAAAAGGGCCTGTTCATACATGAGCTCTTTCCCAATATTGCCGGTAATTTTTCGGAAAGGTCTGTATGTGTGAAAGGGGTTTTTGTCTAATTTACATGTAATTTTTGTATTAAATTTACCATTGGAATTAATTTTATCCATCTGCTGTGATGCAGTAATTTTTGATAAGGGTCATAGAATGGTAAAATATTAAGAGAAGTGTCAGTAACTTTTATCCATGTAGCTTCTACTTTGAAATGTGTGAATGTTAAAAAGACACATTTGTATTATAATAATACTTGTAGCTCTGCATCAAGTAATTTGCTCTATTGTGCTACATGCTGTAGCTATAAGACTTGTGATTAAATTGAATGTTAACCAGAAATAACAAAAGGTCATGTTTCTTTTTTTTTTTTTGGCATAGCAGCTTGTCCTGCAGCTCCATCCTAACCTAGCAATGTCAGACTTTAATAAGGAATGTTTCATAAAAGCACTGCATACTTCCATCCGATAGCAGTAGTTTGTTAAAACTCCTAAAATAATAAATTATTTTTATTAGCATTGGATAGATACAAAAAAAATGGTGTTTCAAGGTCTCCGTTTAATCAAGTAATTTACCATTCTACCCTCTGTCATAAAAACTGTAGCCTCTCAAAGAAAAAAAAAAGAAAGATAGAAAGAAAAAAAGAAAGAAAGAATTATGCAATTCTTCTTGATACCTTTTTGAGATACAATTCAACATTGGATATGAATCAAAATCTATTATATTACATAAACCGTCTGAATCAGTTCCAGCATCAGACATACTTATGCTCCTTGCCTCTATTGTAGAGAGAATTCAATATCAATGGCTTACATTACTCTCTCTGTAGTATTTGATGTGAACTATGATTGAATAGCAAAGATCCTCAAAAGCGGCTTGCTTACTTTTGCAATCACCAAAATGATAACAAGCCATCTTGAAATTTCAGTGTGTGTGGTGTCTGAGGAATCAATCATAAAATAATGAATTTAGTATTCAGTATACCTAAGACTTTATGTTTTCTTTAATCTGTCTTTCATTTTTCAAACTGAAGTTTTAGAGCTTTTTTTCCTTTGGGAACAAACCCACCTACCCTGTAACTAATCGGCTGGGACCTTGAAATTGGGCAGGGAAGTCAAAAGCACACTGTTCCAAATCAAATCTTTGGCATTGCATGTATTAACTATATTAAGTATGGAAATTACATAGTGGTTCATTGAGGCTAATGCAGAGTTAGCACATGGTTAACTTTTTACCCAGTACTGCATGAGCCCCTCGGCTTGTCAGCATGTGGAACATTCTGTTTCTTATAGGTAATTAGTGTCTGTTCAGAGACTTTGTGTTTGGACATTCAGGGAATAATCTGTTCCTCACAATGAGCACCTGTGCAGTTCACAACATCAGCATGGCAATTTGATTAAACATGGAAAATGAGGAAATTTCCTTCAATTTCTGTGTTCCCTAGTTGCTGTTCGCCTTATTTTCATTTGCATTTAGTCATTTAGCAGACTAATCATGAAGAGGCAATGCTCAAAATAGTGCTCAAAGGTACAAAGGTTACAAAGGTTATCATATGGTTTTAAATGGACCAACTTAATGCTATTATAGTGAGATTTTGCTAATGTTGTGGTAAACTTTACAACCCATGCTCATTCTGATTACGTACTCCTATATACATTTCTGGAGAGAGCAAAATACATCCAAGGAGCTACGTTTATTTTTTTATTTTTTGCAGTTTTTGTTTTCATGAATCCACCAGAGGTCGCTGTGTATGCTTTTTCAGATCTCAAAACCCTCACGCCTGTTGTTCTCACGTAAATCCACCCGATTTCACTGTCAAATGATTGACTTACTGACTGACCAACCGACCTCACCCTCCTCCTTCCCTAAACCCAACCAATAGTGTTTTAAAAAGCACAGATTTAAAAAGCAATTAAAAAAATTAAAAGCCCCCTGATTTTTACCACATTTACCACATTATTTAATTGTTTTATTTTATTTTTTGGCTTTTGTTTTTGTCTTATCTGCTTTCTGGTATCGTTCTTCACCAGACTTGAACCCCGTTGTCGCAGTCAACTCCGCTCTGCGTCTCAAGTCTGTCGACATACATGTTGAGCTACAAGACAATCTGGTAACAGCAGAAAAGCCGTCCATACAGAGGTAATCGCTCAGCTGGTAAGCAAGAAAATGGCGTCATACCCCCTGTTACATTTGCCTGCAGAGCGTACTTTGGAGTAGTGTTAATTTCGTCAGACGAGACGAGACGAAAAATGTTCGTCAACGACCTTTTTTTTCATGACTAAGACGAGACGATGACAAGACTGCACCACTGTCCAAAAACTCTGACTAAGACTAAATTAACATGCATTATTGTTGACGAAAAAAGACGGGACGAAAATGTTTTGCATAAAATAAAAACTAAGATAAAATCTCTCTTCATTTTCGTCTACAATTGTCTCTGCTTTTTCATCAGCTGTTACGGCTTTAAAATATTCAGAATGAGTTCGCGGCTTTGCGCTGTTGCTCAAGTTACAGGTCTCATACTCCTGCTGAACACACACGTGACGAGCGATGACGACATGCTAGGTCGAAGGAAGAGGCTCGATATTTGGTCGCATTTTAAGTATAATGATACTAACAAAAAGTCAGAATGTGTCATCATAACTGACGGGAAACACTGCGAACAAAGAATTTCAGGGAAAAACACCACCAACCTTAAACGACATCTAAAGGCTAACCACCCACACATTCAGGTAAGTTAAGCTAAATTAACGTCTCATAAGCTAATGCTGATTTTAGGCATCTACGCTGTAAATCAACCAGTTAGCTATGATGTTTTATCACATTAAGCAGGTTATATATATTATATGTTAACTAATTTTGCCACATGCATGTGTGGGTCTTCACATCACGGGCACGGAAAGTGGGGGTGCTTTAAATGCATGTTTTTTCATTAACATTTATTTGTAATAAACACTTTAAGTTGGCTGTTTAAAAAGTTTTATTTTTATGTTAAATTATGTGAGTTAAAGGATAAATGTAAAGCGAGGCGGTTGTAACATTAGCTAATACAACACCAACAGGCTGATTAGGACCCCGACGCGAAGCGGATCCCGCTTAATACATGGCTACCTACTAAATAAATCAATAATTTGACACAAAATTATGATTTAAAAAGGAGTTTGAGTTAAAAACGATTGTATTGCTTCCGCTAAAGAAAATAGTGCGCTCCGTCTCTACGTTTAGAATCCTGTGTGTTCATGGCAGCGGTCTGTTATCAAGAAATAAAATAGTGTGTGCGTAGAAAGAATTCGTCCACACGCCGCGCAAGTCCCGCCGTCTAGGCAGTATTTTGTGTTAAATTATATTCCTGTCGCTGCGCAGGCTCTTTTATTGTACATGACGTCCCGATGACAGGTCCGTTGCATTACGATTAAAAGCAGTATCAATAAAGTAAAAAATGTGATGTGCACTGCAGTCAAGCTCCAGTGCGCTGTTTAAACGAGTGTTCTCACTGATACTTTTGTGATTTGCGGAGTTTTGACAAGTTTTATGAAAAAACTCAGCACCCCCAACCTGAAACCTCTTCCCACGCCCTGTCACAATCACATCATAATCACAATTAATGTAATTAGGCTTAGAAGCAAATGTAAGGGAATCAAGTTAAACAATTATATATATATATATACACATACATTTTATCTACTTTTTTTTTACTTTAAATAACCCTCAATGATTTGGATTTTGCATTCTGTTGCAAATCTTGCCTTTGAACTTGATTGTTTAATTCATTCCTAAAGTGAAAGTTTCAGCAGCTGTAGTAAGCTTTAGTATCAGTAGCTGTAGTAACAACAGCACTGTTAATTGTTGATCCTTGTTAAAGCCTTGTTAAATCTTATTTGTTATTTCCCAAGATCAACCTAGACTGTAAATAGGTTGTCTTTTAGGCCCACAGTAAATTAGGCCTATTCTTTTCAGTTTTTCAGAGTATATTTATTTTATTTCTGATTTGAACAGAAACATGAGACACAAGGCAACCAAAACAGTTTTAAAAACCTTTGTAACTTAAGTTGTCAGTCGGAGTCAGTTGGGACCCAGCTTTTGAATTGTGTTGGTTAAAATAAAAGAACAGGTTAATCATTTGTGAATGTGTCTTTCAATCAGAAATTGAAAACCAGACACGTTTAACATTTGCGTTAAAAAAAAATCATTCCACAAGTGTATTTTGTCAGGTAATTATGACATTTAACCAATGTTTGAGATATGTGAAACACTTTTTTTTACTGAAATGTGTATCAGTAATAATCTCAGTAATAATGTGTTATTAAAAAATAAAAGACTACAATTTTTTGACTAAACCTAGACTAAAATACATTGAGTTCTTTTTTGACTAAAACTAGACTAAAATTAAAAGACTTTTAGTCGACTAAAACTTGACTAAGATACCTTGAGTTTTCTTTTGACTAAAACTAGACTAAAATGACGAGACTTTTAGTCGACTAAAACTTGACTAACAAAAAAAGATATGTGAATGACTAAATATGACTAAAACTAACAAGGACATTTGGCACAAGACTAAGACTAAGACTAAATTAAAAATAGGTGACGAAATTAACACTACTTTGGAGATATGTGTGTGTGTGTGTCTGTTTGTATGTGAGTGTGTCATTTTATGCGTGTGTTACAGGTACGAATGGCATTTTGTGCTGATGACGTTGGCCGCTGCCGCTGGGTTTGCGCCACCAATCGCTGGTCGGCGTAGAGCTTAAAAGTGTCCAAACTGCAATGGTGATCTCTATCTCTCTCTCTCTCCTTTTCTCTCTCATGCCTTTGCTCTCACTCTTTCTGTGGGTCTCTGAGGACAGTCTCTCTTGCGAGGACTAGTCTGTGAGAATGTGTTTTCTTTTTGCCTGTGTTTAATGCTCTTGTCTAAAGTCTTTTGAGATTGCAAATTGCAATGTGTTTGCTTGGGAACTCGTCCAGTTAACTGATACCTGTTTGAGTGATACCTCGGAGAGGGTGTAGAAGTGAGCAATTCGCGCGGGATACATATACAACACTCAGAATCCTGGAGAGTGGGAGAGGGTGGTGTTTTGTGTATGTTTTGTTGTTTAGTTACAGTAGTTTAGTTAAGACATTTGGTATGTTGAAGATGTTTCTTTTTTATGCTTTTCTTTTGATATTTAGTTTGGTTTGTTTAATACAGTTAGTGTGTTTTGTTATATTTATTTCTTTGATTTAAGCACCTCTAACTACCTCCTTTCCAAAAGGTAATTTATGATTTCATTCATTCATTCATTTTCTTGTCGGCTTTGTCCCTTGCGGGGTCGCCACAGCGGAATGAACCGCCAACTTATCCAGCACGATTTTACGCAGCGGATGCCCTTCCAGCCGCAACCCATCTCTGGGAACCTCCACACACACATTCACACTCATACACTATGGACAATTTAGCTTACCCAATTCACCTGTACTGCATGTCTTTGGACTGTGGGGGAAACCGGAGCACCCGGAGGAAACCCACGCAAACCCAGGGAGAACATGCAAACTCCACACAGAAACGCCAACTGACCCAGCCCAGCCGAGGTTCGAACCTGCGACCCAGCGACGTTCTTGCTGTGAGGCAACAGCACTACCTACTGCGCCACTGGGTTGCCCCTAATTTATGATTTATTTATTGTAAATATTTTACCTTCACTGAACAATATTTTTCACTGGAAGTATGGGTAATAAATAATCAATTGCAGTGATATTTGGTTTTCAGTTGTTATTCTTTCTCCATGCATTTGTCACACACTCACTAAACTATTATATATCATGCCGAATACCTTTAGTTTAATGTTAACTTCTAAAAGGACATAACACCCCTGTAGCCTTTATTTTAAAGATGAAATGTAGCCATGCATAGCTCTGGCTACATAATTCATGATCTCCAGAAATGTATATAGGGCTACGTTTTCATAATGAGCCCGTGTTGAAACTTTACCTTATTTAAACACAATCATTTAATCTAAATAATTGAATTAAGCTTATAATTATAGTAATGGTGTATAATTTTTTGAATAAAAATATACAGGTGTGTAAATACCTTCATTGCATGTTTGTCATTCTGACCAAACTGTGCATGTGCTCTTGAGGGTGCAGTACAGTCACAGTGTGCCATATGTGGAATGTGCTTTCAAAGCGCTTTACTTTGTGTCTCGCTCTGTCCTAATTAACAGAATCAAGTGCCCGGGGTATCATAGATTTACAGAATAAATATGCATAATTTTGACTATGTTTTTGTAGACTGGGACTGGCAAGTGGCCCTACACTACACAGCTTGTACATCCTCAGCTCCAGTGGTCAGGTGCACAAACAGAAAAATTCACACAGCTCTCTAAAGCATATCTGTGACATTCTGAATCTTTTCCACTCTGAATCACTAAACACAGTTAACGATCAAGGTCATTCCACTCGATGAGAATTGTTTGACCAAAATTGCACTAGATACACAGTCTTAGACATGCAGTCTCAGACACATGCAATCACTAGAGCTAGTGACGTCACTGTGAAGGGTAGGCTTTAGGGATGGGGTTAGGTGTACACATTAAACATCTGCACATCAGCTTGCATCTGCACCTGGTCTGCAGCCAGACCCTTCTCCACAATTGACATGTTAAAAAATTTAATTTGACCTCACATTATGTTAATCTCATTTAAACAATGCCTATAAAACAATCATTTCATTTGGCAGTCTATATAAGATTGTTCCACCAGTGAGGAACAGTAAATGAAAAGGTCCTGAAATGTGATTTAGAGCCTCTCTGACATGATACCACAAGATGGCACTCACTTACTCTTACTGACCTGGGGGCACTCACTCACTGAAGGAGAGCCTGTTGCTGTTCAGTACACAAGCACTGAATTTTTGAACTTGGTGCAGCTGCAAATGGTAGCCAGTGCAGGCAGATAAACAGGTGCAGCGAGGGCTCTCTTGGGTTCACTGAAGATCAGATGAGCTGCTGCATTTTGCATCACCTGTAGTGCGTTAAGAGTGCATGATAGATGTCCAGCAAGAAGAGCATTGCAATCCTCAAGCCTAAAAATGACAAGTGCTTGGACAAGAAGTTATGCAGCCTGCTCTGTGAGGAATTACTTTCTTGGGTCTTATTTATATTTTAATATACTTTGTGTAGAAATCTTCCTAAAAGTGAATGTACAGCAAGATGTATTTAAATTGATTTATCAATGATTATGACTCATATGATGATTTTTAATTGGTATACACGCTCACCGGCCACCTTATTAGGTTCACCTGTCCAACTGCTTGTTAACGCAAATTTCTAATCAGCCAATCACATGGCAGCAATTTGATGCATTTAGGCATGTAGACATGGTCAAGATGATCTGCTGCAGTTCAAACCGAGCATCAGAATGGGGAAGAAAGGTGATTTAAAGTGACTTTGAATGTGGCATGGTTGTTGATGCCAGAACTGCTGATCTACTGGGATTTTCATGCACAACCATCTCTAGGGTTTACAGAGAATTTAAAGAGAAAATATCCAGTGAGTGACAGTTCTGTGGGCGCAAATGCCTTGTTGATGCCAGAGGACAGAGGGGTATGGCCACACTGGTTCCAGCTGATAGAAAGGCAACCGTAACTCAAATAACCACTCGTTACAACCAAGGTCTGCAGAGGAGCATTTCTGAACACACAACGCATCCAACCTTGAGGAGGATGAGCTACAACAGCAGAAAACCACACTGGGAGTCTCCTGTCAGCTTTGAACAGGAAACTGAGGCTACAGTTCGCACAGGCTCACCAAAATTGGACAATAGAAGATTGGAAAAACATTGCCAGGTCTAATAAGTCTCGATTTCTGCTGCAACATTTGAGTGTTAGAGTCAGAATTTGACATTAACAACATGAAAGCATGGATCCACCCTGCCTTGTATCAAAGGTCCAGGCTGGTGGTAGTGGTGTAATGGTGTGGGGGATATTTTCTTGGCACACGTTGGGTCCATTATCACCAATTGAGCTTGTGCCAATGCCATAGCCTACCTGAGTATTGTTGCTGACCATGTCCATCCCTTTATGACCACAGTGTACCCATTTACTGATGGCTACTTCCAGCAGGAAAACGCGCCATGTCATAAAACGTGAATTATCTCAGACTGGCTTCTTGAACATTACAATGAGTTCACTGTACTCAAATGACCTCCACAGTCACCATATCTCAATCTAATAGAGCATCTTTGGGATGTGGTGGATTGGGAGATTTACATCATGGATGTGCAGCTGACAAATCTGCAGCAACTGCATAATGCCATCATGTCAATATGGACCAAAATCTCTGAGGAATATTTCCAGTACCTTGTTAAATCTATGTCACGAAGGATTAAGAAGGATTAATATACCAATTCAAAATCATCATGAGTGTATGTATATATATATATATATATATATATATATATATATATATATATATATATATATATATATATATATATATATATATATATATATATATTAGGGGTGTCAAAATTTATCGTTTCTTTGGTGCACCGCATTGCAGATGGGACAGTTCGATATCGGTTCAGTAATAGATCATAACCGGTTATTACGCACTGACGTCATTTATCCCCTATGCGCGATGTCGCGGTAGAATAGAATACTGGTGATGGAGGCGAGGGTGAGTAAATAAAACACTTCTACTACTTAAAAAGCAGATAATTGTGCACGTGTGAGTGTGCTGGAAACTGTCTTTCACTGACACTGAAAGTATTTGGGAGTACTTGGGAGAAATTATGTAAAACTCCATCTCTGCCCCTCTCCCCACCCTTTTCTAAAGCCAATCGCAGCCCTTTCTGTTGAACGGGTAAAGACAATGACCAATCATATGGGGTGTAAGAACTTGCCAGTGCTCAAAAAGCAAGCGAGATAATATTTACATTACTTTATTTGTTATGAATGCTCATGCTGTGTTCTGTGCATGTATTGGAGTTTTGTCTAAAACATTCACAAAGAGTTTTTTTTTTGAGCAGGTTAAATTAAAGGTACAGTTCATGTATCTGAATGCTTGTATTAAAGGACAAAATTGTATTACAAGTAATATATAAATATAAACATATTTATAGATTAATACAATTTTTTTCTTGTGTTGTAAAGAAAAAAATCTAATTATGTATGGAAAGCATTGTCAATGCACCGAGATATCGAATTGAACCGAATCGATGGCATAATAATCGTAACCGAACCAAACCGTGAGACCAGTGTAGGTTCACACCCCTAATATATATATATATATATATATATATATATATATATATATATATATATATAAACAGTTTGGTGGCGAAGCAGTGGCACAGTTTGCATGTTCTCCCTGCGTTTGCGTGGGTTTCGTCAGGGTGCTCCAGTTTCCCCCACAGTCCAAAGACATGCGGTACAGGTGAATTGGGTAAGCTAAATTGTCAGTAGTGTATGAGTGTGTATGGATGTTTCCCAGTCATGGGTTGCAGCTGGAAGGGCATCCGCTGTGTAAAACATGTGCTGGATAAGTTGGTGGTTAATTCTGTTGTGGAGACTCTGGATTAATAAAGGGACTAAGCTTGAAAGAAAAAGAATGAATGAATGAAGAGTTTGGTTACAAAACACGATAAACGCCATTTTTTGACATTTGGATTTTATGATTGGAAATTACTGTTCAGATGTACCTTAATCTATGTGTGATTTGCTGCAATTAATAACGTTTAAGAATGTACATTTTAGACCTACTACAAACATTATTTTTTTTACAAAACGCGATATCCACCAGACCAGTTTCTTTACAAAATGTTATATAACGGTTATAGAGTGTTCAGGATGCGTGAGCTCAACATCCCCTGGAAAGAGAGTCACCGCCGGTGAAGTGCTCTGAGTTTGCTCATCGATTTAACGATAATATCAAAACCAAAAACATATATTTTTAAAAAGAGGATTCAATAGGCTAAAAAAAAAAAAAAACGTTTACCATTTAATTGTTTATACTGTAGGCGAGCTGTCAGTCACATAGGCTACATCACTGATCAGCTGCTGTCTGTCAGTCAGAGAATCAAAGCTTCAGAGTCAAGCTAACATCATGGATTTTGATGTAGTTTTCTTAAAAGCAGGACAAAGGTAACTGTGTTCGCTCGAGCAGGTGAATACCGAATGAGAGGATGATCACTCGCGCCAAAAGCTGATGTAACGCGCGACTGTTTAAAACGCGTGCGCTCCCGTTTCCTTGCACGAAGCTGTGCCTAGAAACGGTTCTCTTTCAAATAGACTAGACAAAAAGTTATGCTCATGCACCCGACAGTCAGGTTGCTTTCAAGAGCTCCAGCACCGGTTGCTTTCGCTTTGACCATTCTTTGAACATATTTTTAATTGGCCTAACATTAATCGTGTGCATGTGATCATCCTTTCATTATTGCACATGGTGTGTTTTTCACCTGCTTTCTTTTGCTTGTAGTTATTTTTGTTAATTTGGTTTAGCTATGATCCTTTAAAATAACATTGTTCTAATATGTGATTAGCTCCCTATTTATGTGTAGTTAACTGCTGATCTGGGACCTTTAGCCAGGACATATTACTGTGCACATTTTAGATACATGACAATAATTATACTTTTTTTAAATGTCAATTGTTTTTTTTTTTTTTGTTTTTTTTTAAATGTTTTGTTAAATAAAAAGTGTAGTATACAGCTATATTTTGCTTGTTTTGACAAATTGAATGTAAATGTAAATTTAATTTTGAGCTTTGGAAGGTCTTGTGAAGTAAAAACTAATTGTAATACAACACTATGAAACCATGATCCATTTGCTCATGCTCATTGAGCAAGCTTATACTGTACATGACACACAAAAAGTTAAATGAATGAGGAGGTATGTGGACATAACAAAATCTAAATCAAGTAATGTTAGCATGTCAAAGTCATATTTATGCATATTAAATAAATTTTAATGTTAAAAATCTACTAGCCACAGTGGCTGGTGATCAAAAAAGTTAATGTCAAGCCTTGATTATTATTATTATTACAGTGAAATAATTCATTAAATATGACGGGGCAAGGCGAGCTTGTGTCGCGAACTTGGTGCAACAGAGACAAGAGCTGTGACACCTTGGCTCCGCCCGCTTTGATCTTACACGTTTGGTTTTCAGCAACGGTGTGGAAGGAGCCTCCACTCTTTCTGTAACAAGCTACAAGTCATTTATCTAACTAACTTAATCTTACTTATCAAACAAAACATTGATTCATTAGCTTTACTTAATGGTTTTACAGTAGAATATAGCCTAAGGTGGATATATAGCGTTTTGCAAAAAAAAAAAAAAAACCTTATGTTATGTTGTGTTGTGTATGTTCTGGCCAAAACTAACTCAGAATCTTATTATTATTATTAATCAATTTTTGTATATATTATTCCATATATTTATAATGTATTTTTTTTTTTTTTTTTTTTTTTTTTTTATCAATTTAAGATGTTTGACAATGTTAAGATAAATATGTTGCATTTTGGTATGGTGACTTATGAACTATTTGTGGACATAACATTGAATAAAAAATATCCTGGATTTGAAGAATATTCTGTTCTCAAGTAATAGTTTAATGTACAAAAACTGTGAAGGAACTTGACTGTTGATGTCTTAAATGATAATGTCAAATAACCAACATTTCTCAAAATGGATATATCTCGTTTTGCACCGAAACTCTTCATATATATATATATATATATAAAGAAATTCATATGATGATTTTGCAAGTCATTAGACAACAGTGGTTCAAAAACAGTGAAATTTCCATCAAAAATAAGCATTATTCTCAGCCATTATTCTCAGTTATTTCACTTTGAAGACCATGAACTTATTCTTTGCCATAAAAGTGAAATTACTGAACCTACACACAGGAGCCTGCTAAAAATGCTAATTTTAGAAGATGACATTTTGAGGTTTTTGCATCTAAACTCTATGTTTTTATTCTGGGCAAACTAAAATAAATTATAAGAAACAATATATAAAAATTTATAGGAAACATTATATAAATTATAGGAAACATTTTATAGATTATAGGAAACGTTATAGGAAATACTGTCAAAAAGTCTCACTCTGTTAAACGTAACTTGTGAAATATTTGAAATGGAATACAAAATTCATAGGAGGGCTAATAATTCTAACGTCAACTATATATTCTAATAAACATTCATTTTAATTTATTACTTTTGTTTGAAGAATCCATATTATTGTGATTTGAGCTACAGAAGGTCATACACTTATTTAATTTGTTGTGTTGACGCAAGGCGAAACAGAGCATTTCCCCAGTTTGTGTAAATCCCTCACAGCAATAATGAAACATGAACGGATACAAGGAAAAATAGTCAGAATAAAATTGAACATTATGTTTCCAAGTCTCCACTGAATGATTATTAGAATTGCTGTGTTATTACTGATTGAGTCTGACTATGAAACAGGTCTGTAATTAAACTGAGCTGAACATTTTTTTGTTTTTGTTTTTAAACATACCACTGCACAAATGGCAAGGTTTAGATGGCCTAAAGCTACTAACATGTTCTATTCATGGGGCATTGAGTGGGTTTCTGATGTTTTTGTCAATACTATTGTTGTTAGATTAATCAAGTCTGTTAGTTTATCAATTTCATATACACTCTAAGATCTCTCCTGACTAGATTTTTCATTATTTTCCCATTATTAACTTCTAAATAGCATGTGTTATGCATTCACTTTAGATGCCAAGAAAAAAAAAGGTTTGGGTCGCACTTTATTTTGATGGTCTGTTTGTTGAATTTAAGTTACATTGCATCTACATGTCAACTAATTCTCATTAGATTATAAGTAGACTGTTAGGTTGGGGCTAGGGTGTCTAAATTGACATGTACTTGCAAAGTTTCTTATAGCCCGTTAAATGTCTGATAAAGAAGCAGTATCAACAGATATTAAGCAGACAGTCTACTAATACTCAAATGGACCATCAAAATAAAGTGTTACCAAGGTTTGTATGTATGTATGTATGTATGTATGTATGTATGTATGTATGTATGTATTCATACAATTAGTCAATTTATGTACAGTATATTTAATTTATTTAATTTTAATCTAAATATTTGATTTTATAGCAGTTAATACATTTTAAATTCAATAAAAAAGGACACAGATAGGATTGCACATTATAATAGATATTGCACATTTCCTCTACAGAAGGATCTAAAACACTGACCGTGGGAAATGCTGATATTGACATTAGTTTCCATTCAATGACAGCTGATAAGGCCTGCCTCAGGTGAAAAGTGGCTGGAATGAAAGAAAACTTCCTCAACTTAAAGTTTTACAGAAAGGAAGTGAGATCACGAGGTAAACAATAAGTCTACAGTTCCTTCAAAGCAGAATCCTGAATGATTTCTGACTTTCAAGTCATCATTTCCCAGGGCAATGCATCCATTAAAGCTGAGAATAGCACAGTGTTTTGACTCTGTGCTCTCATTTTGTGGTGGAGGTCAAGATGGTGGTACTTTTCACACTGTCCCTTTTTTCTGCCTTTTATACGGATGATCAAAGTGTTCACGGCTGTTTAAGATGAGCGTTACTTCTCTGCATCATTATTCTCCCTGCAATTTGAGCATGAGACATTTGAAAGGAAAAGAAAATGTGTCATCGCAAAGAGGTGTAATTAAATTTGTTTGCATTCCCAGGAGTGAATGGGTTTTATGAATTCATTTCATATGCAGGAAACTAAATATTAAATGTTAATCGCTGGAATTCTCATTATAGTTTGCCAAATGAAAAGCAACCGGGGACTTTCTAGAAATTAAGTATATATTTATTTAACAAATAAGAAACCCTGTGACTCATACAATTACGTGATGTTCAGTCCTCCGTCGGTCTCCTCCCTGCTTCTGTACAACATATGCTAGATGTAATTAGTAAAAGCAAAAACACTTAGTCTTTCTCATCATCGATGCAGAGCGCCCATGTCTGCAGCTCGGTGGTTGGATGTGCCCCTTGATAATAGGAGGAGAAATTTATTTCATTTGACTGTCGCACTGCAGTAGCTGAAATTAATTACGCCGCTGCTTGATGAAATATACTTGGCTGCCTCCATTGAAAGAACTGTGTTTCACAGTATACTAAACTTCCACTTAGAAAAGTACTTGCTAAGTAAGCTGGCTAATGTTACGCTAGGATTATATTTCCTCAGAATTACTTTTTCAGTGTTAATTGAGATTACTAGGAGTGGATATTTACTTCCCTACACCTTTGTCCTCGCAATGGTTCTCGTTTATAAATAATTGTATGATATTTATATTTGATGTATTATAATGTTTTCATAATCAGGCATTAACACAGATTTGTTCTTCCCACTGTTCTGGAATTACTATGATTCTAAATCAACGTATGCAAGCTGTTTGTGGAACTGTTAGTGTGTCCACAGTCATATTAGAGTGATATAAACACAATAAGTATATTGTAATAAAAACAGCATAGTGTCAGTGCAACTATACACTCGCAGGCCACTTTATTAGGTACACCCGTTCAACTGCTCGATAATGCACATTTCTAATCAGCCAATCACATGACAGCAACCTAATGCATTTAGGGATGTAGACATGTTCAATATGATCTGCTGCAGTTCAAACCAAGCATCAGAATGGGAAATAAAGGTGATTTAAGTTTGACATGTTTGTTGGCGCCAGATGGGCTGGTCTGAGTATTTTAGAAACTGCTGATCTACTGGGAATCTGCAGGAGCTGCATGATGCTATCATGTTAATATGGACCAAAATCTCTGAGGACTATTTCCAGTACTTTGTTGAATCTATGCCTGAACGATTAAGGCAGTTCTAAAGGCAAAAGGGAGTCCAATTTGGTACTAGTAAGGTGTACCTAATAAAGTGGCCGTGACTGTATATGAGAACGCTTCAAACACACAACAGTTCCAGTGTGTGGATGTCAAATCTGGTTTATTTTGTACAGTATCGTAAGAGATATAGCCGTGTATGTAGCATTATAAATGTTTATTCTGTCACATTTGCTGCAAGTAAACCTGCAAAAACAGTGTAAAGTTAAACGTGTTTGTGTACTCCGAACTTTGTAATGGCATTTTTGTGTGTAACTCATCGTTTCAGAAAGACTTGAATAAACTCCACCACAAATACACCGACTTATAAGCTGGATCTCTGCTCCATATCTGTCCCTGTCACTGACTGGTTATCTAACATAGCAGGAGAAGCAGACATGCATGTGGGAACGCTGGGCGCCTGGGCGGGGGGAACAAGCTCATTTCAATTCAATTTAATTCATCTTTATTTGTATAGCGCTTATACAATGTAGATTGTGTCAAAGCAGCTTCACATAGAAGATTATAGTGAATTGAAACAGTGTCAGTTCAGTTTTCAGAGATTAAGTTCAGTTCAGTTTAGCTCAGTTCAGTGTGGGGTAAAATTCACTACTGAGAGTCCGAACACTGCAGAGCAATTCCATCGATGCGCAGCTCTACAGATCCCGAACCAAGTAAGCCAGAGGCGACAGCTGCGAGGAAAAAACTTCACCAATTGGCAAAAGTGAAGAATTAAAAAACCTCAAGAGAAATCTGGCTCAGTTGGGCACGACCATTTCCCCTATGGCCAAACGTCTTGTGCAGAGCTGCAGTCTAGGTGCAGGAAGCTGGACCTCAGCGAAGACTTGTCTGTCCTTGGAGCATCACAGGAATCATGCTCTCCACTCTTCCATGACCACCACAGCAGCTGCTCAGGATACGGCCTGGACCAGGATTATGAAAACCTTGGGATCATCTCGTCGTTGGTCTTGGATCACATCAGTGGCACTGCATAGTCTGAGGGTCTCGGGATGAGTACCCCCAGGTAGAAATACAGAATAAGGAGAATAATTTGCGTAGCTGCTGTTCATAGTGTATAAAAACAAGAAGCAAAATCCTGCGTGGGGCACACTCATGCGTCATACCGCTTTGTAATGCACTGAGTGTATGCTTTGCTAAAAAGATAGGTCTTTAATTTAGTTTTGAACTGCAAGAGTGTGTCTGAGCCTCGGACATTATCAGGAAGGCTATTCCAGAGTTTAGGGGCCATAAATGAGAAGGCTCAACCTCCTTTGCTCGATTTTGCTATTCTAGGTACTACTAGAAGCCCTGAGTTTTGAGATCGTAAAGAGCGGGTTGGGTTGTAGTGAGACAGGAGGTTGGTTAGATAAACAGGAGCTAGATTATTCAAAGCTTTATAGGTAAGAAGCAATATTTTATATTCAATGTGGAACTTAACAGGCAGCCAGTGTAAGGAGGATAAAATTGGGGTGATATGATCATATTTTCTAGATCTGGTAAGAACTCTGGCAGCTGCATTTTGCACTAGCTGAAGTTTGTTAATAGAGGATGCTGGGCAACCAGTAAACAGAGCATTACAGTAGTCTAGCCTAGAAGTCATGAAAGCATAAACTAGTTTTTCTGCATCTGATATGGATAGCATACTTCGCAATTTAGCAATATTTCTCAGATGGAAGAAGGCAGTTTTTGTGACATGGGATATATGATTTTCAAAAGTTAAATTGCTGTCTAATATGACACCCAGGTCTTTTATAGTAGAGCTAACGCTAACTTTGTATCCCTCTAGTTGCAGGTCCAGTTGTGAGAACTGCTGTGTGCAGGATTTAGGCCCGATAAGTAATAATTCTGTTTTGAGTTTAAGAGAAGAAAATTGTTGGTCATCCAGTCTTTAACATATTTAATACACTCGGTTAGCTTAGACAGTTCAGACATCTCATCAGGTTTAGTTGAAATGTATAATTGAGTATCGTCTGCATAGCAGTGAAAGCTGATCCCGTGTTTTCTAATAATGTGGGAAGCATGTATATTGTAACAGCAAAGGGCCTAAAACTGATCCTTGAGGCACCCCGTACTTTACTGGCCTGACTTGTGAAAGCTGTCCATTAATATTCACAAACTGGTAACGATCGGCTAAGTATGACCTAAACCATTGAAGAGCCTGTTTTTGGACACCTGTAGAATTTAAGCGGTCTATGAGAATATTGTGGTCGATGGTGTCAAATGCGGCGCTAAGATCGAGTAAAACTAATAGCGAGATGCACCCTTGGTCAGCAGCTAAAAGTAAATTGTTGGTTATTTTTACTAATGCGGTTTCTGTACTGTGATGAGGCCTGAAACCTGACTGAAACACTTCAAAAATGTTGTTTGTCTGCAGAAAGGAGCATAATTGGGTAGACACAGTTGTGGTTTCTTAATAATAGGTTTAATAACAGCTAGCTTGTAAGGATTTGGAACATGGCCTAAAGATAAAGAAGAGTTGATAACGTTAAGGAGAGGTTCTCCTATGACAGGTAGCAATTCTTTCAGTAATTTTGTTGGAATTGGATCTAACATACAAGTAGCTGATTTAGAGCTATTTATAACTTTATCTAGCTCTTGCTGTTCTATTGTTTTGAAGCATTGTAGGTTATTTTGATTCAGTTGAATGTTTACTGGATCTGGAGTATAAAGCTGTGCAGAAAGTTTAACATCTTCTATTTTCTGTCTAAAGCCTTCTATTTTATCACTGAAAAAATTCATGAAGTCATCACTACTAATTTGCGGTGGGACATTTTGTTCTAAAGATGATCGATTATTAGTTAGTTTAGCAATGGTGCTAAATAAAAATCTCAGATTGTTATGATTATTTTCAATCGGTTTGCGGAGGTGCTTAGCCCTGGCAGATTTAAGAGCCCTCCTATAGCTGGACATACTGTCTTTGTACGTAATTCTAAAAACCTCTAATTTAGTTTTTTTCCATTTACGTTCCAGAGCACGGGTTGCTGTTTTGAGAGCGCGAGTATGATTATTGTACCATGGTGCAGTTTTATTCTCTCTAGCCTTTTTTAATTTGATGGGTGCCACTGTATTAAGTGTGCTAGTAAAGATGGCATCCATACTGCTGGTTACTACATCAAGATCATTTGCGTTTGCGGGTGCATTTTGAAATAAGGAAAGATCAGGTAAGTTACTTATGAATTCATCCTTGGTGGATGGAACGATAGCCCTACCAGGGCGGTATATTGGTGCAGATCTGCTAATTTCAGGTAAACGCAGCTTATATAGTAAGAGGTAGTGGTCCGTAACATCATAACTTTGTGGTATAATGTCTACATCAAAGACCTCAATTCCATAAGACAAAATTAGATCTAATGTATGCTTTAAGCGATGGGTTGGACCAACAGCGTTTTGTTTTATCCCAAGTGAATGAAGTAGATCCATAAAGGCGAGCCCTAGTGTATCATTGTACGTGGATGTTAAAGTCTCCTACAATTAGTATTTTATCAGTTTTAACTAGTAAGTCAGAAATAAAATCAGAAAACTCTTTTAGAAAATTGACATAGGGTCCTGGGGGTCTATATATGGTGATTATAGCGAGAGATATCATAGGTTTTTTCATAATATCTGGAACCATAATATTAAGAGCCAATACTTCAAAAGAGTTAAACATAAGTCCATTTCTCTGATTAACATTAAGAAAATCACTAAAGATTGCTGCAACTCCACCACCACGACCAGTTTGACGAGCCTCATGCTTATATGCGAATTCTGGAGGAGTTGCTTCATTTGCATTTTAAAGGCACAGGCTACAAAAACTGCACACTTTAATAAATAATCTGATGGCTATGTTGAGGTGAAACTTTACAAGCACATTATGGAACCAACAGAAACTTATTTTACATTTTGAACAAGGGCCCTTTAAATGAGTGTGGACCCAAAGCTAATAGGTAAAAAAAAAAAAAAAAAACTTAAAGAATGTATACGTAGTAGTTTCAAACGGCATTCCCTGCACATCCATCTGTCATTATCTCTTATGACAAGTTTTATCCATTTTCACATGTCAGCTTATATATAAAAAGACTCATCTGTGCAGCATGATAGATTGATTAACTGAATGCCGATAACTGTGTAAAGGCATCAGCAATCTTACAAATTACAAACTTAAAAATGAAATGAGATGGAAGTATTTGGTCAAGTAAATGTTCTATTGTTTCTTCTACATGTTCATCCAAATAGATTTAACTTCAATTCAATATATTTGTATAGACCTTTTCACAAGCAATTACCATTTGACATTAGTCAAATTCAGAAAAGTTAGGAGTTGTGTATAAGGTGGACAGTATATAAACAAAGTTAACATACAGTTATAAAGCATGTAGTTTATTTTCATAAAGATGATACTTACTGTATGTGTACTAGCTATATACTGCCTATTTTAACTTCCAATTTACTTCATTTATTTAGCTTGTTTTCAGAAATTAATGTATTACTCTTCATGGATGTCAACTGGAAGTTAAGTTTGGGCCACAAAGGTGCACATGCCCAGTAACATTTCTTTATGTTGTCTTTAGTCTTCAGTAAGTATTTTTTTATTTTTTATCCATCATAACCAAGCATTAACATATCATCACAGCAATATTTTTGCACCTTTACTTACACAGATTTTGCTCATGCAAATGCCTGTCAGTTTAGTATACAGTAGATGCATGCATTAATGGCATATGCTCTCACATTAAATTAATTTCACATTTTAAATGTATAGTCGATGAATGGTAAATAAATTAACTTACATTTAGAAACAAGTTTTTAAAGGAACATATATTAACGTAAGTTTCTTTTTTATTATTTGCAGGGTATAAAGTTGATAATTTACAAATCATAATACAGTACTCCCTAGTCATTAATATTGAGAACTTTTGTAGGGGCTTCTGTTTACTCATACATTGAGTAATTATAACAGAGACTCTTCTTGTACTTTTTTTTTTTTTTTTTGCAAAGTAATGCTACTTTTACTTGAGTATGATGATATTTCTACTTAAGCATGATTTTTTCAGTGCTCTTTCCACCACTGACAAACTAGCGTTTGCTCAGTTTATGGTGCATTTAAATAAATCTTAACTTTGCGAATGCAAAACAAAAACAAACAGAAATTAATAATAATACGAACAAATTAGATTTCCTAAGCATAGCTCTTATATTTGTTGCCCTATGCAGTTTATAGCAGGTGCTGGAAATGTTTCCTGCAAATTATTGTACGTGTGTGGTGGAGGAATAACTGGTGATGTTTAATGTTCTAGTTTTTATAATCTCTTCACAGGTTTTCAACTAATAATATAATATAATATAATATAATATAATATAATATAATATAATATAATATAATATAATATAATATAATATAATATTCATTCATTCTTTCATTCATTCATTTTCTTTTCGGCTTAGTCCTTTTATTAATCTGGGGTCGCCACAGCAGAATGAACCACCATAATATAATATAATTTAATTATAGGACCAGAAAGAAAGAATGAAAGAAAGAAATATCTATTGGAGGAAATATTTGTAATAACTGCTGGAAATGACTGCTTTAGAATTAGAGGAAAATATTGTATTTTTAGAATATAAAAATTATTGAATAAGTGTGTTAGCCTAGGACAATAGGTTAGCAGGTAAACAACTTTTTTTGTTTTGTTTTTTATAAAATTCTGGCAATAATTTGAAAATGCTTGCATTTGGCTATTATCACCATGGTACTCCATCATAGCTTTATGCTAACAGTTCAAGCTAGAACGGCTGGTTTGCAAAAAGGAAACAAAGAAAATGGAGGGCAAATTTTATTCTGCTAAAGGGAGTTTAATAGAGATTGTTTAAAGCAATGCGGAGAATATTTCTGAGGACTGCTGATATAAAGATGACATGGATGAAGACTAATGGTATGGTATTTTCTAATGCTGAGTTGCCTGTATTAGAGTATATGACTGTCGTATACGTTTCAGTTCGTCTGTCTGATTTATTAGAGAAATGCGAAATAGAAGAACAAAATACCCTTACAAAAATTTACTGCAGTTTTTTAAAAATAAAAGTACTACAGTGTTTCAAAGGTATATTGCACTTTTAGTTTAGAAAACTGCACGGTCACGAAAAACTGCATTATTTAAGTATATTTACTTATATATACTGCTGTTTTACTTCAGTTTACTGCAGTTATTTTTTGTAAGTGTATTGATATTCATGAAGACCGGATATCATTATTAGAGAGCTGTATGACAGTGTAAGTATATCTATATAGATATATTATGGTATACAGGCTACAGTATGTTTGTGTGTATAGCCAGCATGAGCAAATGAGTGTGAATGTGTGAATTCCTGGCTACAATGCTAATGATTCAATAATGTTTGGCATTACCATAACATTGCCGTTCATCTCAATGGCCGCTGTTAGCTGAGCCATTTCTAATATTACCATATGTATATGGTGATGATCAGAGTAAATCATGTTAGCTACTCAAAGGGGGGACCCAAAAGTATTTACAATTATTTACAATAGAATCCTAATTCTGTTTTGTTGTTTTGTCTTGGACAAACAAACAGCCATGTAGCTGAATCTCTGATGTGGAGTGGGTTTCAAGCACCAGTCAACACCAAACTCCCTGTTTGTTGTGGGGCACTTCAAGCACTTTCTGCCAGTGAGTGAGTGCATATGCACTGGACTTATTTCACACAATGTACTTTCTGTGCTCAAATAATCCACTCATACTATATGTTTCTGTCTATTTTTGACAATTAGACAAAATAAGCAATATGTTAAATTACTAAAATAGTTGTTCAAAACCTTCAGTACATGTGGTCAACAGACTGCTTCTCCGCAAACAAGGAGAGAGAGAAAAGCACAAGACATTGTCTCAGAAAAAAAAAAAATCCAGAAATGTCATCATACACGATGTAGCCACCCATTTCAAAACATATGGTCAGGAGATGTTTGGATTTTGACCTATTACTTTTCTGTATTGCTCCAGAATTGTGCTTATGAAATAATACAATGTTTAGTGCAATGCATTTTTTTACATTACTTAAGCATCTATAACTTTTTTTTTTCATTTTGAGCATTATAAACTGATGATGGATGATGGATAATAAAGTGTCTTCTTTCCAAAGATACAGGAACTGTGAATCTAGATCAAATTATTCAGCAACTGTTTTAGTTTGGCAAGGTCATTTTTTGAGAAAGTGCCTCTGATGGTGAAATATAAACTCATAAGACACTTGGCTTTCAATGTATAATTTTTCTGGGTTATTACATGACTGGGTTATTACATGATGATTTCATGTGTTTGTACTGTATATATGCAGCAAAAAGTCTTACAAAAGATGTTGTTGTTTCGCCAACTCATTCACTCACTGGCAGAAAGTGCTTGAACATCTTTTCCAGGGAGTTTGCTGTTGGCTGGTGCTTGAAACCCACTCCACATCAGAGATTCAGCTACATGGTTGTTCGTTTGTGCAAGACAAAACAAAATAAATAATTAGGATTGTGTAAATAATTGTAAATAATTTTGTATTTCCCCCCTGTTGAGTAGCAAAAACAATTTACTCTGATGATCACCATATACATATGGTAATATTAGAAATGGCTCAGCTAACAGTGGCCATTGAGAAGATTGGCAAAGATTTGGTAATGCAAAACATTATTGAAACATTATCGTTAGCCAGGCCTTCACACATTAACACTCATTTGCTCATGCTGGCTATACACATACATGTACTGTAGCCTGTATACCATAATATATCTATATAGATATACTTAAACCATCATAAAGCTCACTAATACTGATATTCGATCTTCAAGAATAGCAATATTTTGTTCTTCTATTTTGCATTTCTCTAATAAAATCAAACAGACAAACTGAAACGTATATGACAGTCATATAGTACAGGTAACTCAGCAGAAAATACTGTATCAGCTCTACTCAGAAATATTCTCCTCATTGCTTCAAGCAATCTCTATTAAACTCCCTTTAGCAGAATAGAATTTGCCATACATTTTCTTTGTTTTGTTTTTGCAAACCAGCCATGCTAGCTGTTAGCATAAAGCTATGATGAAATACTATGATGCTAATAGCCAAATTCAAGCATTTTCAAATTATCGCCAGAACAAAAAAAAAAAAAAAAAAAAACTGTTCTGTTTTGTATATGTCTAATGTGTGTATGTTTATATGGTTAAGCAAATAAAGTAGATCAAACGTACAGAGGAATTTAGTCATTTATCTGCATTTACTGAATGTAATTTTTTAGATGAATGCAAATGAAAAAATATTCTTTAAATTAATTTAACTCTTCATATGTTATAACAAAATAGAACAGAATACAGAATACATAAAAAAGGTCAACTCTGGCTTTCAAATCTACTTTCTAACCTAGTGAAAACTGTATAAATAAACTTTACTCTGTTAGTTTTGTTTGTTGAACACATACAACATTAGTGCCAACCATTTCTATACTTTTTTCTTTTTAAAAAAAGTATTGATTAAAATGTTTGTTGTTTTTAGAACTGTAGAAGACTTTTCTTAGCCACACCTTTAATTGTTCATTGGCTTAGCTTTCATGACATCACACTAGGTGAGCTGAGGCCACTCCCCCTGGCACAAATTGCCATAAATACAAGAGCTAAAACACTGCAATCTTACACTCGGTGTTGCTGCAGAACTACACCAACAATACAATTTATTGAGACATTGGATACTCAATTTGCTGAGAAAATGACAGAAAAAGTTAAGAAGTAAGGATTTTGCTTTACATATATGTTGTTTATTTATCTAGCTGCTTTTACAATGTAGACCAGTGTGGTATATATTTAATTGTGTAAATTGTTTAAAGCTATTCTAGACTTAAAGCTAACTTCAAGCTATTCTTAACCTCATGAATGTATTTCTAACAGGTCTGCTGATCGCAGCATTATTTACTGTTTGCTGTGCCAGAAGCCACAGGAATGTATTTCAGTTCACCTGGCCAGGGTGTGCATGAAAAACAGCTCACAAGATGAAAGATCTGAGGAGGTGCAAAAAGCAAAAGCATCCCACAGGGGTTGGGTGCTTACCAGCAGGACCTGGGACTACAACAAGCTTTGTGAGATCCTGCCTGATCTGAGCTGTCGGCTGAGTATGGTGAAAGAGCTCATTCAGCAAGGTTTTTTCATCAAGAACCAGCCTGATGAATCAGAACTGGTCTTGAGCAATGCAGATACCACCACAACTGTCACTCCTACCAGCACAAAAGACTGGCAAAATGTTTTGAGAGCCGGCAAATCTGAGTTCCTGAGGATCTTCAAGAACCTACAGATAGGCAGTGAGGCCTTAGGTAGTGAAAAGGTCTTCTACCGCTATTACTGTGAGGCCATCCTGCTCTACCGTCACCACCAGAGCCCAGCCACAGTGAAAGGCTTCACAGTAAGCTATTCTGTTGTAGCAAATCAGCACTTGTGATACACTGTAATGTATTTTGCATTGTTAAATTACCTAATTTTAATGTTTTCCAGGAAGCAGAGTGGGTGGACAGGATTCATCATGGTGGCAGGGTGTTGACTGGCTTCCACAGCCACAGTAGCCGAAGCCAGCAGACAGCGACACTCGCCTTAACAGCCAAAGAAGAAGCAGTAAGTCCAATCTCTATTTATCTCTTCTTTCATAATAAATGTAAACTTATCAATAAATATTTATTTTAAGTAACGTTGTTTGTTGATTGTCAACATTTTTTAAATTAAATATGAAATTAAGTTTTGTTGGTAAACACAGTCATAGTCTAAAATGGTCTTCCGTCTGTCCACAGTGGTTTCAGATGTACTTCACACAGATTAGACCGGAAAACATCCAGCCTGAAAAATACTCCAGTCATTTTTTCATCTCATCGTCTGGCGAGGCAGTTAAGAATGTTTCAAAGGACATGGAACGCCTCCATGAAATGTATGTGCCTACAATTAGACTTCAAATTGTAGTATTAGCCATTTGATGATTAACATTTTTCTGTTCCTCAATTCAGGGTTAAGCTACCCTTGGTCAAGAGCTCGGTTGTGCGGAAGGCTGTTCAGATCTCAACAAAAACCCTCCCAGCCCCACAGCAAGAGGCCATATCTGCTTATATGCTCCAGCAACATTACAGAAAGCCCCAGCCTCAGGATATTGTGGACACTGCTGTGCTGCTGGACTCTTTAGCGGGGTAGAGCTCTATTTATTACTTTTTTAATTTATTTCAATATTATTTATTTGTTTGTCTTTTCATACAACTTCATTTGAGCTTGTCTG
The DNA here is from genome assembly GCA_903798195.1 of Danio kyathit. Taxonomy (NCBI): domain Eukaryota; kingdom Metazoa; phylum Chordata; class Actinopteri; order Cypriniformes; family Danionidae; genus Danio; species Danio kyathit. The sequence continues at coordinate 66,758,472 of LR812525.1, forward strand.
TAAAATTGTTAAACCAGTTGTTTTGTTAGATAGTGTTTACATATATTGTTAAATAACATGAATGATATACAGCCTTATATCACCATGGATAGCAATTTAATGTCACATCAGCAGAAACACAACGCTTTTTCAAATTAGTGCCAGCAAAAAACAAAATAAATAATAAAAAAATTAAAACTTCTGTTTTGTTACCATGTTCAGGATTTCCTCCTTTTTTTTCATTTGATTAATTTTTATTATTTTTAACCTTATTTTTACAGTTTTACTTCAGATGATGAGGGCCAAAGTGCTGCCACCAACTCTTCAGACTTCACTACATTTCTGTCAAGTTTTCCTGTGTCTCGTGGTGGTCAGCCACCGACCAAAAAACAGCGGGTCAGTGCTGGGTTTTCCAGAGACCGCGTGTTTTATGATAAGTGGCGAAAAACTCAGTTTGACCAAAGACAGGAATATCTGCTGTGTAAGTACTTTAATCCTTAAACACCCTTTCACTCAATTCACTCAAACCTGGGCATACAGTGAATGTGATGATGAGTTTTCTTTTCTTTCTCTCTTCCAGCACAATTCACACATGGTAAGCCTTCAGCTGCAAAGGTGGAAACTATGATTGCACAAGAAGGGTGGACATCCAATCACCCTAAACCTGAAGACATCGTCAGGTTGTGGAAACCAGCTTACAAGACCACCAGTGAGATGGATAAATCTGTCATCAAATCTGTCTCAGAGCAGACCTGGAAGGGCCTTGCCATTAAGAACTTTGGTCCTGAGCAAGGTCTAGGTTAGTACATGTTAATTTATTCTTTATTTCCTTCTTTTTCTATATGTGATGTAGACGCTGCAGCAAAAGTTTACAATTAAACATGGAATGTCCGGGTCTAATTAAAGGCGTAATGTACTTTTGATCACAGGAGTGGTTGCAACAAGACGGTTTTCCGAAGGTGAAATTGTTTGCGATTATCATGGGAAGGTGATTACAGCCGTCGAAGGGAGAGCCATGATGCAGGACATCCATAACAGGACAGGCTACATGTTATATTTTAAAGCTGGACAGAGAAACCTGTGCATCGATGCGCAGACCTTCCCATGCACTTGTCACCCTGACAAAGACACGATTGGCAGACAGATAAACCATTCTTCAAAGATGCCAAATCTGAAGCCCTTTCACTGTGTGCTGAAGGTTAATGGTGAGGACAAGGATGTTGTCCTCTTCAAGGCACTGCAGGACATCAGTGTGGACACACAGCTGAAATTTAATCGGTCGATGTCAGTCACGTCTGTTTGTTGTGTGTGACATCACACATGCGCCATTTGGAAGTATCGTTTCTATGAACAACCAGAGACAACTAGAGAGAGAAACATAATGTAAGGGAGATACAAATAATTAAAATGGTCAAGCTGGAGACTTACACTAAATCTGAGTGTACACTGTACCACAAGGAACAAAACTTCACCATTTGACAAAACTGAAGGAAAAAAACACTTGAGAGAAACCCGGCTCAGTTGGGCATGGTCATTTCTCCTCTATCCAAACTTCTTGTGCAGCCGAAGGCTGGAGAATACTGGACATTGTGGAGAAGCTGCAGATGTGTGTAGGTCACAGGTGGGTGTTCAGGCTGGCCCACGGGATCAATGCGGAGACTCGTCTGTCACTGGGGTCTTTCAGGAATCAGTCTCATGCTCTCCACTACTCCATGATCACCACAGCATCAGCTCAGGATACAGCCTGGTTCGGGATTATGGAGACCTTAGGATAATGAAAAGCAGACTAACAGACTAATTAATGAAAAGGAGCCAATGCAATGATGAAAGAACTGGAGTAACATGACCATGTTTCTTTGTTCTAGTAAGCACTCTAGCAGCTGCATTTTGAACCAGCTGAAGTTAAATAGACTAACAGGGCAACCGCCTAGTAACACATCACAACAGTCTAACCGAGAGGTCATGAAAGCATGAATAAGCTTTTCCTCATCAGACATTATTAGCACATGTCAAAGTTTGGCAACATATATATTAATATAATATTAATCATCAATGTCTGAATACACATTGTTTTAGTTTAAACACTAATAAACGACAATGGGTATTTATGTGTTGCAGTTTTTGTTTTGTTTTGTATCCCATACTTACGTCTCATATTTACAATTTGACAGATGCTTGTATCCAAAGTATTTTACAAAAATGAACAAAACATTGAATAAAAAAAAAAAAAAGAACAGAACAAAAATAAATAAATAAATAAACACTAGAGTACATAGAGAAGAAAAAAAGAACATATTAAAATAATTAACCCTTTAACTGCCCCACTTAGAAAAAAAGCAATTGAAGAATTTTTGGATTGCAACTCCTGATGTCACTAGTTACAGTTTTTTCCAACTGCTTACACACAAAATATTTTTGTCACACACTCTCTGAAACATCTCACTTAAAATGCAAAACTACACAGCAAATCCCCAAAACCAGAATCTATTTCTCAGCTCTGAACTCCTTTTTCAATTGCATAAAACACTTTTTTCAAAACACTACACAACTTTCTACCTAAAACACAAACATTTAACAGGAACTGCTTACACACGTTTTCAAAACTGTCATCTTTTTTTTTCAAAACTCTACACACAATTCTCAAAACTGCACACACAAAATGCAAAATGCCTCACATTTACTTCAAAATGTAACACTGCATTCAAAATGCCACGAACACACGTCAGAATGAAGCATTTGCATCAAATGGCAAACACAAAATATTTGCTAGGCCAAACATTACTGTTGTTTACAGTAGCATACAACAAAACCATAAACTGTGTACACTGTATGGAAAAAAAAGTAGAGCAAAAGTATATCCTTTAAGTCAGTTACACTTTTGAACGATTGCTTAAGCACAATTTTGAAATTATGGCTCATTTTGTCAAAACACTACACACAATTTCCACATCCACACACAGAAAAGTACTTGCTAAGTAAGCTGGCTAAAGTTATGCTAGGATTATACTATCTCAGAATGACTTTTCAGTGTTAATTGAGATTATTAGGAGTGGATATTTACTTCCCTAGAAACATATTTTTCCTCACAATGGTTCTTATTCATAAATAATTATATCCTAGTTATATTTTGATGTATTATAATGTTTTCAAACAAAGATTTGTTCTTCCCATTTTTCTGGAGTTACCATGATTCAGACTTGAATCAACTTATGTAAGCTGTTTGTGGAACTGTTAGTGTGTCAACAGTCATATTAGAGTGATAAAAACAAGAAGTATATTGTAATAAAAAAAAATAGCATAGTGTCAGTACAACTTGTCACCTTGGAATTATGAGGTTCTATCTGCGTTCTGAATGATTTTGAGATATTGAGCTTCAAAGTTTTTGCATTCCATAGCAAACAGTATGTGTGTAACATTTGTTTTTTTAATACAAAGTCTTAAAATGTAAACAACTTATAAAAAAAAACATCCCATAATGTAAATAAGTTGCCATTCAATAAGAATATGTCAATAACTCAATTTTGACAAAAATGTCATATTGAACCTTATAATTCTAAGGTGACGAACTATACACTCGCAGGCCACTTTATTAGGTACACCCATTTAACTGCTCGTTAATGCACATTTCTAATCAGCCAATCACATGGCAGCAACTTAATGCATTTCAGGATTTAGACATGTTCACTATGATCTGCCGAAGTTTAAACCGAGCATCAGAATGGGGACGAAAGGTGATTTACTGTACCTTTGAGAGTGGCATGTTGTTGGCACCAGACTATTTCCAGTACCTTGTTGAATCTATGCCATGAATGATTAGGCAGTTCTGAAGGCAAAAGGGGGTCCAATCGGTTATTGGTAAGGTGTACCTAATAAAGTGGCCGGTAAGTATATATAAGAACGGTTCAATCACACAACAGTTTCAGTTTGTGGATGTCAAATCTGGTTTATTTTGTACAATATTGTAAGAGATATAGCAGTGCATGTAGCATTAAAAACGTTTATTCTATCCAGTTTGCTGCAAGTAGACATGCAAAAAGTATAAAGTGTAAAGTTAAACGTGTCTGTGTACTCCGAACTTTGTAATGACATTTTTGTGTGTAACTTATTGTTTCAGAAAGACTTGAATAAACTCCACCATGAATACACCAAATAAACTTACTTGGTGTTTTTGACTTATAAGCTGGATCTCTGTTTCATCCGTATCTGTCTCTGTCTGTTTCCATCAAAAATGCAAATTAACTTTATGCGTAAAACTGGATTATCGCATAAAAGACAAGCGAATAAAGCAGTTTTTCCATCCAAAGAGTCAAAGCGAACAAAATCGTCACTTCCTGACTAACTGGCACCAAATATCAACAGTAAAAACTGAATTTGCTGCCGTAGGAAAAGTTGCGAGAATCTTTTCTTTATTTAATAAATAACTTGCGCCTCAGAAGGCAATCCAGACAAGCAGTGAACATGTGGTGGCATTTGAAAGTGTGAGATGCGGAGCACAAACGCTCTTGATTCTGGAGGTCATTAATAATATAATAACACTAATACTGAAATGGTTACATGTTTTAGAATGACCAAAACAACATTTCAGTTGTTTTACAATGTGCTCAGCCTGCTGGTTTGTCCATTCACACACATTTTCATCATCACATGATCTCTTTTACCGAACAAATTCCAGTATACGCATTAAAAAATGTCATATGATTTTGTTATAAGTGTTTCCATCGTTGTTTATGCGCATCTTTTCTTATTGAATAAAATATTTTGTATGCACATTTTCAAAACGTATGCGCATCTTGACGTTTCCATTAACCTTTTTTTTATGCGCATATGCAAAATGCGCATAGAAATAGGTGGATGGAAATGTAGCTACTGTTTATCTAACATAGCAGGAGAAGCAGACATGCATATGGGAACTGTGGGTGGGGAGAAGAAGCTCATTTGCATTTTAAAGGCACAGGCTACAAAAACTGCACACTTTAATAAATAATCTGATGGCTATGTTGAGGTGAAACTTTACAGACACATTCAGGAACCACCAGAGACTTATTTTACATTTTGTACAAGGGCCCTTTAAATAAGTGTGGACCCAAAGCTAATAGGTAAAAAAAAAAAAAAAAACTTAAAGAATGTATACGTAGTAGTTTCCTAAATGGCATTCCCTGCACATCCATCTGCCATTATCTCTTATGACAAGTTTTATCCATTTTTACATGTCAGCTTATATATATATATATATATATATATATATATATATATATATATATATATATATATATATATATAATATATATATATATATATATATATATATATAAATAAAAATAAAACATCTGTGCTGCATGATAGATTAATTAACTAAATGCAGATCCATTTCTTTCTGTTAGGAACTTTTGATGTGGGATATTAGTTCTGTTTTGATACTTGTAATGCTCTATTTTCCTTCAACCTGTAGTCACTACTATATACACATTTGTTTTTTCTTGGCTAAGTAGAACAATCAATCCTGTGATTTCTGTCAAATCAAATTATATAGAAAATCACATTAAACCGACTGTCCTCATGAAATGGATGCTTTAAAAATGCAGCAAACATGTAAACTGCGGAAGCATTAAAAGTGTCCACAAAGATGCAAAATGGTTATATGCATCAACCAAGAGACAGTTTAGGCTGAATGTCACTGATGAGAAGATGGAGGATATGCACAGATAGCATCTATTCCATGTATTAACTATTTGGGGCAAGCAACTGCTAGAAATCAGTTATCCTTTTTTCACTATATATATATATATATATATATATATATATATATATATATATATATATATATATATATATATATATATATATATATATATATATATATATATATATTAATATGCAATGGCTATATACTGGTTATATACAGTTTTAACTTGTAATTTACTTGTCTTTTATTTAGCTTGTTTTCAGAAAATAATGTATTACTCTTTAAGGAATCAACTGGCAGTTAAGTTTTGAGCCACAAATGTACACATGCCCGGTAACATTTCTTTATGTTGTCTGTAGTCTTTAGTAAGATCAGTTTTTTTTATGTTTTATCCATCATAACCTAAGCATTAATATATCATCACAGCAATATTTTTGCCAAGTTAGTTACACTGATTTTGCTCTGCATGCAAATGCATCAACCTGCTTTCTGTCAGTTTATTATAGATGCATGCATTAATGGCATATGTTCTCACATTAAATTAATTTTGCATTTTAAATGTATAGTTCATGAATGGTAAATAAATTAACTTACATTTAGAAACAAGTCTTTAAAGAAAAAAGGTACTGATGTTTAAAATAGATCATTTACGAACCTCCCTAGTCATTACTATTGAGAACATCTGTAAGGGCAACTGTTTACTTATACTTTGAGTAATTATTATAGAGACTCTTCTTCTAGCACTATTTTTTTTTTTTTGAAAGTAGTGCTACTTTTACTATAGTATGATGGTATTGTTATTTAAGTATGACTTTTTTTTTAATGCTCTTTCCACCACTGACAAACTCTAGTGTTTTTGCTCAGTTTATGGTGCATTTAAATTTAAGTTTAAACTCTGCCATTGCAAAACAAAAACAAACAGGACAAGTTTCCAAAATGAAGAATAATATGAACAAAAAATATTTCCTAAGCATTGCGGTTATATATGCCAATCGTCGTACATGTGTGGTGGAGAAATTACTGATGATGCTTAAGGTTCTAGGTTTTATATAAGTTTTTATATAACAAAAAATACAAGTAATATAATATAATATAATATAAAAGAAAGAAAGAAAGAAAGAAAGAAAGAAAGAAAGAAAGAAAGAAAGAAAGAAAGAAATATCACAATCATTTTCATCATTCATAACATTACGAAATATTTGTTATAACTGCTGGAAATTATTGCTTTCGAATTTAGAATATATTTTAGAATATAATAATTATTGAATAATTGTGTTAGCCTAGGACAATAGTTTAGTAGGTAAACAGAACAGCTTTGTTGTTTTGTTTTTATAAAATTCTGGCAATAATATAATAAATAATAATAATAGTAATAATAATAATGAGACTAACTTAAGGTACTTTCTAATGTGAGTTGCCTGTATTATATGACTGTCATATATGTTTCAATTCGTCTGTTTGATTTTATTAGAGAAATGTAAAATAAAAGAACAAAATTGATATTCTTGAAGACCGGATATCAGTATTAGAGAGCTTTATGATGGTGTAAGTATATCTATACAGATATATTATGGTATATAGGCTAGTACGTTTGTGTGTATAGCCAGCATGAGCAAATGAGTGTTAATGTGTGAAGGCCTGGCTACAATGATAATGTTTCAATAATGTTTGCCATTACCATAACATTGCTGTTCATCTCAATGGCCGCTGTTAGCTGAGCCATTTCTAATATTACCATATGTATATGGTGATGATCAGAGTAAATTGTGTTTGCTACTATTTACAATTAATAAGTATTTACAATTATTTACAATTGAATCCTAATTCTGTATTGTTGTTTTGTCTTGCACAAACGAACAACCATGTAGCTGAACGTCTGATGTGGAGTGGGTTTCAAGCACCAGCCAACAGCAAACTCCCTGGAAAAGATGTTCAAGCACTTTCTGCCAGTGAGTGAGTGCATATGCACTGGACTTATGTCACACAATGTACTTTCTGTGCTCAAATAAACCACTCATACTATATGTTTATGTCTATTTTTTTGACAATTAGACAAAATAAGCAGTATGTTAAATTACTAAAATAGTTGTTCAAAACCTTCAGTACATGTGGTCACCAGACTGCTTCTCCACAAATAAGAAGAGGGAGAAAAGCACAAGACATTGTCTCAGAAAAAATACTTCCAGAAATGTCATTATACATGATGTTGCCATCAAATTCAAAACATACTGTATGCTTAGGAGATTTGGATTTTGACCTATTACTTTTCTGTATTGCTCCAGGACTAATGTTGGTTATGAAATAATACAATGCTTAGTGCAATGCATTTTTTTACATTACTTAAGCATCTATAACTTTTTTATTTTATTTTCAGCATTATAAACTGATGATGGATAATGGATAGTAAAGCATAAAGTGTCTTCTTTCCAAACATACATGAACTGTAAATCTAGATCAAATTATTCAGCAACTGTGACTATCTTATTTTGTGAACGTCACTTTTTGAGAAAATGCCTCTGATGGTGAGGAAGAGAAGGACACCGATATAGTCTCGGAAAACTTTCTGCACAAATCTACTTTGGTATGCTATCTTTATCAAATTTGAAATATAAACTCATGAGATACTTGACTATGTATATATTTTTAAGTTATTACATGACTGATTTCATGTGTTTGTATATATGCAGCAAAAAGTCTTAAAAGAGTTGTTGTTGTTTTGCCAACTCATTCACTCACTGGCAGAAAATGCTTGAACATCTTTTCCAGGGAGTTTGCTGTTGACTGGTGCTTGAAACTCACTCCACATCAGAGATTCAGCTACATGGCTGTTCGTTTGTGCAAGACAAAACACAAAAAATACACAATTAGGATTGTGTTGTAAATAATTAGTAGCAAACACATTTACCCTGATCATTACCATATACATATGGTAATATTAGAAATGGCTCAGCTAACAGTGGCCATTGAGAAGATTGGCAAAGATATGGTAATGCAAAACATTATTGAAACATTATCGTTAGCCAGGCCTTCACACATTCACACTCATTTGCTCATGCTGGCTATACACATACATGTACTGTAACCTGTATACCATAATACAGTATATCTATATAGATATACTTACACCATCATAAAGCTCACTAATACTGATATCCGGTCTTCAAGAATAGCAATATTTTGTTCTTCTATTTTGCATTTCTCTAATAAAATCAAACAGACAAACTGAAACGTATATGACAGTCGTATAGTACAGGTAACTGTATCAGCTCTACTCAGAAATATTCTCCTCATTGCTTCAAGCAATCTCTATTAAACTCCCTTTAGCAGAATAAAATTTGCCATCCATTTTCTTTGTTTTCTTTTTGCAAACCAGCCATGCTAGCTGTTAGCATAAAGCTATGATGGAATACTATGGTGCTAATAGCCAAATTCAAGCATTTTCAAATTATCGCCAGAACAAACAAACAAACAAAAAAAAAACTGTTCTGTTTTGTATAGTGTGTAATGTGTGTATGTTTATATGGTTATGCAAATAAAGTAGATCAAACGTACAGAGGAATTTAGTCATTTATCTGCATTTACTGAATGTATTTTTTTAGATGAATGCAAATGAAAAAATATCCTTTAAATTAATTTAACTCTTCATATGTTATAACATAAATAGAACAGAATACAGAATACATAAAAAAGGTCAACTCTGGCTTTCAAATCAACTTTCTAACCTAGTGAAAACTGTATAAATTCTATAAATAAACTTTACTCTGTTAGTTTTGTTTGTTGAACACATACAACATTAGTGCCAATCATTTCTAAACTTTTTTCTTTTTAAAAAAAGTATTGATTAAAATGTTTGTTGTTTTTAGAACTGTAGAATACTTTTCTTAGCCACACCTTTAATTGCTCATTGGCTTAGCTTTCATGACATCACACTAGGTGAGCTGAGGCCACTCCCCCTGGCACAAATTGCCATAAATACAAGAGCTAAAACACTGCAATCTTACACTCAGTGTTGCTGCAGAACTACACCAACAATACAATTTATTCAGACATTGGATACTCAATTTGCTGAGAAAATGACAGAAAAAGTTCAGAAGTAAGGATTTTGCTTTATATATATGTTGTTTATTTATCTAGCTGCTTTTACAATGTAGACCAGTGTGGTATATATTTAATTGTGTAAACTGTTTAAAGCTATTCTAGACTTAAAGCTAACTTCAAGCTATTCTTAACTTCATGAATGTATTTCTAACAGGTCTGCTGATCGCAGCATTATTTACTGTTTGCTGTGCCAGAAGCCACAGGAATGTATTTCAGTTCACCTGGCCAGGGTGTGCATGAAAAACAGCTCACAAGATGAAAGATCTGAGGAGGTGCAAAAAGCAAAAGCATCCCACAGGGGTTGGGTGCTCACCAGCAGGACCTGGGACTACAACAAGCTTTGTGAGATCCTGCCTGATCTGAGCTGTCGGCTGAGTATGGTGAAAGAGCTCATTCAGCAAGGTTTTTTCATCAAGAACCAGCCTGATGAATCAGAACTGGTCTTGAGCAATGCAGATACCACCACAACTGTCACTCTTACCAGCACAAAAGACTGGCAAAATGTTTTGAGAGCCGGCAAATCTGAGTTCCTGAGGATCTTCAAGAACCTACAGATAGGCAGTGAGGCCTTAGGTAGTGAAAAGGTCTTCTACCGCTATTACTGTGAGGCCATCCTGCTCTACCGCCACCACCAGAGCCCAGCCACAGTGAAAGGCTTCACAGTAAGCTATTGTGTTGTAGCAAATCAGCACTTGTGATACACTGTAATGTATTTTGCATTGTTAAATGACCTAATTTTAATGTTTTCCAGGAAGCAGAGTGGGTGGACAGGATTCATCATGGTGGCAGGGTGTTGACTGGCTTCCACAGCCACAGTAGCAGAAGCCAGCAGACAGCGACACTCGCCTTAACAGCCAAAGAGGAAGCAGTAAGTCCAATCTTTATTTATCTCTTCTTTCATAATAAATGTAAACTTATCAATAAATATTTATTTTAAGTAACGTTGTTTGTTGATTGTCAACATTTTTTAAATCAAATATGAAATTAAGTTTTGTTGGTAAACACAGTCATAGTCTAAAATGGTCTTCCGTCTGTCCACAGTGGTTTCAGATGTACTTCACACAGATTAGACCGGAAAACATCCAGCCTGAAAAATACTCCAGTCATTTTTTCATCTCATCGTCTGGCGAGGCAGTTAAGAATGTTTCAAAGGACATGGAACGCCTCCATGAAATGTATGTGCCTACAATTAGACTTCAAATTGTAGTATTAGCCATTTGGTGATTAACATTTTTCTGTTCCTCAATTCAGGGTTAAGCTACCCTTGGTCAAGAGCTCGGTTGTGCGGAAGGCTGTTCAGATCTCAACAAAAACCCTCCCAGCCCCACAGCAAGAGGCCATATCTGCTTATATGCTCCAGCAACATTACAGAAAGCCCCAGCCTCAGGATATTGTGGACACTGCTGTGCTGCTGGACTCTTTAGCGGGGTAGAGCTCTATTTATTACTTTTTTAAATTTATTTCAATATTATTTATTTGTTTGTCTTTTCATACAACTTCATTTGAGCTTGTCTGTAAAATTGTTAAACCAGTTGTTTTGTTAGATAGTGTTTACATATATTGTTAAATAACATGAATGATATACAGCCTTATATCACCATGGATAGCAATTTAATGTCACATCAGCAGAAAGACAACGCTTTTTCGAATTAGCAAACAACAAAATAAATTATAAAAAAAATTTAAACTTCTGTTTTGTTACCATGTTCAGGAGATCCTCCTTTTTTCATTTCATTTGATTAATTTTCATTATTTTTAACCTTATTTTTACAGTTTTACTTCAGATGATGAGGGCCAAAGTGCTGCCACCAACTCTTCAGACTTCACTACATTTCTGTCAAGTTTTCCTGTGTCTCGTGGTGGTCAGCCACCGACCAAAAAACAGCGGGTCAGTGCTGGGTTTTCCAGAGACCGCGTGTTTTATGATAAGTGGCGGAAAAGTCAGTTTGACCAAAGACAGGAATATCTGCTGTGTAAGTACTTTAATCCTTAAACACCCTTTCACTCAATTCACTCAAACCTGGGCATACAGTGAATGTGATGATGAGTTTTCTTCTCTTTCTCTCTTCCAGCACAATTCACACATGGCAAGCCTTCAGCTGCAAAGGTGGAAACTATGATTGCACAAGAAGGGTGGACATCCAATCACCCTAAGCCTGAAGACATCGTCAGGTTGTGGAAACCAGCTTACAAGACCACCAGTGAGATGGATAAATCTGTCATCAAATCTGTCTCAGAGCAGACCTGGAAGGGCCTTGCCATTAAGAACTTTGGTCCTGAGCAAGGTCTAGGTTAGTACATGTTTATTTATTCTTTATTTCTTTCTTTTTCTATATGTGATGTAGACGCTGCAGCAAAAGTTTACAATTATACATGGAATGTCCGGGTCTAATTAAAGGCGTAATGTACTTTTGATCACAGGAGTGGTTGCAACAAGACGATTTTCCGAAGGTGAAATTGTTTGTGATTATCATGGGAAGGTAATTACAGCCGCCGAAGGGAGAGCCATGATGCAGGACATCCATAACAGGACAGGCTACATGTTATATTTTAAAGCTGGACAGAGAAACCTGTGCATCGATGCGCAGACCTTCCCATGCACTTGTCACCCTGACAAAGACACGATTGGCAGACAGATAAACCATTCTTCAAAGATGCCAAATCTGAAGCCCTTTCACTGTGTGCTGAAGGTTAATGGTGAGGACAAGGATGTTGTCCTCTTCAAGGCACTGCAGGACATCAGTGTGGACACACAGCTGAAATTTAATCGGTCGATGTCAGTCACGTCTGTTTGCTGTGTGTGACATCACACATGCGCCATTTGGAAGTATTGTTTCTGTGAACAACCAGAGACAACTAGAGAGAGAAACAATGTAAGGAAGATACAAATAATTAAAATGGTCAAGCTGGAGGATCACAATAAATCTGAGTGTACACTGTACCACAAGGAACAAAACTTCACCAATTGACAAAAGTGAATGAAAAAAACTTGGCATGGTCATTTCTCCTTTATCCAAACTTCTTGTGCAGCCAAAGGCTGGAGAACACTGGACGTCCATAGTGGAGAAGCTGCAGGTGTGATAAGGTCATCGGCGGGTGTTCAGGCTGGCCCACGGGATCAATGCGGAGACTCGTCTATCACTGGGGAGTCAGCAATTTTAGGAATCAGTCTCATGCTCTCCACTCCTCCATGATCACCACAGCAGCGGCTCAGGATACAGCCTGGTCCATGATTATGGAGACCTTAGGATAATGAAAAGCAGACTAAGAGACTAATGAAAAGGAGCCAATGCAATGATTAAAGAACTGGAGTAACATGATCAAATTTCTTTGTTCTAGTAAGCACTCTAGCAGCTGCATTTTAAACCAGCTGAAGTTTGTTAATTAGGCTAACAGGGCAACCGCCTAGTAACGCATCACAACAGCCTAACCGAGAGGTCATGAAAGCATGAATAAGCTTTTCCGCTTCAGACGTTACAGTTTTTTTCTGAATGCTTAAACCCTAACTGAGATTCTTATAGCACACTTTACAAAACGATTAATTCTTATAGCAAAACCACTCACTGAGTTTGCAAAATTAAAAGCACAAACACTGCTTGCACTAAGTTTGCAATTCTGTAACACACACTTCCACAATCCACTGCACAGCACTCTTTTTGCGGGACTGTAAACACAACTTACTGCTTTACACTGAATTTCCAAATGATCAACACACTCCTAGCAAAGCTATACACATGTAAGGCTATTATTTACACTATTTTGCCAACTGTCTGGCACACTGGAACATGTGAAAACTGTTTTAGATAATTAGTTCACTTTGCAATCAGATACTTTCCCCGGTGCCTTGGACTAGAGGACATTGCATGTGATGTAGATGAAATTTTGTGGCTGGACCCAGAGAGACGGCACAATGTAGTCTGATTTAGTTCTGATTTATTTTTTCTCTGTGAGATTACTGTTTTGTGTTTTGATTTGGAAAAAAAAAACACTTGTGCTTGTTTTGATGTGTGTAAATAAACACCAGTACTTGAAGTTTGCATCCCTGTATGTTTACAGTGTTTATAGTGTTACTATGAGAAAGGGTATGACCTCAAACTGACATAGCCTAGCTTGTGCTCAGAGAAGGCAAAAGCCAGATGTTTTTATTTTTTATTTTTAGTATTATTATTTTTTTTTATTTGCCTTTCAAATACAACAATTTAGGCCAAACTCAATTTAAACATAATCTTGTACACACTGACTGAGGCATGTCAGATATACAGTGAATCAAATATAAAGCCATAAAATTACACAAAAAACAAAACAAACAAACATACAAATAAACCAACAAACAACAAAAAAATTAAATAAAACTTAACAAAAAAGAACAACCTACTGTGCAGACATCAAATAGAAACTCTGTAAGGGGTTAACTAAAACCATATTCTTGAAACAAATCATACAATTGTTTAGTCTTCTCACTCTTCATTATTTTTAAAGCTTCTACATAGGTGGCAAACTCCTTTTTAAGTGAAGTTTAGTTATAAACTAATTTCGAGAGGATCACGTGATTATGATTGAACACGACTGGTTACGCATTAACCACTCACGATTATCCAATCAGACGATCCCTAACCCACTATAAAGAGCCAGGGTTTCTTACTACAGTCATCTTCGATTTGAAGAACCCCTCCCCCAGCATGCCAAACTTGCTTATAATCAATAATCAGCTAAGTGTGAACTCTTGAAAGACAGTCAGTTGAGGAACTGTTTTCAAAGCAAAAGCCAGATGTAGTTTTTATTCAATCCATCAGTGTGTAGTTGGCACATTGTGTGCTTATTACAGTTTTTCCCAATTGTTTACACACATTTTCTGAAAGCATGTCTCATATTGTCAAAACTCTACACACAAATCACAAGACACACACACATTGGGCAAAACCCTTCAACTCTCCTGCAAAATCAAACTTTACATTCAAAACAATGTGATTTGTTTTCAAATGACACACACAAACCATCACATGAATAGACATTTATAAGAACCAGTTGATCACTGATGTGCTTAATGTAAAACACTATGACCACTTCTTCTCCATTCATTATAATGACTGTAAGCCTTTTTTTTTTTTTTGTTCAGTGTCACAATTACTGCAGACAGTGCATAGGCCTACATAAGTGCATTGTAAAATATTTCAGAATATTGTTTTTATACAAAACACACAAATGCACGGTACCAAATATATTTTATGCCATTTTTCCCCACAAAAACAGTGTACACAGTGTTCATCCCAACCAACACAACACATTGTTTACACACAATTACTTGTACTTCAGACACAATGACTACAACATGTAACCGATGCACCAACCCCCTGAACCAATTCTGCTAAACTACAAGCACAATTCCTGCTTTACACTCAAATTGCAGATTTAAAATACACTGTTTTCAAAACACTACACACAATTCTCTGCATTTGGCACAATTTTCATGCAGAAAATATTTTGTTTTCACAAGGAACACACTTTCATTCACAATTGTAAAGTCAGTTGTCCTACTTTGCATACTAACTCATCACACAGGTAAACACACATAATTGCAATTTATAAATCAGAGCTCATCTCATATTCTCCATTTCTCAATCCTATTCAGGATTTTTTTTTTTCTGCCTGGCAATGGAAAGTTTATGACCGAAATCCACACTTTTTTTTTGTTATTTTTTACTGTAACAATATTCTGTAAATACTTCTGTTTATGGCATATGTAGACCACGTTATGTGCAACTTTGTGTTGGTTGGGATGACCACTGTGTACACTGTTTTTGTGGGAAAAATACAGTAAAATATATTTGGTACCGTGTATTTGTGTGTTTTGTATAAAAATAATATTCTGAAAAATTTTACAATGCACTTCTGTAGGCCTATGCACTGTCTGTAGTAAGTGTAACACTGAACAAAAAAGGCTCACAGTCATTATGATGAATGGAGAAGAAGTGGTCATAGTGTTTTACATTAAGCATATCAATGATCAACTGGTTCTTATAAATGTCTATTTATGTGATGGCTTGTGTGTGTCATTTGAAAACAAAACACCATTTTAAGAAGAAAGTATATTGTTTTGAATGTAAAGTTTCATTTTGCAAGATAATTGAAGAGTTTTGCCCAATGTGTGTGTGTTTTGTGATTTGTGTGTAGAGTTCTGACAATATGAGACATGCTTTCAGAAAATGTGTGTGAACAATTGGGAAAAACTGTAATAATAACATGTCATACTGCATATCATCAATGTCTGAATATACATTGTTTTAGTTTGAACACTATTAAACAACAGTGAATATTTCTAATTATGTATTGAAGTTTTTGTTTTTTTGTCTCATAATTACGTCTCATATTTACAATTTGACAGATGCTTGTATGCAAAGTATTTTACAAATATGAACAAAACATTGAATCAAAAGAACAGAACAAAAAAAAATACTATTATAATTTTAATTAGTCAAATACATTATAGAGTACATAGAGAGAAAAAAAACATATTACAGTTTTTTCCAATTGTTTACAAACATTTTCTGAAAGCATATCTCAAATTGTCAGAACTTTCTATCCATTTACCCAAATCAGTAATCACAACAAAACATGTATAACACTGTTAGCTCAGCAAACAACAAATGTAAAATACCGTATCCAGTACAGGTTACGATTACAGTAAATAACAACAAACATCAAAAAAAGAAAACTGAAAATATAGCATAGAAAATACTACAGTAAACATACTACACATTATCTCTTCGCATATCTGGCAAGATAATTTCATTAACATCACAAGCAATATCTACTCTTCTTCTGACTCCTTCCATTATGGTTAAAGGCAGTTTATATAGTGCTTAATTTTACTTTATAGTGCACTTTATAGTGGTTAAACCCGATTGATGGGTCTACAATTTAACAATCATGTGTCTGTGCATCTGATGGCTGTGTTTAACAGATTGGCACACATTTGTGGTCATTTGACAGTCAGTACTTTGGAATGGCAGTGAAGTGACTTCTCGTTATACATCTGTGTCTGATGTATACAAGCGTGTTTAGTGATTTGCAAATCACTGTGTGTAATGTTTTACAAATGGTGTGTAGCTGACAATGTGCTTACATTTGTGCAAATCTAGCCTTGTGTTTTGCTCCTTGAGTGTAAGGTGTTGCTAATTGTGAGAAAAGTTTTATGTTAGCGTGTAAGCAATCGTAACAAAACTGTGAGAACACAATTGTGTGTGTGGGGTCTTGGGGGTAAAAGCATCCATTGCCTGGAGAAGCGTCATGCGGACATACCGTAGGGTTGGCCATCATACACTTTACAGCACCAGACTGAGAAGATTTTGTCTATTCTTTTTTAGAGGACTTTAGGATTTAGAAATGATGAATATGGGGCGATGACGCAGTGGCGCAGTAGGTAGTTCTGTCGCCTCACAGCAAGAAGGTCGATGGTTCGAGCCTGGACTGGGTCAGTTGGCGTTTCTGTGTGGAGTTTGCATGTTCTCCCTGGGTTTGCATGCTCCGGTTTCCCCCACAGTCCAAAGACATGATATGGGTTGCAGCTGGAAGGGCATCCACTGCATAGAATATGTGCTGGATAAGTTGCCGGTTCATTCCACTGTGGCGACCCCGGATTAATAAAGGGCCTAAGCCAAAAAGAAAATGAATGAATGAATGAATATGGGGCATGTACAAAACTACGAATTGTGAATGGGTGACAAACCAATCACTCATCCGCAGAACAGCCCCTTGTCCCATCACCTTTGGCCTATACTACAGTAAAGCAGTGATTGGGTAGTGATCAGTTAGGAAATGAGTGTTTACACATTTGAGGAGTGTGTGTGTGTTTGTGTGACCAGGAATAGCATTTTGATTGGTTGTGTTTTGAAAAGGAAGGAGCTTTCTGTTAGATGTTTGTGTTTTAGGTTAAAAGTTGACCCTTCGCTAAGTCACACCCGAAAACTGCCACATACCAATCATGGCTTAGCAACCGTAGCTATGCGCAGGAGGTCTGTCAAGCTTTCGAGCGAGGGAAACAAGCCAAAGCATTGTGCATATTGTGACGTCTGTTGCGCTGCGGGTTGTTTGCTCTGTCTGTTTGTTTTGCTCCCTCTACAGACGCACTGCGGCAGTGCCGGGTATAATCAGGTGGATGGAGAACAGCTGAGTTGAAGTGTGCGCTCTGATATCAGCGTCCTGCTCCTGTTTGGGGGGCTAATGCTAAGGCTTGGACGGAGACCAACGTTGTGTGATTTGGCGAGGCGTTTTGCCTCCTTTTTGATCATTGTGGCCTTAAAATAAATTTTTGGAAACGTGATTTTGGCTTCCCCCTACTTTTTTCTTGTTTCGCCTTAGGGCATAACAATATGGATTGTGCAAATCTGATACCCGGTATTTTACAAGTGTGGATGGGGTGGTGGAATTTTTTTCCCTTTCCAAAACCTAAAACCCAAGGGGAGAAATGCCAGCGTGGATCAAGCTCTGTAAGGGGTGCTAAAAGAGCGGGGTTAAGTTGGTTTTGTTTTCGATATTCCTGACACATTCAGTGATAGTTGGCAATAACTCACACACCTCTCAATATAAAGCAGTTTATGTTTCACACCTGTCTTTTCCTTTTCGCTCAATATTATGAGCACGGCTATGTTTAAGCCCTCGCAATAGTAGTCATACTAATAGCAATCATATTTCCATCTTTTTCGAGCTACGAATATTTGAAATTACATATCAACAGCACTTGCGATCAATATACTTCACCCCCAGATGTTTTTCAGTCATTTATAACCCTCATGTCCATGTCAGAGCTACAATTCACTGATGTTTTCATCCGTCTTTTAGAGATTTAGTCATTGGTAGGCCCACATGGAATCTGCGCGCACAGAATTTTGCTGATTTTTAGCCCATCATTGATTCCGTTTATTTACTTGTGTAAATGTGTGTAAATTTATATTAATTCTGTATTTAAGGTAATTTCAGTAATATTATTGACTAATAAGAAAGTGTTTATATTATTTATTTACAATACAGTTTATAAAGTAATATTTTCTGTCTTTTAGTAGATATTATACGAGAGACTTGCTTTGTTTACCAAATAAAGTGGATCTAATTGGATTTGCATTGTAAACATTAAATACAAGTTAAAAAGGTATTACTTTTTATTTCATATATTAAGGTTTGAGTTTTGATACTCCCAAAACAATTCTGCAGAAATCTGCAAATTTTTAACAAAATTCTGCGCAGAAATAGCAAAAAATGTCAGCAGATTCCGTCTGGCCCTAGTCATTGGTGACGAAGTTATAGTGGGTTAGTGTTTGCTTTTATATTTGTTGCCGGATTAATATTTGCTGTAGGGAAAATCTCTTTGTTCACTTCTGCTATTTATACTTTGATTTGAATTTGAATTGATTTATTTGTTCCACTTAACTGCAAATTAGAATAGGAACGGTATAAAAAGCACACAAACATGTTGACAGTTATAGGTACTGTACATTGTTATGGGTCAATGATGCTAATATTTGGCACAAATCCATCAATTTCCCCTTTCTGGCTGTTCTTTCTATTAATGAATCACTGGCACGACCCTTCCTACACTTCAAGAACTGTACTCTACCAGAGTGAGTAAAAGGGCTCGCAAAATCACTCTGGACACTCACACCCAGCACACTACCTGTTCGAACTGTTACTATCTGGTCGGCGCTACAGAGCACCAAGCACAAAAACAGCCAGACACAGGAAAAGTTTCTTTCCTCAGGTCATCTACCTCATGAATGAGCAATACTTTCTCATACGCACTTGTACACAGCACCTTATAACAATATATAATGCAATACTTTCTCACACGCATTTGTATACAGCACCTTATAACCTGTATATTCATAACAAATCTGTACATACAATTCAACATTCAGATCTTTTTGACTAACTGCATCTCTGTTTAATGTTTATCGCCTTTTTCTTCTCTCATATTTAATTTTGTGTTGTCACTTGTCACTTTATGTACACTGGAAGCTTCTGTTGCCAAAACAAATTCCTTGTGTGTGTAAAGCACACTTGGCAATAAAACTGATTCTGATGAATTATGTAGAAGCACTGTCCATGCGTGTTTTCTCGTTGGTTAGTAACATTATATATTGTACAACAATTAGTCTATCAGGCTTTTTGGCTAAAAAAAGGGAATGTTATTATTAGATTATTGTTAAATTTCACCTCTCCTGCTGTGCATGTATAAGCTGTTGAATGGTCAGCGTATGAGGCGGTTAGGCTAACCTAGCTTCAATTTTAATTAAATTATTTTCTAATCGGTTGCGAGTTATGTCTTGAATATACCCCTGTAATGCATACCACGGTCCTTTTTTTTGTCTGGCTTTCTCAGATATCTCACCTGTTCGCCAAAAATGACTAATTATATCCCTGGCAATGTCTGACACCGGCACATACATATTGTAATAGACGTGCTAGGCATGAAAGCTTGACAGGCGTAACAACAGTAACTAAGGAGGACGGGACTTAGCGAAGGGTCAATTGTGTGTAGATTTTTGAAACAAGTGTTTTATGCAATTGAAAACTGAGTTCAAGGCTAAGAAAAAGCTTGTGGTTTTGGAGATTTGCTGTGTAGTTTTACATTTTGAGTGATTTTTCAGAAATTGTGTGACATGAACAGATTTTGTGTGTAAGCAGTTGTAAAATAATGTATGAGCATTATGCAGCGCGAGTTCCTTTGTCTCTGCTCAAAATATTAACAATGTGAGAGTTCTCGACCAGAAGAAAAAGTGATGATCAAGAGAATAATACTTCAATTAAATCCATGCTATTTAGAGTCTCTCAAACCTTTCTCCATGACAGATGTGTCACAAATTATTAAAAGACCCTCTGTCCTACAATTTCTTATCCAGGCACTTACATGCCACAGTCCAGCAAAGAGTGTCGCACCTCCCTGCCAGCTGTGACAGCCTTTCCTATTGAGCGACTGTGATGAACCAAGACAGAGCTAATTAGCCAGTGTCATCAAATGACATTCTAATCACATGCTAGGAGTAATTACCCCAGTTAAAGATTTCTGTGCGCATTACGGTTATATGA
This sequence comes from Danio kyathit, assembly GCA_903798195.1. Classification (NCBI taxonomy): domain Eukaryota; kingdom Metazoa; phylum Chordata; class Actinopteri; order Cypriniformes; family Danionidae; genus Danio; species Danio kyathit. The sequence goes on from LR812525.1 coordinate 66,779,311, forward strand.
CATAGATGGGGCTCTGAAATGAGCTCTTTAGATACATTCGGAAGTGTCTTGCGGTCGCAGATATCTAGGCTTCATTTTTAGGCCCTGGGGTCATTTTAATTTAAAGGACGTTCTACTAAAAAAGCTTCAAACCAATGTGCGGTTGCTTTATGAGCTGAATGATAGGCAGTTTGCAATGAACTGTGTTGTTTATGCATTACTGTAAATATTCAGAGCTGTTTCCGTTTGTTTTTATAATGAGAGACACGGGACATATTGCACTCTGGATGTTTTAAAGTATTTATAAAGCATATAAAAGGAATAAAATAAAAACACATTGTGCATGTAATTGAGGAGAAAAGCTTAGCTAAATTCACAATATGAAAGTTTTATCTGTTTTTGTAGACTACAGAGAGCAGGACATAGGCACTTTTGCTCTGGGCTCGCTATTGACTCACAGTGTAAGAGGTGAGCCACTTCACATTGACACTAGCTCTGCGTTTTGCAGAAATGAAGGTTTTTTTTTTTTTTTTTCAATGTACCTTTAGGCCTTTTGGCAATGTGCTTAAACATTATTGTTGCCTTAGACTAGGTACTTAAACCTGAACTGCTGCAGGGATGCGGAAATATGACTGAGCTGTGTTATGACCCTCCTCTCATAATGGATATGTGCTGTTTTTGTCTTCGCTGAGGTAGCGTTGAAGATATCCCCGTACATAAATAGTATGTGGACTTGTTCTTCTTCAAGCCCATTATCTAAACAAGTATACTCTTCTTCTGCACACTCCTTACTGTCAAATACATAAACCTTCATTCTGACAAATGGAGTTTGGTGTGTTTTCCTTCCTTTGTTTTTGCCCTCAGGTACTTCAGTCAATTCCACACTAATAACTCCAGCTCCCAGTAGGCACCTGCTATCGAGTAAGTTTTGATTATTTTTCTCACTTCACATGAAAATTATGTATTAGCTGCTGTTGCTGTATTTTCTGAAAAGAAAAATAGATAAATCCTAAGCATGTTAGACATTTTGTTTTAATATGCAGAGAAAACTAAATTAATTATGAATTAATGACAAAAAGGTAAAAAATATATTAATAAATAAACAAATGTTTAATTCATTGTATATTATCTTGTTCAATTTACTCACAAAGGCTGCATTTATTAAAATTATATTATATTATATTATATTATATTATATTATATTATATTATATTATATTATATTATATTATATTATATTATATTATATTGTTTCACAATTGTTCCCAGAGATGGGTTGCGGCTGGAAGGGCATCCGCTGCGTAAAATCGTGCTGGATAAGTTGGCGGATCATTCCGCTGTGGCGACCCCGCAAGGGACAAAGCCGACAAGAAAATGAATGAATGAATGTTTCACAATTGTAAAGAAATGTTTTCTTTCTTGAATAAATAATCAAATAAAATAGATAAACAATAATACAACATTAATGTGAGATTTGTATTACTATTTGTCAAGATTTGTGTGTATCTAGATGGAGTCCATTCTTCGTACCTCACTTAAATTATCTAGTTGAAGTCAGAATTATTAGCCCCCCTGAATTATTAGCCCCCCTGTTTATTTCCCCCCCAATTTCTGTTTAACGGAGAGAAGATTTTGTCAACACATTTCTAAACATAATAGTTTTAATAACTCATCTCTAATAACTGATTTATTTTATATTTGCCTTGATGACAGTACATAATATTTGACTAGATATTTTTTCAAGACACTTCTATACAGCTTAAAGTGACATTTAAAGGCTTAATTAGGTTAATTAGGTTGACTAGGCAGGATTGGGTAATTAGGCAAGTTATTGTATAACAATGTTTTTTTTTTTCTGTAGACTATCGAAAAACAATATATAAAAAATATAGCTTAAGGGGGCTAATAATTTTGACTCTAAAATGTTTTTTTTTTTTTGAAACTGCTTTTATTCTAGCCGAAATAAAACAAATAAGACTTTCTCAAGAAGAAAAAAACATTATCAGACATACTGTGAACATTTTCTTCCTCTGTTAAACATAATTTAGAAAATATTTAAAAAAGAAAAAAAATTCAAAGGGGGGCTTATAATTCTGACTTCAACTGTAAGACTTAATATAACTGTGTTGTTGTGGGCTACAGGTGTAACACTTGCATGTGTCAAAAGTATTTAGCAAATTATTTAGTTTTGAATTTAGAGTTGATTTTCTTTATTATAATAGGCTAGCCTAAGCCTATTCAAGTTTCTTAATCTGCATAAGGAATAACTGGCTGTTTTAATTTATTTTGTATCAAAAAACATTTTGATATTGGTAAAGGTCTCTGCAACTTATGCGAAGCATCAACCGTCATAATAACTGTCAAAATATGTGCATGACTGCATAAATTATTTCTTAAAAAAAAAAGTCAAATATTGTGCATGTCTATTATTAAACACAAATTGTTCTAAAGCTGGTACCTTAAAATAGTACGCGTTTGTTTCTAAAAAGTCCATATTAATAAATGTTCTCCTTGAACCCCTTGGGGAGAACCACCCCCCTGACCGTCTTTGTACTTTTATTTCGGAGTGCAGATTGCATATGTTTTATTTACATATATATATATATATATATTCTGTGTGGAGTTTGTATGTTCTCCCTGTGTTCAAGTGGGTTTCTCTGGGCGCTCCGGTTTCCTCCACAGTCCAAAGACATGCGGTTCAGGTGAATTGGGTAGACTAAAATTGTCCGTAGTGTATGAGTTGACAAAAATCACGGTTCGGTTCGATACGACACAGTGGTGTCACGGTTCGGTATGTTTTCGATACAGCAAAAAAAAGAAAAAAGCCAGAGGATTTCTCTGATTGAAATCTTTTTATTGTATGAAAACTAACATCATAAAAGCATTATCTCTCTTCTTTTTTTTTTTTACTTTGAACTAGGGATATCAGTTTCTACAAAATCCCATGATCAATGATCATTCAAATTAATGATCAATTAATCTATTAATCGCTCATTCTTATAAACGATCCATTTAAATCTAGGCTACCAGCCTGTGTTGAGGCTACTGAAGAATGAGCCGAATATGCAATGCATTATGATTCTTGCTTAATCATCACAATGAAAAAATCCCAAACTAGGCTACAAGCTGAGTAGCCTACGTCAGAGGTGAATGCGGCACATGTCTGAATGCTGGCGATAGTTGCATGTAGTGCGCCTGTTTCTAGTTTTCGTCTAATTCCAGTTAGTGATTCCGTGATGTCAGTGTAAATGAGTTGACATGTTCAAATATTACCGCTAAAATAGCTGACTGTCATAGCAGATGTCTGTTTTTTTTTTATCCACTCTCTTGCCATCACCCTCTTAACTTACAGGGAAACCAAAGTGCTCCCAAACGCCAGACCCGCTGTTGGTTATAAGAGGATTACATTAATGTTACTAGCCATTTTGCGAGCTATAGTGCAGTCAGTCCGCGGCACGTTTCCCCCTTTCGCTTTCGTCCACAACAAACCCTGCATCATCTCAGCGCCCCTCGGTCTTCGCTTTCGTCTGCGATAAACCCAGCATCATCTCAACACTCAGCTCCGCTGCCCCCCTCCCCACCCTCCGCCAGTTTTTTTCGGATTGAAAGCAGCATAACTTCTGGTTTGAGTGCCAGTTGAGCTTACTCCGACCTTGAGTGCAGTGTGTGCCTGACTGGAGTAGTGTTTGGAGGTGGGCGGGGAAGGCAGATGTTGCCTGTCACGTCATTTGGGATGCCTTGTTGAGCATTGTTGCACTGAAATCATTATATTCTGTACACTTATTCTTGTTTATCTTTTTAGATATTTGTCTGAATTGTTCGGATCGTAATGCGTACTGAACCGAAAGCCTCGTACCGAACGGTTCGATACGAATATGCGTATCGTTACACCCTTTATATATATATATATATATATATATATATATATATATATATATATATATATATATATATACATACATATATATATATATATATATATATACATATATATATATATATATACAACAAAACAAAAAAAAGTAATTAATTTGCTAATTATGGTGGAAAATAAGTATTCAGTCAATAACAAAATTTCATCTCAAAACACGTAAAGAAGAATTCACAGGTGTGTGAGAGCCAGAAGTCTTGCTTGTTTGTAGGTGACCAAATACTTATTTTACCAAGGAATTTACCAACTACAGTAATTCATTAAAAATTCTACAATGGGATTTTCTGGATTTTATTTTTCATTTTGTCTCTAATACCTGAGGTGTACCTATTATGAACATTGCAGACCTCTTTCATCTTTTTTTAAGTGGGAGAACTTGCACAATTGGTGGCTGACTAAATACTTTTTTGCCCCACTGTAATTTCTCGTCCTGCCTGTGTTTTGATGTATCAGTTCTTGTTGTAAGTGTTTTTGTGTAAATAGATACGCTTTTTTGATAATTCCTGTGAGCCATGACATAATACTGCACCGACAAAGAAGTGATGTTAGTTTCCCCGTTTATTTTCTAATGTTTTTGTAACCACACTTTAATTGGGTTTTGCCGTTGTACGCCAGTTGGCCTGTAGTGTGCTGCTTTGTGTCAAGGACACCTTTTGTGTGTCAGTTTAACATTGGGTCTGGTATCAAATCAAATTATACTTCCACAACTTCTACTATAGGAGGAATGATGGCTCAGTGGTTAGCACTGTTGCCTCACAGCAAAAAGATTGCTGGTTCGAGTCCTGGCTGGGTCAGTTGGCATTTCTGTGTGGAGTTTGCATGTTCTCCCCATGTTTGTGTGGGTTTCCTCCGGGTGCTCCGGTTTCCCCCAGAGTCGAAAGAGAATCGGTAGGTGAATTGAATAAGGTAAATTGGCCATAGTGTATGAGTGTGTCTGTGAATGAGTGAGTGTATGGGTGTTTCTCAATACTGGTTTGCTGCTGGAAGGGCATCTGCTGCGAAAAACATATGCTAGAATAGTTGGTGGTTCATTCTGCTGTGGCTACCTCTTAAATAGAGATAAAGCTGAAGGAAAATGAATGAATGAATGAACTTCTAATATAAACAATTCAGTAATATTGGCCAGTATTGGTCTAAACCAATACTAAGTATTGTAAGTACCATACTAAGTACCAGTCTAGCTTGTAAGTTCCCCAGCATTGCAAGGTAATTAAATTTGCAATAGGTAATTGTCTTCAGAAAAAAAAAAAATGTTATGCTGGTTAAATGTCTCTTTTTAGCAATTGTTAAAGTAAATGGTTCAAATACACATTTTTATATTCTGTGGATGGTGTAGGATTACAATAGACTGTCCTACCTGCCTGTCAAAATATGCTAATACGTACCAAGGATTACGTCATCAATAGGTTCACAAATGTGGTTCAGATCGAGAATAGCAGGCAAACATCAACAACATACTTTCTTTTTTTTATGTTTGGTATCTTAATTACTAACTGTACTATATTTTTTCTCTGTAGTGACTGTTATATATGATATATTGTAGTGATGTTACCTAGTGCACACTCATGTGTTCACGGGTTTTGATGGGAATTTGCAGAATGAGACATGGGTTTTCAGTGCTTTTTCAGTGCTTTCGGAATTTTTCCAAGATCTCCTATCCATAGGTTCAATGTAACCACAATTTTTTTCTTTTTGTGAAGAAGCTGTACTATGCTGTCATTGTGCTGTGGTGCTAAAATAGCGGAATTGTGTTATGTTGCAATAGTGCAATTAACCTTAACTACTTTTCATTACATACAGTTGAAACCAGAAGTTTACATACTCTGTATAAAAAGTAGTGCTGGGCCGTTAACGGCGTTAACGTGCTGCGTTAACGCGAGACTCTTATCGCGCGATAAAAAAAATATCGCCGTTAATCTATTCTCAAAGTTGGGTTGGGAGCTGGGTCTATTCTACGCAAGCTATGATGACTTTCACCTTGATATATTACCGCGGATGTATACCTGACCGGTGAGCCGTCTGCTCTATTGAATCAAATCAGCAGGATGCCTGACTCTAACTGCAGTTTCACTTTTCATTTATTCCTTCGTGACAAACTGGGGTAATATAGACGCAAATACGGAGTAAGGACAGGTGAGAGAGTTATGGAGTTTAATAACGCATGCCAAATGGTAAGAAAAAAAAACTTCCGCATTTCGCGATGTGTGTGTGTGTGTGTGTGTGTGTTTGTGTATGTGTGTGTGTGCAGTCCTTTCTGACAGCCGCGTGTGGACCTTGTCGGAAAAAATGGCGAAAGGTCCTAAAGACCGCGGTGTTTACTTCAATAATGCCACTAAAATCTGCATACTCCACATCTTAATTCCATTTCTGTTTAGTTCAGTGCTGACTTTAGTCAGATTAAGCTCATCAAAATTCGCTGTTTGGAGCTTATGTATGGCTACAGTTCAACATTCATGTTTAACTGAATAAACAGTTAGTAAACACAAGTAAGTAAACACATCTTATTGAACATCATTTATTTTCATCACCAATTATCATAGTAGAACAGTTTCTCAAGCAGTTTGTGATGCATTTTGGAAACATTTTGGAGATGAGACACTGGTCTAATGCGACACCCGGCTTAAGAAACCCGTTCTCAAAGACTTATTATTTGGGTAGCACACATATTCTGAATACCTTCGGCAGAATTCAAATCAGCCATTTTAATCTAGATTAATCTAGATTAATTTTGAAATTAATCTAGATTAATCTAGATTAAAAAAATTAATCTATGCCCACCTATAATAAAAAGGCACATAACCATTAAAAAAAAAAAAAAACTCAGATGTTAATGTGACTAAACTTTTTCTCTTTTAGGTAAGTTACGATTAGCAAATTTGTTTTTGTTCTGCTTCACTGTCTCTTCACTCCACCAATAACTGGTGTGTGGTAAGCGCACTGGCGCCGTTGTCCTGTGGCTGCCGTCGCATCATCCAAGTGGATGCTACACACTGGTGGTGGTGTGGAGAGACCCCTCTCATGATTGTGAAGCGCTTTGGGTGTATGGTCATACACAATAAATGCGCTATATAAATACACATTACATTATATTACATTAATAGCACAATAATCAGAGAGATATTTTTTGAGAAATTGTTATAACTTTTCTTGAAAGTCAAGTTTACATATAATAAGACTATTATGCCTCTAAAAAAGCTCAGATGATGGTGTCAAGGTTTTGGAAGTTTCTGATTGGCTAATTGACAACATTTGAGTTAATTGTAGGCACAACTGTAGAATAGTATTTAAGGAAAACCTCAAACACACTGCTTCCTTGAGTGACAACATGGGTAAATCAATAAGCCAGAATCAACAAAAAAGCCAGATTACAATTTGCTAAATTACACTGAAAAAATACAACTTTTGGGAGACATGTCCTGTGGTCTGATGGAACTAAGATTGAACTGTTTGGCCATAATGACCAGTGTTGCATTTGGAGAACAAAGGGGAAAGCTTAAAAGCCTAGGAACACCATCACAACTGTGAAGTATGGGGACGGCAGCATCATGTTGTGGGGCTGTTTTGCTGCAGGAGGGACTGGTCCGCTTCACAGCATAGATGGCATCATGAAGAAAGAACATTATGTAGAAATACTGAAGCAACATCTCAAGACATCAGCCAGGAAATTAAAACTTGGCCACAAATGGGTCTTCCAAACAGACCCTAAGCATACTGCCAAATTAGTTAAAATGTGCTTTAAGGACAACAGAGTGAATGTTTTGGAGTGGCCATCACAAAGCCCTGACTCCAATCCTATAGAAAATTTGTGGGCAGTTGAAAAAGCTTGTCCGAGCAAGACAGCCTACAAATCTGACTCAGTTACACCAATTCTGTCAGGAGGAATGAGCCAAAATTCCTGCAAACTATTGTGAGAAGCTTGTGGAAGGAGACCCAAAACATTTGACATTTGTCATACAGTTTAAAAGCAAAGCTAAAAAAATGCCAAGGAAATGTATGTAAACTTTTGACTGTCTAGAAATTAATTAAAAAAAATCTCCAATCTCATTATTCTGGCATTTAGCAAATGTAAATTATTTAGGTAACCCTAACGGGCCTAAAATAGTAAACGTTTAGAATAATTTAACACCAGACATTTAAACAAAAAATGGTTATGTTCTTTTTTTTGGAGTGTATGTAAACTACAGGTTTCAACTGTAAATGTGTCCTGACATAATAGATAATGTGTGCTTTACCAATAGGCTATTCAGGCTATACGTTATTAAAGCACACTGTTTCAACTCTACTTAAAATTGTAAGGCAACATAAGGCAACTTATTTTGAGTTGACTCAACTTTAAAATCCAGTACTGTAGTTGACTTGATTTAAGTTGAGTCAACTCAAAAAGCAGTGCAACAAGTTGTCTTACAACTTTGTTGTCAATGATTTTATACACTGTGATTAAACAAATAAAATAAAGCTCTTTACACTTTTAAATTATTTATTACTCTCATTTCTACAACCTAAACATGCATATTGTGATGCTGGATTGTAATGTAATTTGATTATTTCTGTTTTCTGTTTGTATCACACTGGCAAAGTCTGTTTCATCATCATTACCATCCAACATTTGACCTGCTGCAGTTTATTTCACTATGAGATTCACAATTGGATCCAGCTTCTTATTTATTGTGACAGTGACACTCGCTGTGAGAAAGGCTGCAGGCGGAGTGATGCAAATTGTGAGGAGGTTCCCGTGAAGATAACGGTAGATTATTTGTAGTATTCATATTCAGAATAAATGAGTGAATGAATCAATACATAAAACACAAACAAATATATTTATACAGTAAAGATGTTGCCACTCATACTCTTAATCCCAAAAATAACCAGCAAGCCCATTTTAAGGTTAATCCTTTTCTTTAAATCCCATTTTTATAGTTCTAGACTGAGTTGGAGTTCTCCCTAGTGGCACCACATGCCATCTCATACCTTTGCTAGCTCATATACAGCATCACAATCTATATAAAAACCTGGCCTTTTTCCAACATCAACACTAGAATCCTTCACAAGCTAAAGCAATACCTGCTCGCCACTTACCCTGTTGCCTTGACAGCACCTGACCACGTTCCCTCATAGTGGCATGATTAGTGAGGTGAAACACTATCTCTGTAAGACTATGTGACAACTCTGGCACTTTATCTAGGCCTGGGCTCAGTTGCCCTTAGCGCCTAGGATGGGAAAGTATGGAAGTGCGGTAACGATGAGCTCTTAACAAGCTGTGCTGGAAATGGAGAAAGGCTCTTTAAAAATAGCGCTGGCTTCGTTACCCTCTATCTCACAGCCCTGCCATTGAGACGGAGCCATATGGATAGGGCCCTGTGGGGGAGCCGTAACAAGGGGATATAACGGTGACATTACCTGAGTCTGCATTCCCACGGCCTCTGAAGGATTGGAAGGAAGCCATTGAGACGTATTGGACATTAATTTCTTCTCTTTGAATGTATGTTGTGTTCCTACAGGCATACGGCTGACAAATGTGTGTGACAAATGAGCTTATGTGTGGGCGAGAGATCCCACAAGAGAAGGGGATGGTCTTTAAGTATGCAACTATACAATAGCACAACAACCTATCAGAAGTGTGGGGCTTTGTGTGTATGAGGTACGCAAAGGCATTATGCTAAAATATGACCGGGGGGCTCATTAGGGGCGACGTTGTGAGGCCTGCTCGCCCTTGTTTGTGCACGACTGCGTCTGTCTCCTCACACGCACCTCTGCTTCATTAGAGGCGACAGCGTCAGGCAGGGCGACTGCAGGCAGATTCACCCCCCACCTGGGATCATGTATAAATCAGTCCCCCGTGCTGCACATATTCCCCCGCTTTTCCTTTCTCTTATTTTTCTCACACCTTTATTTTCTGCTGAACCAGCGAATGCTTTGCCGGGCTTGCCACAGCTGATATGTTTGTATTTATTTGTCCTGTCATCCACACCGCTCTCTTTTTCTTTAAGGAATGACAGAGCGGCTCATCTTAAATATTATAGACAGAAATACAGATGAATGGTGTTTTTCATTGTGCCTAAATTGAGTAATAGGCATGCACAGCAAAGATATTATGCTAAGAGAAGAATTGTAATGTTGAAAGACTGTAATGTGTAGACCAGCTTGTTTGTATTTGATTACAGTGGTTTATGTAACTGAATACTTTTTCTCTGCCTGAAGGAACAATGCTATTAAAGGCAAAGAGTGTCATTTCTGATCCACTTGCAGCTCCTAACATTCATTCATTCATTTTATTTTCGGCTTAGTCTCGTTATTAATCAGGGGTCACCACAGAGGTATGAACAGCCAACCTATCGAGCATATGTTTTACGTAGCGGATGCCCTTCCAGCTGCAACCCATCACTGGGAAACACCCATACACTCTCATTCAAACACATACACTATGGACAATTTAGTTCACCCATTTCACCTATAATGCATGTCTTTGGACTTGTGGGTAAAACTGGAGTAACTGGAAGAAACCCACGCCAACAAGGGGAGAACATGCAAACTCCACACAGATATGCCAACTGACCAAACGGCAACCTCCCGCTCTCCCCCGGGAAGCCAATGGGGGGGGGGGGGGGGTGCATTGGTAAATTGGCCGTTTTTACAGCTGATAAAAACATGTTTACAGCCTGGTACAAACGATGGCTTTGGTGCATAAAGCTATGATTACCCTTCATGACAACTGTGAGGAGGGTGAATTTTTTTATAACTCATCCGTTTCGTTTTTATTAAGTTATATTAAGTCTGCATAATTAAGGGCGTGGCCACTTGAGTGACAGCTAGGACTAGCTGCTCACTGTCTCGTCACCTCAGCTGATTCTGACTATTTAGCCGCTGAACTCGTATTTTTGTTTTGGTTAATGTTTCTTTACACAGTCATTTGCCTTTTGGAATTTTTTCCTGCAATTATCAGATGATATGGCATGCTGTGTGGAATTAATTGTGCTTACAAACCGTTCAAGTTGCTCCATTTCCCAGGTGAGTGAAATTATATACTTATATACCATATCTATGAATGCATTTGTTTTATTTAAGATCATTTATCATTTATAATGTTCTTTAGACCTGTAATGCACTGCAGAATCTGACAGATTGATTAGCTGTAGGTTATAAAACAGTCATCTGAAGCGTTGTCATACAGTGTTAGTGCTGGATTTTATAAACAGCCATGCATTTACTAACACAGACTATATCTGAAGTGTTTGGAAGTAATTCGCGTTTTCCTCCTATAGAAAAACGTCATAAGAACAATAGTGGCTCAATGTGTAACAACAGTGTTTTTAAAAGTCTAAACACTTTATTGATATAGTGTACAACCAAGCACATGTGGTCAGAACACAAACAAGTCACAGGTAATGAAGTATTAAGCGTTCTCCCAAAGTAAAAAGTCTGTCTAAGCCAGGTCGAATGGCAAAACGCTGAGAATCAAGCATGGGTCTGTAGCTCCGCTCACTCTCCGCCTCTTTGCCCATGTTTGGTATCCCACGTTTGGTACGATGATGCGCTAACAAAATGGGGACGGTTGGCCGCGCCTACTTGTAGCTTCTTTTGCAGTGTTCAGAAACCTATAAGTGACGTCACGGATATTACGTCCATATCTTTTACAGTCTATGCAACTGACCCAGCCGAGGCTCGAACCAGTGACCTTCTTGCTGTGAGCCGACAGCACTACCCACATATATATATATATATATATATATATATATATATATATATATATATATATATATATATACTTTCTGTGTGGAGTTTGCATGTTCTCCTTGTAGGTTTCCTCCGGTTGCTCTGGTTTCCTATAAAGTCCAAAAACATGCAGTATGTGAATTTGATAAGCTAAACTGGTCACTGTGTATGAGTGTGTGTGAGACAGTGTGGGGGTGTTTCCCAGCACAGGGGGTTCATGAGTTGTTGTACTCTTGATGCTGGGTTGTGGCTGGAAGGGCAGCATAAAACATATATCAGTCCCAAACATGCCAGAGTTTAATATACCAAATAAAAAAAAGAACTGAGTAAATTTTAGTTGAGTAACTTTTACTCTGTCGCCTCACAGCAGGAAGGTCACTGGTTCGAGTCCCGGCTGGGTCAGTTGGCATTTCTGTGTAGAGTTTGCATGTTCTTCCCATGTTCCCCCACAGTCCAAACACTTGCACTATAGGGGCATTGAATAAGCGAAATTGGCTGTAGTGTACAGGTATGTGTGTGAATAAATGTGTATGGGTGTTTCCCAGTACTGGGTTGCATCTGGAGGGGTAAAACATATGTAAAACATATGCTGGATATGAATTTATTCATGAATTCATTCCTTCGTTCATTTATTCATTTCCCATAAATATTTTGTCTTGAAAAGTGTTTCAGCACTGGTGTCAAAACTACTCTTTATATGTCTAAATATTATGTTATACTGTAAATATTTTTATGTAGTATGTAATAAAAAGTTTATGACATTTATACGACTTTTAATGGCTTACTGGGCACATTTATCTAAAACAAAATGTCACTTTAATACTTTAATTTCAGATATAATAAAAACATCCTTGTAGAATAGTCTTGAAAACACACTTACACAGAATCTAATGAAATTGCACTCATTCTGTGGGTTTTATTTATTTATTTTTCCCTTCGTGAGTATAACTGGGAAAACCAATAATGTTCCAATCTGGAGCATCAACAAAAAACATTACAACACAGTCAGCAAGTAATTATTCCCCACTCGCTCTGTGAATTCACTATATTCCTGTAAATCATTAGACACATTCTGAGCGTTTAGAGTACTGAGCGAGCACTGTTGTGTTTTCATGAAATAAATAAATATTGATGCATGCTCCACTGAACTGTTTTGCTAATTAAATACATGCTTACTTAAATCCAGTGACAGCTGGAATCTTACAGCAAACAAAAGAATAATCTTTTTCTTCACTAAAAAAAATAAATATTTGATTTCAAATCGGTTGACAGTAAAGTAACATACAATTAGTTTATGGTTTAATTAATATGATTCCAAATGGATCCTCCTCTGGCAAGTTAAAAGAACTCACAGGGCGAGCTCAGAGGAGGCAGCTGTGCCACACGCATAGAGAAGAAACTGCATGATGGGCAAATAAGACCCTCAAGGCACATTCCCAGCGATCTCATTTCTGCTTGTCATTCTGCCTTGCAAGTGCAATCATCTGACACTTAACCCAGCAAAACAGAGAGCAGCTCTTGTTTATCGTATTGCTAATATTATTGTCTATATAACTTATTAGTAAATAATTCATAGACAAATACATCTTTGACTTAGAGAGCACAGAGAGGTTAAGATGGTACTGCAGATGGTCACCAGAAAACATCTAGACATCTACAATCAATCAATCAATCAATATACTATTTATTATTTAACCAATATATTTGGATAATACATTTAATAATATGTTAAATACATTTAATAATAAGATACAGCTAAGGACTTTATCCAGCTAAGGCTTAAATATGAAAGTGTGCCGTGTTTAAAACTATTGATTCATCATTAAAAGAGTCGACTCAGAGTGGTTCAAATGAATCGTTGGGGAAACAAATCTTAAGCCGTGTTGGCTTGGCGTCGATACAGAACTCAAGCCCTGCCCAGTTGTTGTGCGCTCAGACCCAGGTAAATTGAAAGCCAGTGTTCTGCCCACAAACACTGTGGAAAGAAAAAGAAGAAGACAAACACTGTAGCAGATCCCGGTTGAATCAAGTCGCGAAGACGCTGTGCTCTGAAGTGTGAGGGGAAGTTAGTGTTATTTTTCCTACCCAAAGATGAGGCTGTGAAGAGTCATTGGTTGAAGTTTATTTTTGAAAAACATACCTCAGCATTATAGCCCCAGCCTTGTGCTGTGTTCCCGTCATTTTTCTGACGAGTGCCTCAGCAATCTACACGCTTACTATGGGGGATGCACCGGCCATTTGTTAAAGGAAGGATCAGAAAAGACTATTGATGTATGGGACTTTGTCAGAGCTTGACAGGAACTTTACAGTGCAAAGTTCATGGATCAGTTTCTTCCTCCATTTCACAAGTGTAAGTAACTTAAGTGCGATTAAAATGGTTGTCTCCTTTTTTTCTTTAGCTTGCAAATGATGTGTTTAAAGGTGCAGTAGGTGATCTGCCAAAATGCTAACCGGTTAGCATAATATATTTGAAACAATCCCTCCCTTGCCGTCCAAAGCCACACCTCCTGAAACACGAACACGCCCACTGTGACATGACTGCAGACAACCCACTAGTTCATGTCATTCACCAGTTAGAAATGTAGTTAGTGGTTGGCCGGCAGCAAGTAGGAATTACACCTATTACTAAGCCATACTTACAAGCCATTTCAGAGCAAATATTCAGAGTAGCGTGGTAAACAATATAGGGAGCGCGTCACAGGTTATCATTTTTCAAAAATGAACCAATGTGAATAAAAAAATCAACTTCAGCTCAGTAAAGCAGGCTAGGCCGAATAGCGCGGTTTACTTCTGTTTTGTTGTTAACCCTCGTGTCGTGTTCACATCTTAACCCTTACTTTAGTGTTAGAAAGAAAGAAAGAAAGACAGAAAGAAATAACAGACACCTGTCTGGTCTGTGTGAAGATATGATACATTGTTTTATCAGGAAGTTGATTCACGTTGGAGGATCTCATGGCAATTCATAGCTTACTGATTTAGTGCACTGTAAAAAAATAATCCGTAAAATTTACGATAAAAAACCGGCAGCTGTGGTTGCCAGTATTTAATTGTAAAAATCATAGTACAAACCGTTAAAGTAATTTCTCATTTTTTACAGTAAACTACCGTATTTTATTAATTTATAGATGTAATATGTCTGTATTTTAAATTAACAACATCTACGAATCTTTTGTTACACAGATAGACATAATACAGCCATATGCAGATCGTGATGAGAAAGTTCATACATAATAAACCAATGCTCATCACAAACAACTTGCCCCACAATCAGAAAAGTGTATCAGTGTAAAGAAGGTGCTCAGTGTCATTCACACAGCTACTAAACACCAGTATGGTAACACACATAAAATTAAAGTCATGAAATAAACATTGTTTATCAACATTAGATGTAACATAAATCTCTAATGAACATCACTGATGGGGAAACAACTAAAAAGATCCATAGTAATGTCAACAAAAAGCATAAAAAGTGATGTGCCATACAGGGAATTCTGGGAAAGTCAATTTACGGTTATTCGCTGTATATATTAAGGAAACATACTGTTAACCAGGTTACGGATTTTTACTGTAGCATTTAAATGCCGTTGAAATCACGGCCATTTTATATACTGTTCAGTCTGAAATGTGTGAGTTAGTGAGTGAGTTGGGGTAGTGTGTATGGTGATGTTTTTTCTGTCTGATGGATGAATATAGTCTGGATACCCATTCATTTCCTATGGCGGTCACTTTTGACCGGGAACACCACAGGTGTAACAAGGTAGATTAAAACACTCAAAATTGAATGAAAGAGGTGATCATCACTTTTATGTTCAAGTGCATAGCGTGGAGGACATGATAAGGCCTTGAGGCAATCAGATGTAAAACACAATATTTATGAGCGTTTTAAGTTGTAAATCGGTCTGATTTGACCCGAACACAAAAGGAAGGTTAAACTAAATAAAAATCTACATTATCGATGCTGTAAAAGGTCCCTTATGAAACTGAAAATAGTCACATCAATCTGTCGCCGGAAGAGTTCCGTGGCTGAACAACACTTCAGTGCATATAACCCATTCAAGATACATCACAATCTACATCATCTTTGCCTGACTAAAATTGTTTAAAAACATAGCATTACCTGTCTAAAAGAAATACCTCAGCCATGGTGTCATCCTTCCTCCAGTGTACAAAACAAACTTCAATATTGATTCAGGATATTCAAATGTTTTGATTCAGCATTTAATTTCATTTGGTTCAGCCACTGTGATTGTCTCGTGTGCACATGAAGGCGTGACACGCACATGATCGATTGGAGTGAACAGAGATGCGCCGTTGTACAAATCTACATTTGCTGACAGACAGTTAGGCTACTTTTTAGAACTATGAGAAATGTCGGCCCGCAATATTTAATTGGATGAACCTTTTTTAGTCTTATGCCTTACCCAGAATATAAAAATACATATGAATACATTTAGATAATTAACTTTAATCATTACTATTGGAATGTGAAGAGATTTTCAACCAGCACAACAAAAAATGTTTCTGAAGATAATCACCTACTGCATCTTTATTTATTTTTTGTTTTTTGTAACCGCTCCACATGGCTTGTAGTGTATCTGGTTAACTCGTTATATTCTCATATCACATCTAAAACCAAGTTGAAAACGCAACGCGTGCCGCTTTGTTCACGGATTTAAATGCGTTTGTGAGCTCGCAATCCACTGCTGTTTGTTGTTGTTATGGCCACCGTCAGCTGTTCCTACACACGTGTGTCAGTCAAGTTTCAAAATAGTTCAGCTTTTGCCGCTGTGTGGATTAATACTGAATGAATGTCATGGTTAAGAATAGAGCAATATGCTGGTGTTAAGCTGCATTGCCTTGATGCACGCCTGCATTGGACTCACATATACTCTGCACTCTGACTACTACAAAATTGTTGATAAGTTGTGGTGGGCATTTCTCTCTGTCTCGCTCTGAATGCAGTCGACCAATCGCAACAGATTGGGTCATCGGACCAATCAGCGCAGATTAGCATCATGCTAAGGATGGGGTTTGGGAACAAATGAATCACTAAACGAATCATATGAGAGCTGTTGGGATAATTAGGTAAAATAAATGCATATAATAGTGTTTTTTGACCTTGAAGCATATCACACTGTTGTTGGAGACCCCCAAGACCTAAATATGACCTAAATGATAAATAGGGCCTCTTTAATAATATGTATATCAAACAACATGAAATATGTATATGAAATAACATGAAATCCTGAACCATTTGTACTATATGAATGGATATTTTAATGATCTAAATATTACATTATGAAATAATGTTATGTTAACAACGATAAACTTCATAAGAAAGACACAAGCAAATTTTAAAGATATGTTTGCCATAGTCATAATTAATGCATTTTCTTACAATATAGAATTAGGGTTAGGTTTAGGAGTTTTGCACTGAGCCAGACCAGTTGTGCATTTCTCTATGTTGATTTGGCCCAAATGTTCACTAGATCTGATTCAGTTCTATTCTGAATCTTGTTCAGAACTGTGTATAATCTGGGCCAATTTATGTCATAGGTTGTTCCAGATCTGGCCCAGTATTGTGCTGGATCTGGGTCAGTACATTTTATAAATCATTTTTTTTATATTTTATGCTCTGAATCTCATCCAGTACCACATGCCAGATCTATGCTGGTTCATTTCATACTTTGTTCTGAATCTGGTCTAGTTCATTTAATGTGTTTATATTTATCTACATAAAAAGTGCATAGTGTAGCTAAAAACAGAGTGTAATAATGATTTACAAATTGACAAAGCAAAACATTAAAATCCGGTGAGACATGCAGCCACACTTACCTCCCATGAGGGATCTGCAAAAAAGGACAGATAATGTCATTAGTTTTGTTAAGTTCCACAGAAGCACTGTTATATAATCATTTAATTAGTACATTGCAGTGCACATACTGCAAACACAGAGGAGTATTGTCCAGTGTTACCGTCATCATGTATTCAGACACACGCTTTATGTTTACATTTATTCATTTAGCAGACATTTTATCCAAATTGACTTACAAATGAGGACACATGATGTGACAGTTAAGATAATTAGCTAAACAATTTACATCTGTGCCTAACTGATAGATTATCTGCTTGTGGTCCTCTATTGTTAATAAAACCATCATTTCAAGCTTAATAATGAGTCTGTGCTTTTAAGGTAAGGTAAAAAAAAACACTTTGACTGTGTTTACTAAAGGATTACATTTTAAATGAATTGTATGCTTTTTAGCTTTGTATTTGTTAAAACATTACAGAATATCTTGAAACTAAATCCACTTAAAACTCTAAATCATATATCAATGATTTGTAAATCATTGCACTCTTCTACCTTTTTTTAATTACCACTTTGCACAATATTAAAACTTTTTGTGAAACAGTGTTGTAAATGAGCATTTATAGTATAACATATGCTAACAATTTACTTTTCTTTGAAATGGTGCTTAGACAATAGACAAAGAACTGTTATGCTGCGTTCACATCAGACGCGGAAGAAGCATCAAGCGTGAGTGATTTACATGTTAAGTCAATGCAAACGTGCGAATAAGCATCCTGCGGCGCGAATGATGTGAATTCCCTGCTGAAAAATCCAGCTTAAACCAGCCTAAGCTGGCTGGCTGGTTTTAGCTGGTCGACCAGCCTGGTTTTAGAGGGGTTTTGGCCATTTCCAGGCTGGTTTCCAGCCATTTCCAGCCTGGTCTTAGCTGGTCAGGCTGGGAGAGTTGACCAGCTAAAACCAGCTTGACCAGTCAAAACCACCTATGTCCAGCTTAAACCAGGCTGGTCAAGCTGGTTTTAGCTGGTTTAAGCTGGTCATTTTCCAGCCTGACCAGCTAAGACCAGGCTGGAAATGGCTGGAAACCAGCCTGGAAATGGCCAAAACCCCTCTAAAACCAGGCTGGTCGACCAGCTAAAACCAGCCAACCAGCTTAGGCTGGTTTAAGCTGGATTTTTCAGCAGGGTTGCGCCGTGCAAATTAAACGTTTTGCGCGTTTGACGCGCAAATCACTTGAGTTCCAAAATCTGAACTTCTGCGGACGTACGCGCTGCATTAACCAATCAGGAGCTAGCTCTTGTGGCGGCATGGTTGTGACGTAGCACCTGTTGTTGGTGTCCGGGCAGACAGAAGCCCTGCCCATGACGCGAATGAAGCGGAGCTTGATGCACGAATGAAGCGAGTAAACTCAAATGTTCACGCGTCTATTTACATGCGAATATCTTGATTGATCCGCGCGTTCCACGTCTGGTGTGAACACAGCATTATGCTGCGTTCACACCAGACGCGTAAGAAGCATCAAGCGTGAGTGATTTACATGTTAAGTCAATGCAAACGCGTGAATAGACATCCTGCGGCACAATACAAGCAAATGGCACGGCGCGAATGACGCGAATTGCACGAGTTTAAAAAAATGAACTTCTGCGGACATTCGCACCGCATTAACCAATCAGGAGCTTGCTCTTGTGGGGGCATGATTGTGACATAGTACCTGTTGTTGGTGTCCCGGGGGAAATCTTCCAGCCGACACAGACAACAGTTCATCAAACTGGGCTCGACTCATTCAGAAGCACTGCTGAAAGCCTCCGTCATCCAGGTTAAGTTTCTGGAGGAGTTTATGAGCTCACAGAGCTGGGTGCACCTCTGAAAGGATCTAGTGGACTCAGACACTGCTACAAACGTATCGACGCTGTATTTCAGCCTTCATAAAGCACATAAACACAGTTATTTTCTCAATAAAATCCATGTTAGCCATTTAGCAATGAAGCTATAGTCACCGGGCAGACAGAAGCCCTGCCAATCACGCGAATCCGCGTCTGTTCTGAAGTAAATTTGACGCGCGAATGAAGCGGATTTGATGTGCGAATGAAGCGGATTTTGACGTGCGAATGAAGTGAGTAAACTCAAATGTTCATGCGGCTATTTACACGCAAATAGCGCAATTTATCTGTGCGTTCCGCGTCTGGTGTGAACACAGCATTAGTTTACAAATGACCCAAGACATTTATTGCATGTAATTCCCACTTTTGTCACTAACCTTTCATCATTTGATTGTTGAAAGCCAATCAAGGCCTAAAACATGGAGATTATATAGGTAAATAAAATATGGGACTACATATTAAGTGAATTTGGATCCCAGTATATTTCAGATTTTAAAATGTGTTGAACTGCTGCATTTGTTTTTATGCAGAGATTAATTCATTCATATTCTTTTTGACTTAGTACCTTTATTAATCAGGGGTCTCCACAGCGGAATGAACCGCCAACTTATCTAGCATATGTTTTACGCAGCAGATCCCTTTCCAGCTGCAACCCAACACTGGGAAACACCCATACACACTCTTTCACTCACACACTTACACACTACGGCCAATTTAGTTTATTCAGTTCACCTATAGTGCATGTCTTTGGACTGTGGGGGAAAACGGACCACCCGGTTAAGGAGACATGGAAATGCCACACAGAAATGCCAACTGACCCAGCTGGGGCTCGAACCAGTGACCTTCTTGCTGTGAGGCTGTCATGCTAACCACTGCACCACCGTGATGCCCCTTTAAGCAGAGATCATTCAGATTATTCTTATGTTTGAAGCTTGGTGAACATTAAGACATTATATTATCAAGTGATATTTTGTTCAGTATACTAGTTTAACTGTATAAATTACTCAGTACTTTTGGACTTATGATGTTTATGACTGTTGTTAAAGGTGCTGTATGTAAGTTTTTGACTCTTCTAAAGCATAAAAATACCATATTATGTGTGCAGATATTTAAGAAACATCCCAAGTGAACATACTTGTTTAACTGAAAAACAATGCTGAAGTCAGATATTCTGCTTTGAAAATGGGTTTTCCGTGCCGGAACTCTGTCTTTGTTTAGATAAATTTCATATGCACATGCCAGTTTAGCCAATTATATTTCAGCACCCTGGGTTGCCTTGTTGGAAAACAGCGTATTTCATTCAGTCATTCAGAAAGACTCTGAAAGCATGCGTCCGTGACCAAAAAGAACAGTATGGGAGACAGATGCAGTTCCACATGAGGTTATTAATTAGCAAATTACATAAATATTATGAACGTAAACATTAGGTGAGCAGGTTACATTGTAACCGCGTGTCCTAACAACACGCTGTGACGAGAGGCAGTGATCAGCTATTTGGCTGTTTGCACCAGACGAGACATGGCAGAAATGTAAATACAGCCTTTCAGAAGCACAGAATATGCACTCGCTCACGAAACGGTAAGGTTTAGAATCTATTTAATACATGTTAACCCACTTTAACATCAATGTAGATGCTGAATCACTCATATGTGTTTAGTTCTAAAGTTCAATTTCAGACGGTTTATTGTATTTTCAAGATCTGAGGTGAACTTTCTGCTTTCAGTATATGGCAACAAATGCCATGTAAAATGCATTCAAACTCGCATTGTTAGCATTTAGCACAGAATAAAGCACGCAAGGCTTACCTGAGGTGATCTAGCTGTCATAGGTTTCTGTTGTTCAGCTGTGAGAAATAGAAGCCATTTCTAATATATCAATTCGAGGTGTTGGTTAGGACAAAAACTCCTTTTAATATGGAAAATATTCCCTCTATCGCGTGTCGTTGCTTTTATTTAGAACAGAGTTTAAATCAATCGCTCCTGTACACAATCTGGCATCCTAGCGTACTTATATTATGATCCAGGAGTGCAATACCTAGTTCAACCACTGGGTGTCAAACTTACATACTGCACCTTTAAAATTTGAAATTGGCATAAGACACAAGTGTCAAACTCAGTTCCTGGATGATCACAGCTCTGCACAGTTTAGCTTTTACCCTGATTAAACACACCTGATCAAATTAATTGAGTTCTTCAGGCTTAATTGAAACCCAAGTGTGTTGAAGCAGGGCTGCTACTAAACTCTTGTGTTTGACACCCCTAGTATAATAGAAGATATTTAATCATGTATCTGAGAAAATGCTTGCAATTCTAGATAGGTATAGTGTTTATCAATACATCAAAACTTATACACAACTGTTCTCTCTTGTTCAACCTGATTAGCTGATAGCTGTGCAATAGTGATGGTGAAATAAAGCTTTCTGAACCAGTTAACCGCTTCCAATTGTATTAGAAAAAAGGTTCGTTACTCAAAGCTTTCCAAATCAGAGCTCGACGAGAACCCTCTGATGGTTAAAGTGTGGGAAAGCACTAGGTGCGTTGGACATGAAGCACAGCTGCAGCCGATGATCAACGAGATTAGCCGTGCGCAGGCCGAGGCGGAGTTTGAAACAGAGCCGTCAAGCCAGACACTTCGGGGCTCGAAGTTGCTGCTGTCATGATGACCGATCACAGGGTCATTAATTTAGTTGTTTATTTATTGCAATAAACAAAAAAGATTTACAGTACACATAAAACAGAATACAGTCTCTACAAGTTCATTTTTTAAACAAGGGAATTATTAATTAAATCTAAGTAGCTTATGTAACAAACACATGAGAATAAGGGGAGAGAGTACATAAAAAGTAAATACATATCCATAAATAGGCCTATTAAACAAAACAATAAGCACAAATTCTTGGAGTTTAAGCATCAGTTTTTGGGCTACTAGATGTTGAATGCTATGTCAATACTGTTCCAGTGCTTGTTTAAATATGCTAAAAAAGGGTTTACATTTATTTACATTTATAAATATTTAACTTCCCAATATATATTAGTGTAAAACCCAAAACAAGGTGTTTTGATTAAGTCTTAAACACTGATTATTTTGGATAATAGAAACATTTTTAAAAAAAGCACTTTAATCCATAGAGATTGAACAAAAGGACCACAATAACTAAATAGAAAATACCAGGTACATCACTGTCATTTTTAACATTTCTGCATAAATGGCTTAACAGGAAATAAAATATTTTATAATCATATATTGTTATATTTAATAAAATATTTTTTTACTTAATTTGTTAAGAAATCTTCATAGGGGTGTCAGGATCAATGATGATAATTATTTTATTATAAGTCTGTAAGACTTATCATTCATTCATTTTCTTGTCGGCTTAGTCCCTTTATTAATCCGGGGTCGCCACAGCGGAATGAACCGCCAACTTATCCAGCACGATTTTACGCAGCGGATGCCCTTCCAGCCGCAACCCATCTCTGGGAACTGTAAGACTTATTTGAGTTAATATTTGGTCATTCACTAAAATGTAAAATACAGTAGTCTGTATAAAAAAAAGGCCAAATAAACCTGTTCAAACAATCTAGACAAATTATTTAACAAAAGATGATACTGCAGTAAAATATTTGTAGTATTTTAATAAGCATGATGTGTACAAGATAGAGAGGGTGTGAACAGTTAATTGTTGGTTTTAAAATTTGGGAATGGGAATTTGTGCAGTAATAAACCCGAAACACAAGTGGTTGTTGTCATGCTGTGAACTCGGCCAATCATGTAACATCAGTCTCATCATTGCAGTTCCAGCAGTCGCACTTCAGATGCTGCGCATGCTGACTCAATCGTCTGATCTCGGAGCGCTGTCGTGGTACTTTGATGCCACATGTGACAGTCACATGGCGTCAGCGCAGCGTCAATCCGGCCAAAATTTCTAACCGGCATGCACCGCTTTAAGACAGATTTCGATCGATCTGCGCAGCGCTGCATGCAGTCAAACGCACCTACTATGTTGTAGTGATGGGTCGTTCTTGAACGATTCATTCGTTTTGAACGAATCTTCAATATGACACAGGAAATACGAGTCCTCTCACGGAGTGACTTGTTCATCCGCGCATGCGCACATTTGTGCAGGTGATATCGTTCATTTTTTCAAGTCTTTTGAGTCATTCATCATGGAAAGGCAGAAGCCAATCATTTGCGTTTAAAGCCAGAAAGAGATTTGATCCGTTCATCTCTTGAGTCCTCTAACAAGTTTGAGTCATTCGTTCATCACGGAAAGGCCAGCCAATCATAAGCGTTTAGAGCCGGAAAGAGATTTGATCCGTTCATTTCTCAAGTCCTTGGTCTGAGTCGTTCAACACGTGAAAGGCAGAAGCCAATCATATGCATTTAGAGCCGAGAAGAGATTTGATCCATTCATTTCTCGAGTCCTCGGCTTTGAGTTATGTCTCTTTACATTCTGTCACGTGATGAACGAACCAGAAGACTCGAAAGATGACCTAATCATGGCTCTTTTCGGCTCAGACTGTGCACATTGGTTAAGATTATATGTGACTCTCAGTGTGAAGTGAACGAACCACTGAAATTTGAAGACGTGAAGAGGTGAGCTGAGCAAGGAGACAAAAATATCTTCATAGACAAAAAAGCAGGTAAACAATGAATTATTATTTTCTCCTCCTTATAACATTCTATTTATGACTTGTTTGTAGTGTGATCAACCTTGGGCTAGTTGTAGATGTTTTTGGAAGCAATTCGTAACATTTTAATAATATTTTGGCAAATTGAACGAAATGACTCAAAAAAGGATTCGTTCATCTCGATGAACAAGACTCAAAGATCCGAGTCAATAAAATGATCCGAACTTCCCATCACTACTGTGTTGCAAAGATGTCAAACGTTCCCAACTGACCAACTCATTCATGTAGTAATACAACAATAGTAATATAAACAAATTACTTGATTAATGTAGTATTTTACACATAAGGTATGTTACATTACATGACAGGTGACTGTAGTAAAATCCAAGGTATTCAAAAGTATTTACGTTTATCATATTCTTGTCGGTCCTACACCCACACACTCATTCCTAGCGGGGATCGAATTGGCGATTCCTGCATGGGAGGCGAATGTTCTAAAGAGAAGGCTATGACAGTGGGGCTTTTGTGCTGTGCTTGCCAGCTGGCCTCCGTTACACACTATACTACAATATGCAATGGTCTTCTTTGAAAATAGTTACAAGAAAATAATACACTAATACACGCTAGTATGGTTCAAAAGCTTAATTACTATTGTATTTTAGTTGAATTGCTGGTGCGTGAGACTGGTGCAGTGCTTTGAAACAGTAGAAATGTATGTAATCGACGCCTGATCTCTCACTATACACTTTACTGACCCAAGAGGGTGTTTAAACCTTTGAATCAAAATTTGAAGCAGTCGTGGGTATAGGCGAAAATGAAGCTTTGGACATCACTGATCATGTGATTATGGCACAACAAATCAAGTTCCGCTACACTGCTTCACTACAAGATGTATCATTTTTTTGATACATGCTTCGAAGCCTCAGTGCACGACATTACATCATTACTGTGCAATATTGGCGGAATATCAGAACTCTTCCAGCCTTTTCATCCTTGTTTATCACTCAGCAAGTGCCAAGCAAAGGACTAAACACTGTTGTACCTTTGAGACTTTTTAGGCAGTAATGCAGTTGTTTAGATTGCAAATATGCTATTTATTTAGGATAGTGCCTATTTGAAAATGTGTTTGGATGGTTTCAAAGATGGGACTTCCAGCATTCCAGTCATTACCATTGAGAGCCCTCCACTGATGGCTACTTATTCAGGAGTATGATGGGTGTGTGTATAATAGTCTGATGTGAAATATAATTTATTAAGGCAACCTGAGATGTGATCTGAATGCGGTCTGAATCTGTATTAACACTAGAACAGCCTGAGGTCGCTGTATTCCTAAAATCGCCAGTGTGGGTAGATTTTACCCAGCACAAATTTTGCTTAGAAATTGCTAAAAAAAAACATACTATTTTACTGTTTTTCGCCACTGTTAACAAAAAGTGTCTACACTCATGAAAGGATTATTTCAGGGTTACAAGATTATTTTAGGAGCAGGTTATGAGTAGGTTAAAATATCTAAATTTGAGCCATCATACTCTGATGCATAACTTATTTCTCCAGACTCTCCATCATTCATTGCAGTTTGTGTTTTTAATAGCTCTACAAATAGCCTTCTTTTAGTCATTGTGACTTTATTCATTTATTATAACCAATAATTCAGTGAGTAAAATTAAAAGTAAAAGTCATTTGTGAGTAATTTCAAACATAAGCAGTGCATAAATACAAGCATTTTTTATAGTAGTTAAATTTTACCCACACTGGTGCTTATAGGTATAAATGCCTCACCTTTTAATCTATTTTTATCCAAACAATTTTTATTATCTGGGATAAATAGGGCAATCTTAGTTAAATTCAGTGACTGGGAGGCTTGAATGTTTTATTGAAGGTCTGTTATGTACATTTGAATAACAGTGATGGGTAAAATTGACCCCATGGCGGTTCTAGTATTAAAGGTTCAAGAAACCCTGGAGTACTTTTTTTTGAGACGTTACCAGATTTGTGTGTGTTGGGCATCAGTTATCAGACAATGTTAGCACCTGTTAGCTTTAATTGTGGGGAAAACTGGATAATTTTGAGCTTTTGTCAGCTAATTTCATCTTCCGGGTTTATAATAATTTTTAGGGCCCAATCAAAATCGATGACGTAGCGCAAAACTGCAAGTGAAGTAATGACGCGTCAGTTTCTCATTATTATTCGGAGTTTTCTTCTCCTGTGAGAAGAGCATGCTTCTTAATTATTCATGAGCGCGTGCTTTCCGAAGGCAAAGCAGACCTGCCAAGCTGGGAGACCCAATGACTGGGTGAAACCGCAGTTGTATGTGTTTGTTTCCATGATCCACGGGGTTTGTTGCATGTTTTTTCCCGCTATGCTGTCAGGGCCGATACAGCAAAGCTGTTGGTTTGCAGCAAACATGTTTGTCGGGAGAGCTGTACGAGAATTGGAGAATGGTGGACTTTGTCTTTTATCAGTGGAGTTTATTACCATCAGGTTACCAATCAGACACATCGCCTTTATTCATTCTGCTGTGTTCGCACATGTTTAAAATCCTCCAGATTACCGGCAGAGTTAATGGTTGGAATAGACAGGGCAAAAGACTGCATTGCTTTTCAGCGTGTCAGCATTCAGACCCGGGGATTGAGGAGGAGAGAAATCCTCCTCATTTATAGTGTTTATATAAACCCGATTATCTTTATAATGATAGAACAATTTGTGGTTGTGTATATGAAATTACGAAGGACAAATGTAGCAGGGCATTACATTACTATTTCTTTACATTTTATCTTTGTAAACTTTAAAATCATGGGTCTCCTCACGGTTTGTGTCTCATTTTGTGAGCCAACTGACAGTTTGCTCCACTCTTCTTTCCCTGCACTGTCGGCCACGCCCACTCCATTCTCTGCTCACAGTACTGCTCCATGCCCATCTCGGAGCATTTTTTGAAAAATTTCTGAAGTAGACTTGAACTGAAAAAGGGGGGATTCATGGCCCTTTAAAACATCAAATTGTTGTGACTGTAATGTTTATTTGCTGCTTCCCCAGCTAGGTAACCTCCAATATGACTGGCACTATAACTACAGAAGTGGCAAACTTTAAATAGGAAAATGATAAACTTTTTTGGTCATTTTTGAGCAAGATGCTAATA
The DNA here is from genome assembly GCA_903798195.1 of Danio kyathit. NCBI lineage: Eukaryota > Metazoa > Chordata > Actinopteri > Cypriniformes > Danionidae > Danio > Danio kyathit. Next base: position 66,806,383 of record LR812525.1, read on the forward strand.
GTCTAATAGGATTTATGGATCCATGCTAAGCTAAACAGTACTATCACCAGACCCAAAGATTGGCTGAATAGATTTAAAAAAATGGTAACACTCCACTGTTTAACTCAAGGAGAGTTGTACAATCATCCTATAAAAAAAAAGCAAAGTGATCCTTTTAAACCCCATGCCTAAACTCCTGCTCACACAGTTCATTCGAACACCTGTTGGGTCTCCTGCTGTACTTTGCTTTCTTTTCATCTCAATTGCTCAGTGTTTTGATAGATGGATGTGGGGGCCTTGTGTCAAATAACAAGAGGCACAACCTCTGAGGAGCTTACAAGCAGCCCGTGACCTGTTTCATTGAGCCTATTCACCAGCAAATTCTTGGTATCCATCAAAACCAGCTGATGCACACGCAGTCTCTGTCTGACACCTGTGCTCTACTGCGGAACATGCATCACACCAACTTCAATGGCCTGCTGCAGATTTAAAGCAAAACAATCGGCTTTCTTTCGGGCCATTGTGCAAAAACATTAAAAAGCAATTTGCCAGCAGGGCTATCGAGCGAACATGCCATTGTTGCGACCTGACATCAGTCCTCCTGTGGATTGTTAGAGCTGTTCAGAGGTTAGGAAGAGAACGGCAGAAGGGATCGAGAGACACGCAGGGCACGATCAGATGCAGACTTCTGCAAAAGGACATCAGGTACAATAGATAACTCTGTAATGGATGACTCATAATATTCAGATGCAGCCGTTATTGTTAAGGGTGGCTGCTTTAAATTACATGATATTAAAGTTAAAGTGAACGGTTTAGGCTACTGACAACAGTGTGGATGGCTATAATTAAAATTAATGACTGAAAATAATAATTTGTTTAATAGAAACATTGATCGCGTAGCACTGTTAGCTTTTTCTCTAAAGTGACTTCAGTTGACTTGTGGTAAATATTGACACTGTTTGGAGCTGCTGTAAGCAAAGCTCACACTGCAGGAGTTTTAGACCAACGATTATTAGGCCAATTTTCGACTCTTTAGAATCAATCAATCAATCAATCAATCAATCAATCAACCAATCAATCAATCAATCACTCACTCACTCAATCAATAAATAAAAGTCTAAGGTTGGTTTCAGTGTTCACCACAGTTCATCTAGTAATACAAGGTCTTTCCAAATTGAATATTGTATCTCCCAATTTCATACACACATGTCAAGGCCAGCTGACTATAATAAATAAGTTTGCTAGGATTTTAAATTGGCATGGTCATGACTAAGATTACATTCAGTCTTACAAAACAGTGAATAATAAATATGTCTTAGACTTGTTGAATAGGAGATGGATTTGTTGAACACATAACTATTATGACTCAGAATCAGGACTGTTGGTTAAAGGGATCACTCGACTGAATGTTTATCAAACTAATCTGTGAACTACAATGAAAGTGAGCAATGAGGTACAAATTAAAAAGACAGAAAGCTGTTCTAATTTTATATATTGCCAGATATTTTAGTATTATTCAAATATTTTCATAACAACCTGAGTTGCTTTGAATAAAGAAAATATCAGAATATTTTTATTTATTCAAAAAGGTTTGCAAGCTCTGCTTTATGATTTGCATATATTTTTTTTCCTTATTGAAAGAAGATTGTTCTTGACATTGATACCTGCCAATACTGACAGTTATTTTGTTTTACATTGGCACAGAAAGCACATGCTAACTGGCAGTCTGCTATAGTTCTTTCGATGTCTCCAAGCACAGCTTTTTGCTGTGTGCTGTAACCTTCTATCGTGGTTAGTTAGTTTTTTGAAAACACAACAACTCCCCCCACTTCAGCATTTGCTTTGAAAGGTTTGTAATACGGAGTCAAGGAACCACACCTCACCAAGGGTCCCAGAAGCCACATCCATCTATACCGCCATTCATGTTACAGTGCTGCCTCTTGGGGTGAGAATGAAAGTACATCTGTTGTAATCCAGTAATTAAGTACTTCAAATAGATGAATGGATGAGAATTGTTTATTTGTTCATTTAACAGATACCGAGGAAAGCATAAACATTTTGCTGCATCTATTGTCAAACAAGGTTATATGCCTAAAGTTGGCTAAATTAAATTGAACAATTTTGGCAACCTTTTTGACATGCTTTTGCAATGTTAAAGGAAAATCTAAAATTACTCCTAAATATTTAAAATCAGAAGCAACCCTGAGCTTTTCTCTTTTATCAAATACATCAGGATGATGAGTCAATGTCATTTTTATTTTATTATTATTATTATTTTTCCCCTGAAAAATGAGTCACAGAATCAGTCAGAAACATGTACCAATGTCTCGGTAAAATAGTTTGCTACCTTTTGAATACTAATAGAAGGACAGGCTTTAGACAGATCATCCATGTACACACTAAAGAGGATAGGGCCCAAAGTTGATCATTGTGAAACTCCACAATTACAGATTCAGTTTGTGTGGGTTAACAAATCTGAGGGGCAATTTATACCATGTTACATTTCCTGTCTGTGTTGTGTATGCTCAATGTTTTTATGTTTGTCCTACTGTATGTTTGATCACATGGCTGTCTTTGTTTCTGCCATGTGCTCCCTTGTTCCTACCTCCTTGTTTCCCTTCACCATGTCCCTTGTTTAGTCCTTATCTAGTTCTCATTTGTTTAACTGTCTTCACCTGGCCTTCATGTGCTCTACTCTGTTCATATTGTTCTCTCTACCCTCATGTTTTGCCAGTTCATTGTTTGTGAGTCTGTACTTTGTGTTTGTGCCTGAATGTCTAGACTAGAGTCTTATCAGCCAACATTCCTTTTTTCCTAAGTTTGTCTTTACAATTCTTTCCTAATTTCTTTTCAAGGTCTGTTTTAATTTACATCTAGTTATTTTCTATTAATTTAGTCTTTTATTTAGTGTTTTGTTACTGCTTACATTTGAAGACTATGTCCTTTTTTTGTTTTATTTAGTTTATTATTTTTTTTTGGCTTGAGTTTGCCCAAGTACGCCCTAGTCTTTCTTGTGTGTTTGTCAAGTGTCTCGTCTTTGTGCTCCCTGGTCCTGTTCAGCCCTGCCTCCCTGTCTCCTGATTTCTCTGCCTCGCTGAATCCCTGGATGCTGGCTATTCTGACTGATAGACTGGTTCTAAGTCAACTACCCTCCATCCACAGTTCTCTGCTGTGCTCCATACAAGGTCGCCTTTACCATTTGCCTGGCCCAGTGTCCTCCTCAACAATTTCCCAGCTGCTACCCTCCATGACTGCCATCCACGCTATTCAGGCTCACTAGCATCATTCGCCATTACCACCCTGTCAAACTGTCTCTGTTTTCCACCACTGTTCCACCTAACCAGACAACAATCCCCCTAACCTTATTCTGGATTTGGGTCCTCTTTCCAGAATTGTGACAGAATAAACTGGACACCATCTGGACACAGTTTTGGGTCACACTTTATTTTGATGGTCCGTTTGTTGAATTTAAGTTACATTGCATCTACATGCCAATAAATTCTCATTAGGTTACAGTATAAGTAGATTGTTAGGTTGGGGTTGGGGTTAGGGTTGGGGTTAGCATAAGTTGACATGTACTTGCTAAGTTTCTTATAGTCAGTTAAATGTGTTGAAGGAGCAATATCAACAGATATTAAGCAGACAGTCTACTAATTCTCAAATGGACCATCAAAATAAAGTGTTACCCAGTCTTGTTCCATCCTTGTTCTGGTCTTGTTTCATCCTCTATTGCTCCTGAGAGATTGGTAGTACTCCATGAGCAGAAGTGGGAAATGCCCTTGCAGCACAGGTCAGCAAGCTTCTGCCTTTTTGCCCCACTGTCAAGTGAGGACCCAATCTTTGTCTCTACACTAAAACCACATGATATAATAAAAGTTGTTCAGCTAGCTGCATCTTTACAGTATATGTCCCAAAGATCTCTTGGCCTCTCACAGCACCAAACAAATGCATGCTATTTTTCAGCCTTCCTAAAGTACGTAAAGCACAGCTACTCTCAATAAAATCCATGTTAGCCATTTAGCAACAAAGCTAGAGTCACTGGGCAGACAGAAGCCCTGACCGTGATGCGAATCTGCGTCTATTGTGAAGTGAATTTGATGCGAATGAAGCGAGTAAATTCAAAATGTTCACACGTCTATTTACACATGAATATCGCAATTTATTCGAATGTGCCATGTCTTGTGTGAACACAGCATTCGTCTGCCCATTTTGGCCACAGAGGCAAGCACTGAGTGCCCTGCTCTCCCTAAGACAGCTGAAGAGGTCAGTCGCGAGCAGTCATTTCATTCTGAAGCAGAGGCTTTATCTGAGTAACTTGCCAGACTACCAAATCAAATTAATAAAGCAATCTAGAACTCCGTTTTAAGGATGTCTCAGAACCCTCAATAGAGAACCGCCATAGAGCTTGTTCTTGCTTCAGAGAGAGCTACCACAGAGCCCACTCCCACTCCAGAGAGTGCTTCAACAATCTTTATTGCATATTTTAGCCTGTCCCCTGGATAGCTCACCACCTGAAGCTTAACTTCCGAATCCAGGTTGAAATCCCCCAACAGACTGCAAGGTTGTCTTTGTTTTAAAGCCCAGGACTTGGTCTTATCTGCATGCTGGACTAGCCAAGCTGAGGCCTGCGACCCTTTGTGATCCTGCCCACTGCAGACTTGGCCTCCCTGTAAGACCTCCCCCCACTCCCCATGGATGGATTGTGCTGGCCTCTTAACAGGGGGAATAGGTGAGGCTGAGTTCATGGGATGCATTTGTCTGGCATCTACGTTTCTTTGGCACCAATGGTGAAGAGAGTGGTTCCATTAGGTTCTCTATGACTGGCTTTGTCACCAACAAGAAATTCCAGTTTGAGTTGTGCTGCAACCACAGAGCCTCCTCAACCAAAAATCCCATTTCAAGGAAAGTAAGTTCCCTTAGCAGCCATATTATCCAAGATCTACGTCATATCTAAATTAACAAGGGAATCCTGAAATCTCTAAAACAACAAGCAGTTTTAGAGATTTCAGGATTCCCTTGTTAATTTAGATATGACTTTGGTCTTGGATAAGATCTCTCAATTAACTTACCAATTTCCAATCAACAATCGGAACTGAATCCGAATCTGAACTCTCCTGCCCCATAATTGGTAATGGAATTTACTGTCATGTCATTTCTCCTGTCAAAATCAATGCAGACACACAGTAGTCACATAAAAACAGGTCAAGCAATAGACAATAAAATAAATAAGCAAATCTGTACAGAGCCCTCCACCACAGAAGCGTGTGGCTAGGATGACAACTGCCTGTTTGGACTGAAAGGTGGGACTGCGCCTAAAAAGTCCTTCTAAAATAAGCATTTTCTCAGGCACCTGTGTTAACTTATGTTTAGTTATTTAATTTTAAAGTCAATGAAAATAATTTATTTTGTCATAAAAGTGAAATATTTGAATATAATGGTTGTTTTTTTTTTTTTGGATCCATATTTGTGATTTGTTAATAAAATTATGCAAGCAATACATTTAATAGAAAGTGTCCTTGCACTAAAAAAATAAATTAAAAAAACGAGAAAAAAAAGTAGACCTGCTCCAGAGTTACATTGTACATCGATAACTCCAGAAAACTGGTTATTTGCATACATATTTTTCAATTTACCTGGGCTTTTCACATATTCTATACCTGCTTTCTAGAACACCCCCAATATAGTCGCATATAGACTAACAGCAAATATTTGAATGCAGCTGAAACTCAAATTGGATCCAAACTCTGCCTTTGCATAAGGTGAGGACTCCTCCTAATTCATTGAAAATTAATACTGTAGCTTACAGTTTGATGTTTGTTGTAGATAATGGAAAGACAGCTTACGCAATCATTCCTCACTCTCTTCTGATTTTATTTATGCATCCATATGACTGTACAAACAATTATTCATTTTATTATGCCTTCGTATAAATCACCACCAAGCAGCCAATATTACATGAAACCAAACAGGGAACGTAGTTGCTGATGCTTGACTGGGCCTGAGGAACATCCAGCAGTCAATTGGTGAGGGTATGTGTAGCAGAACTCAATGTATCAGAAATTAGCAAATCATGAAACAAGAACTCTGGTTGCCACCTCTATTTGCATAATAAGGTAAACAAGAAAGTGCTGATAGATAAAGAGGCAGCGTTACACAGATATGTTTCCATTGTTTTAGGCATCATTTGTTTGGAGCGTTGGCTACAGCGATACAGGACAATCACTCCATGACACCCCTCAATCATTCACTCAGCAAATGGTAAACAACAGATGAATGATGGGCAGAGAAAAGAATTGGATTGTGTGTAAAATAGTGGCAGTGTGCAGCCGCAACACATTACAGTGCATTGCTAACTGCTCACCTCAAGCACTTGCTTCACAGCAGGGTGCATTAGAGCTTGCTTTAATATTTACAGTGGAAGTCAGAATTATTAGCCCTCCTGAATTATAAGCCTCCCTGTATACCCCCCCCCCCACACCCCAGTTTTTGTTTAACGATTTACAATGGGACAATGAAACTGAAACACCTAGTTAAAGACCACAATAATTCATTAGTATGGTGTAGGGCCTCCTTTTGCAGCCATTATAGCATTAATTCATCTTAGGAATGACAGATACACGTCCTGCACAGTGGCCAGAGGGATTTTGAGGCAATCTTTTTTGCAGATTAGTGGCCAGGTCAATATGTGATGCTGGTGGAGGAACAAGTTTCCTGACTTGTTTCTCCAAAACACCCCAAAGTGGCTCAATAATATTTAGCTTTGGTTACTGCGCAGGCCATTGGAGATGCTTAACTTCACTTTCATTGGTTACATAACAAACCACTTTTGTACAATGACTTGCCTAATTAACCTAATAAGCCTAGTTAAGCTTTTAAATTGCACTTTAAGCTGAATACTAGTATCTTAAGTATTGGAGATGGTCTTCTTCACTTCATATTCATCAAACCTCTCTGTCACCAGTCTTGCTGTGTGGATTGGTGCATTATCATCCTGATTTACGGCACCACCTTCAGGATACAATATTTGAACCATTGGGTACACATGGTCCTCCAGAATGGTTTGGTAGTCCTTGGCAGTGATGTGCATATCTAGAACAAGTATTGGGCCATGTGAATACAATCATATTGCAGCCCAACACATCACTGATTCACTCTTGCTTCACTCTGGGCATGCAACAGTTTAGGTGCAACACTTCTTTGGGATTTATCCATACTGTAACTCTCCTGGATGTGGGATAAACTAAAGGTGGACTGATCAGAGAGCAATAAGTGTTTCATGTTGTCCACAGCGTAACATTTTCTCTGCTGGCACTATTGAAACTGATGTTTGGCATTGGTAAGAGTGACCAAAGATTTGGCTATAGCAGCATGGCCATGTAAACTGACTCTGTGGAGCTCCTGATGAACAGTTTTGGTGGAAACAGAAGAGTTGAGGTGCACATTTAATACTGCAGTATTGGGCATTTTATGTTTATGTTTTTTTTTTTTTTTTTATAAAATCCAGGTTAGCACCCTGACATCCATTTTAGACAGCTTCCTCTTGCATCCACAGTTACTCCTGTTGAATGTGGTTTGTCCATCTTGGTATTATGTTGACATTATCCTGGATATCGTGGCTCTTAATACATCACGAAGACTTGCTGTATTAAGAAGACTTGCTGTATTAAGAACAAAATAAGACAACAATTTGGATTCAGATCAGGACTTTGACTAGGTCGCTACAAAGTCTTATTTTTGTTTCATTCAGCCATTCAGAAGTTGACTCGCTGGTGTGCTTTGGATCATTTTCCTGCTGAAAAAAGTTCACTTCAGCTTGAGATCACAACCACATGGCCAGATATTCACCTTCAGCTTTTTTTTTTTAATACACAGCATATTTCAGCTTTATCTCAGCAAGTCTTCTGAGAGAAAGATTTCCTGAAGAAGGAAAACAGCCCCAGACCATCACTCTACCACCACCGCGTTACTTTTGGTATGATGTTCTTTTTCTGAAATGCAGTGTTACTATTACACCACACATAGTAGGAGACACACCATCCTAAAGTTCAACTTTTGTCTCGTCAGTCCAAAGAGTATTTTTTCAAAAGTCTTGGGATCATCAAGATGTTTTTCTGCCAAAACAGAGACAAGCCTTTATTTTATTTTTGCTCAACAGTGTTTTTTTGTTCTGGAACTCTGCCATGAAAACTATTTTTGCCCAGTCTCTTTCACATGGTGGAGTCATGAACACTCACCTTAACTAAGACAAGTCTTTTGTGACCTCTTATAGATGAGCTGTTGCTGCACTCTTGGGGTAATTTTCATCAGCCAGCCACTCCTTGGAAGGTTTTCCACTGTTCCATGTTTTTGCCATTTGTAGATAATGGCTCTCACTGTGGTTCACTCTAGTCTCAAAGCTTAAGCAATGGCTTTATACCCTTTGCCAGACTGGTAGATCTCAATAATTATTTTATTTACCATTTATTTTTTAATTTATTTGGGTCTCGGCATGATATACATCTTTTGAAGGTATCACATAAAAAAGAAGAAATTAGTAAGGAGGCAAACACTTACTTTACCACTGCATATACAATTGAGTGTCAAATAATAGCCCTCCTGTGAAATATTTATTCTTCAAATATTTCTTAAGTGATATTTAATGGAGCAGGGACATTTTCACAGCATTTCCAATAATATTTTTAAAGCCATTTTAAAGTCAATATTAATAGTCACCTTAAAGATTTTTTATTAAATTGGCTACAGAACAAACCGTTGATACAATGTCTTATCTAGTTATCCTAACTACATTACACTAATTAATCTAGTTAAAACATTTAACTTACACTTTTAATTGCTGAATACTAGTATCTTGAAAAATAAATGAAGAGTTTCATTGCAAAACAAGATATATCCATTTTGAGAAATGTTGGTTATTTGACATTATTATGTAAGACATCAACAGTCTAGTTTATTTACAATTTTTGTACATTAAACTATTACTTGAGCTCAGTGAAGGCCAGGAATACAATATTTTTCAAATCCACGATATTTTTCAGTCAATTTTATGTCCATAAATAAGTCAAAAACCATGACTAAATGCAACATATTTATCTTAACATTGTCAAACATCTTAAATTGATTAAAAAAAGCAATACATCATAAATATATGGAATAATATATACAAAGATTGATTATTAAAAATACGATTCTGAGTTAGTTTTGGCCAGAACATACACAACATAAAAACTTTTTTTTTTGCAAAACGCTATATATCCACCTTAGGCTATATTCTACTCAGTGGCGGCTGGTCAATAGAGGGCGCTGGGGCGCCGCCCCCCCTTCAAGTTAGACCCCTTTAATATGTTAATGTTTATTATCACAAATATTAACAAAATAAATTGATTTAATTATAACATTCTAACATTTATTGTGGTCATACTAACATTTATTGAAAAAAAAAGTATGAACAATATTTTTTCATATGTGTGCGGGGCGCCGGACTAATGAGTGTCTATGTAGGTACACAAACTTTTGCAATGCACGTGATATGACGATAAGCTCTAATAGGCCGGTTTTAAATTGTCCCTGGGGCGCAGCGCTCTGCGCCCCGAAACCTCCCATTTTAGTTGTTAGAACGAATCATATTTGTTTTTATATGATTGGCCTTATGTGATTGGACCATTCTCACCAAAGAGCTTAGAATGCAATTTCTCGAGATGAAGGAAAATTCCGTTGTATCTTTGCAAAGATATCCGTTCACAAGGCGTTTGGATGAAAAAAAAAGAATCAAAAAGCTTGGACCAGATCGACCGTCTTTGCAAATTCACCAGTAGTCAAGTGATGGCGAGCGCGCGAATATTCGGGGCTTTTCCAGCACTTGTTATGACAAACGGAGTTGGCCGGTGTCATGAGAAATCGGGTCCCCCCTGCAATCGAGTCCGCTTAGGACCGGCAGGTTCATGTAAGTCATACCTTTTACTATTTCCGTGTTTGCTGTTTCAAACAGCATGACGCAAGAGAGGCTGAATGCATTGGCTATGCTGTCAATAGAGAAGAGACTGGTGACTGAGATGACTGACTTTAACGGTTATTGAGAAATTTGCAAGCCAGAAATAAAAAAGGAGAGCATAATTTATTTTCAAGTAGTGCTACTGGCCAGTGATTAGGCAACATTTGTTTGTGTGTGTGTGTGTGTTTGTGTGTGTTTACTGATTATCTTGATTACTTCATTACTGATAATAAACCCAAATTGAACTAAAATGAACTGATTTGTGAAGCAGTTATTATATGCTTTAGTCATATTTTTGTTTTTTGATACATTACCTGAAAAATGGCTTTGACACTCTTACTTTACCAACAGTTAGATTTTTTTCTGGTGTTTGCGCCCCCAACCCCCCCCCCCCCCCCCCCCCCCCCCAAATTTTTTTACCACCAGCCGCCACTGATTCTACTACTGTAATACCATTAAGAAAAGCTAGTGAATCAATGTTTAATCAATGTTTGATAAGTAAGATTAACCGATCACACCAGTTGCGTTTCCAGGCACAGCTTCATGCAAGGAAACGGGAGCGCACACGCGTTTTAAACAGTCGTATGCATCACATCAGCTTTTGGCGGGAGTGATCATCCTCTCATTCGGTATTCACCTGCTCGCGCGAACACAGTTATCTTTGTCAGTCAAGCTGCTTCTCGATTCTAAGATCGCATTTGCCATCCTTATTGTCAAACCCTGCTTTTAAGAAAACTACATCAAAATCCACGACGTTAGCTTGACTCTGAAGCTTTGATTCCCTGACTGACAGACAGCAGCTGATAAGTGATGTAGCCTACGTGACTGACAGCTCGCCTAGAGTATAAACAATTAAATGGTAAAGTTTTTTAGTTAGCCTATTAAATTCTCTTTTTAAAAATATATGTTTTTGGTTTTGATATTATCGTTAAATCAATGAGCAAACTCGGAGCACTTCACTGGTGGTGACTCTCTTCCCAGGGGATGTTGAGCTCACGCAGCACCCTGAATGTTCTGTAACCAGGGACGACGCGTCCATAGAGGCGACTCAGAATAGGCGGCGTCTCCGAAAATCTCCCCACTGCCCCGGTCCTCGCTGTCGTAAGCGCAATCACATCCGTCTCGTTTTCGCTTTCAGTTTGAGGGCGGCATGATCATCTTTTGCCTAGAGCTCCAGTTCAGTTTGCTTCGGCCGTCTATAACCGTTATATCTCACTTTGTAAAGAAACTGGTCTGGCAGATATCGCGTTTGTGAAAAAATACATTTTAAAGTAGGCCTAAAATGTACATTCTTCAATGTTATTAATGGCAGCAATTCACACATAGATTAAGGTACATCTGAACAGTGATTTCCAATAATAAAATACGAATGTCAAAAAATGGCATTTATCGCGTTTTGCAACCAAACTCTTTAAATACTAAAATGGTATGTACTGTCATCAGGGCAAAGATAAAAATCAGTTATTATAATTTATTTATGAAAACTATTATGTTTAGAAATTTATTGAAAAAAATATTCTCTCCATTAAACAGAACTTGGAAAAAATCATTCATTAATTCATTTTCGGCTTAGTCCCTTTATTAATCTGTGGTCGCCACAGCGGAATGAACTGCCAACTTATCCAGCATATGTTTTACGCAGCGGATGCCCCTCCAGCTGCAAACCATCACTGGGAAACATCCATACACACTCATTCACACACATACAGTACATACAATTTTAGCTTAACCAATTCACCTGTACCGCATGTCTCTGGACCTGTGGGGGAAACCGGAGCACCAGGAGGAAACCCACGCAAACGCGGGGAGAACATGCAAACTCCACACACAACTGACCCAGCCGAGGCTCGAACCAGTGACCTTCTTGCTGTGAGGCGATAGCATCACCTACTGCGCCACCGCATCGCCCCACTTGGGAAAATATATAAAATAATTAACAGGAGGGCTAATAAATTTGACTTCCCCTGGGCATCTGAAATATAATTGTATTCAGCAATGACACATTAACCAACAATAATAATTTGACAGTAAATAAATGTTTTATTAACATGTTTTTTATTTATTTTTATTAGCACATTTATATCTTCAAAATAACATGTTTAGCATATAAGCAGAATGACCATAAATGTAATTAAATTAGCTAATGCTCAGCAGAATTTATTCTCTTTAATCAAGCTCTTCTGTTATCAAAACAGTACCCATTATTACAGAATCTCTAAATTAAGGTTAATTTTGCAACCATTGCCTTGAGCAGCCGCATTATTGATAGCTATGAGCATCAATTTGGCATGAGTATTAGTGTTTGTTTAGGACGAGTTATCCTGTGATGGGCTAATCTATTAACGTAGCAGGCAGTGTAAACACAAAATTGCCTGTCACCTTACTTCACCCCCAGCAGATCCATACCGGGAGGCAGGGCAGCGAGGCCTGATTACGTCTAATTCTTTCTTCCATTTTCTGTGTCAAACTTAATCACATTAAATGTGCGTTACTGTCTTTCAGCCTGATAGCTAGCTATCAGCAGTGGAGACACGGCTAAGGCTCGCAGCTCAGCCTACAGAGCTGGCCAAAAGAAGAAGAAGAATAAGATCAAATAGAGGATTTTATATCAAGTCATTGTTTAATTATCATACTTGTTTTTTATCCAGTCTTCTCATTCATTTTCTTCCAGGCAGACCCACACCTGCACGCACAAGCTTAATGAGTGGAGGAATGTCAGAGTGAAAGAGAAAGATGTCACTCTTCATTTCGTAACAGCAGCTGCATTACAGAGGAGAGGAGCCCTATGCAGGATAATTACCACACTGTTTTCCGTGCTTGGTGGTAATGTTGCCCGAGGGGAGCCTCAGGTGCACCTGCCTCTGAGTCGGCCCAATTACTCGCCTATTTCCCCTAGCTCAACATTTTTACACAGGCGGAGGTAGGGCAACTCTTGTTTTCATCATCTCTTTTTGTCTATTAGTCTGATATATATATATTTTTTTTCTTTTTTTTTATAAATCTGAATCAGTCGGCTTGATTGATTTATTTGTATTTCAATTCAAATCCATAAATATTATTTATGTATACATCTGTGCTGTATATTTTATAAAGCACAAATGTAATCTGGATGTATACATGTGTCTTGTTGTCATTGTTATGTGACTTATCAGCATTAAATGAGTCACTTCACTGGCATTCGGGATTGTTTTCTAATGTGTTTGCCATCAGTGTTATTTCTAGACTTTTTGTCATCCTAGGCGAGATTTCTGACATCACCTAACTATAGTATATACCTAGTGGTGTTTGAAGGTTGTCTCTTCCCCCAACCCCTTCCCTAACATATTATTAAAACCACCCTCCATTTTGTATTTAACAGTGTGTAATATTTTAAATAATTCAGTATGCAATAACAAATTTTAATGTCTCCCACTGCCACTTGTCACTAGGGAGATGAAAGATGCAGTATGTAGGATTGACACCTATTTGTTGATATAGGTATTGCATCATACATTTAAAACAAATTGGAGGGGGTTTTGTTATCTAAAGGTCGCAATTTCAGCCACACCTGCATATTTTTAAGCAGCCATCATGACTAAAATAAAAATGCGCCGTGTTTTCCAACAAGGCAACCAAAGGTGCCAAAATGTATTTGAGTAAATTAACAGTGGGTGGGTTACACAGACTAAAATAAAAAAAGGAAATTCTGACACGGTCATACATTTTCTAAGAAGAATAACTGACCTTAGTCATGTTTTCAGATAAATGAGTAGTTCCATTTAAGCATGTTTCTTAAATATCTGCAAACATATAATGGTGTTTTTATGATTTACAATTGTCAGAAACTTTCACATAATACAGCACCTTTAATAATTTTACTCTCGGCAGAGTGGGGTAGTGCAAATGTGTGCTAATTGTTTCCCTGCAGATGGTGGGGCCTTAGGCAACTGCCTAGTTTGCCTATGCCTAGAATGGTACCGTTTGCCATTTAGTTTATATTAGTCCATTGCTAGTTTATACACGTGTATATATATATATATATATATATATATATATATATATATATATATATATATATATATATATATATATATATATATATTAGGGATGACGTAATCAGAAATCGGGTCCGATCATGCGGTTTTAGACTCAATCAAACTTGGACGTTACCTCTGCAGTCTGGAGGTATGATAAAGTTGATGACGACAACATTCCTAAAGCAAAGTGTGAGATATGTGAACTTCGGATTGCCTGCCAGGTATTTTAAGTTGAGGTTCTTTTTGTTTTTATATTAGATTGTTTTTTTTTTTTATTATTATTATTAGATATTTACTGTTGCACTAAAGTCCAAAAGTGAAGAATTTATGTTGTTAATTACTTGATTGTTAAAGCTATCCTACAGAACGTTGTTGAATGTTAAAATAAGATGAATTAAATAAAAAATAATATCTTCGCTCTTCTTTATTCTTTTTTGTATGTATTATAGAAGTTCTGGATCGGGTTTTGGTATCAATAGCTACTCAAAATGAAATGACAAAAAAAAAAAAATAATAATTATATATATATATATATATATATATATATATATATATATATATATATATATATATATATATATATATATATATATATATTAGGGGTGTAACGGTTCACAAAAATCACGGTTCGGTTCGATACGACACAGTGGTGTCACGGTTCGGTATGTTTTCGATACAGCAAAAAAAGAAAAAAGCCAGAGGATTTCTCTGATTGAAATGTTTTTATTGTATTAAAACTAACATCATAAAAGCATGATCTCTCTTCTTTTTTTCTTTTATTTTTTTTTTTTTACTTTGAACTGTGATATAAAGCTATACATCTGGGGTTTCTGCTTAGCAGCAAATAAAACAAATCCTTCTTTATACTCAAAACCAAAAAGCTGCTTATAAAAATAAATGTAACATTTTTGTAGTTAAACAAATAAAAAGGAAAGAACAATTTAGTTTTTATATGGAGCTCAAATTCAATCAATTTTTAAGTAATTTTTTTATTTTCAGAAAGTGTCCACCTTTTCTTCAGACAGCACAGATCTGCTTGGTTTGACTGTCACCTGCCATTTCAGTGGATCTGAAAGCAGGAATTATTATCTGATTGAAATGGGCTTATGAAGGAATAATGTAACGGGGCTCTATTAAATTTAACATTTCTTAAAACCCGGAATTTCCACTACCGATTAAGGTCTCATATCCACAGCTATAAATGTACCGATCGTCTCGGTGATTTGTTTTGCCCTGTTCGAATCTGGAGAAATTGCCTGTCTGAATGCTGCGGTGATAGTTGCATGTAGTGCATGTGTCTAGTTTTCGTCTAATTCCAGTTAGTGATTCCGTGATGTCTGTAGCTATGTTTCCATCCACCTATTTATTTTAATGTGCATTTTGAAGATGTGCATAAAAAAACGGTTGACGGAAACGACATGATGCGCATAAATTTTGAATATGCGCATAAAAAAACAACCCCTAATATACTATATATCCAGTTTTCAGAGTTGAAGTTCAGTTTAGTTCAGTTCTGTACTGTATGGTATGTCATGAAAATAGCATGCTGTACATTGCTTTCCATTTTTAACTCATGCATTTTTATTTTTTTAAAGCTGAATTGTTCCACTGAACGGTTTCAGAGACTATTTCAGAATGACTTTTGCAGATTCATGTTCAGGAATAAGGAGAGGTTATTGATAGTTAATGTGAAAACTGAAGGCATGTTATGGTAACACCAACAAAACTGCATGGAAATGATATAATTTTGATTTTCTGATATAATTTGTCTCTGCATAAATTAAAATAAAATATACATTTGTTTAGTAAATTACACTTATTTGTAATGTTGCAATTTCATGTGACCATCAAGCATTGATTTTTTCCACTCCACTGCCATTCACAACTCCTCTTATGTGACCTTATTGGATAGTAAAGTGTCCATCAGATGTTGTATCAGATGTAGGTAAACAAGAACTTGGTACTATCTTAATTCAATTCAATCAAATTAATGTAATGTTTTTATAGTGCTTTTACAATGTAGATTGTGTCAAAGCAGCTTAACATACAAGTTGTAGTAAACTGAAACTGTGTCAGTCCAGATTTCAGAGTATAAGTTCAGTTTAGTTTAGTTCAGTGTGCGTAAATTTCTCTACTGGAAGTACAAAACTCTGAAGAGCAAATCCAGCAATGCCCAGCTCCACAAGTCCCAGATATTTTAGATTATTGTAAAAATGTACTATACACATGAACTCTAGAGCAGCACTTTACTTTATAGCAGTGGAGTGTGTATATTTAGATCCTGTTCACTGTGGTGTATTCTTGAGTGTCACCAAACAAGATTAATGCTGCAGTGAAATATAGTTATTGACCAGTTATGGAAAAGAGATCAGAAAAAAGTCACACTGACAAAATGCAAATATTTTTGTCTAACTGAGCAGACGCTGTGAATAAATGTATCATGTACTCTCTACACTGTTTTGGCAGCTGAATCCACCTTCATGAACTCAATCAGAAGTAGACGCGTCAGCCTTGTTCTCTGAGAGTACAAGCAATGCTATTCTTCACAAGCCATTGCCCACAGCTGTGATGTCATTTCCTATTTAAATTTTGATGCACTTCAAAGGAAACTGGCAACTGGTATTTTATATTTTCAATTATTAAAAATTCAGTTTCTTGTGTCCTGTTGGCACATATCTTCTCTGAAACTGAAGTACTTCATTTTTTCCAAAAAAAAAAAAAAAAAAAAAAAAACAGGAGTCAGTTGATGCTTGAACATTTGCTGAAGATTGTTTTAAATTATGTGATGTATACTGACATGCTTCCAGAAAGCAATTGTTTAGTGCATTGTTCAAGAATAAAATGATGCCAAGCAATGGTGTAAAACATCTCATGGTACTTATGTGATTAGCATGGTACTCATGTTACTTAATTAAAAAATCTGGCAGAAAATATACTTCAGTAAAATAATATTAACAACCAAAAATCTGCTTTAAAATTGTACTTGAATCAATAAAAAACAACCAAGAACACATTTCTTGTTAATTTACTTACTCTCAGGTCCTTTTTTTCTTTCAGTAGACCATTAAAGGACATTTTTAGCTGAATCTGTGCTCCATATTGACTCTTCAATAGTCACCCATATTAAAAGTAAACACATCCAGTCATGTTTAAATCAATCCCTCTGGCTCCTGATGACACTCTCTGGTCTTATGAAGTGAATCGATCGTTCTGTGCATGAATCGGAACATTATTCACAATATTATTAGCTTTAATTCACAGCCTGGGCAACCAGTTCCAGTGTTGACAACCTCTATCTGAGCACACATTGCACGTGAAGTAAGGACACAAGTTTCTGCCAAAATAGTTTTTACCTGTGATTGTCCAAGATGCAGCAACTGCAATAAATTGTGCTCACAAGCATGACTCTATTCTGATAAATGAACTCACTGCTGAGTGCTCACTCACACATGCGTCATCAAGCGACTGAAAGCACTCACTACACTCTTTAAGTGTACCCAAGAACAGTTTGAGCAGGCTGTGGTAAACGATGGGGTGTTGTCGTGGACAAAAGTGAAGAGCGAAAAAGAAGAGGAAATAAAGTCTCTTGGATGACATGGGAGTGGATAAATTATTAGAAATGTTTAATTTGTGGGTGAACTATTCCATTAATATTATATAGCAAAAAAAAAAAAAAAAAATGTTCAATCACATTAAATATTCTTCATTTATGATAATTGATTTTCCTCCAATACAATTTTTATTTTTTTTTTTTTCAGATAGACTTCTCAATGGCAAGATAAAGTAAAAATCACAAATTTACAAAACATCTAAAAAGTACAAAGAGGAAATAAACATTCCTCCATCCAGTGGAAGACAAAACATATAGCCCATATAATGAAACTGAAACACTAGCCCAATTCCATGGCAGAATTTGACCAGCCTGGTGGCCATTCTTCATTGATTGCACATTCCACCAATAAGAGCAAAGTGCGGAGGTTTAATTAGCAGAGTAAAGCTGCGGTCACACTGGACTTTTCTCCCCATAGACTTCTATTCATATGCACGCGAATGCGTCAGACCGGAAACGCAGGTTCATGCGTCGAGTTTTGCAGGTTGCTGTGGTGCAAAGTTCAAGCTTGGTGAACTCTGACCTGCAAAATCGCATCACTTGACTGCGTGAGTCGAATCGAGGATCAAAACATGACCTCTCTGGACAGAAATTTAAAACATGGAGCAATTGCTTGCTTTTTTTAATGTCTAATCATCTTGTTTAATCCCGCCCCTTTTCGCAGCACCGTACGACAGAATTCCGCACACACAAACTCTAGTGTGGCTGCAGCTTAATAGCACAGTTCAAAAGAGGACAATATGTTGGTGCGCATTTCTCTGGCACATCTGTGACCAAGTCTTTGTGATGTATCATAAGCCACAATATTTAAGCTAATGTCAGCATACCACCGAATGCTGAAAAGAAGAATGAACCACGTCCAACAAGAGTAATTGTGGACACAAGAGGAAGCTGTCTGAAAGCGATGTCTGGGGGCTAACCCGAATGGTATCCCAAAAACTTAAAGCCACAGTTGACCAACTCACCGAAGAATTAAATGTGCACCTCAACTCTCATCATTCCACCAAAACTGTTCGGAGCTCCACAGAGTCAATATACATGGCTGCTATAGCCAAATCTTTGGTCACTCACGCAATATCATGGCATTCTCTAGACCCAATACTTGTGCTAGATGTGCACGTCACTGCCAAGGACTACCGAACCATTCTGGGGGACCATGTGCACCCAGTGGTTTAAACATTGTATCCTGAAGGTGTAGCCGTTAATCAGGATGATAATGCACCAATACAGACAGCAAGACTGGTGACTGAGTGGTTTGATGAACATGAAAGTGAAGTCGATTATCTCCCATGCATAAGAAACTAGTATTCAGCTTAAAGTGCAATTTAAAAGCTTAACTAGGCTTATTAGGTTAATTAGGCAAGTCATTGTACAAAATGCAGAATACAAAATGCTTCGCGGAGCTAATAATATTGACCATAAAATTGTTTAAAAAATTTAAAACTGCTTTTAATCTAGCCAAAATAAAACAAATAATATTTTCACTGGTTGGAGGTGTGAGTTGGCTCAAGGTCGCAGGCCGAGTGCCTTAGTGCCCCCCACCAGTTACAATAAACAGCCATATTGCACTGGTACGAGTGTGATATTGCGTTTATACAACAGTTTAACAGCATAATCATGTATATAAAACAGTAAACCAAACACGGAGAGTCTAAAAATCGTTTTGTATGAGGAACTACTTTCTTCCGCCATTCATTCACATCTGCAGCTGACAACAGTAGAAACCATTGCTACTTTACCAACGTCACTTTATGGCTTGAATTTAAATGATTCTCTAGCGTAATGTCTAAATGGATGACAAAATAGGTGACTTTGCTCACATTTTAAGATTATAAGGCTGAACAGCATGAAATGCCATCAGTCTACAGAGATTTCCCAGTATTTATCTGTTGCAATCGAGAGACCACAATAATTAATCCTGAAAAACTCAAAGCAAAGCAAAAACTACCAGATTGCGATGGTATAAATACAGCACTAAAAATGCAAAAGAGAGAGATGGACTTAGAATGTCACTTACCTGTTTTATAATGATTTGATCAGCTGTGATTTGAAATTTATGCTGAGTTTTTCTCAGAACTTATAATGTGCATCTAGTGGCAGAACGTCAACCGTCTTTTCGCTGCTCAGTATGATAGGTTGATGGCCGCGAATGCGCTGTATCTACCACTTTTTTTTTTTTTTTTTTTTTAAACAACTACATTCTCACCTGAAAAGCCTCGAAAGTACATCATGTTATCCAACAGCTGCAATATTTGACAAACGGTAGTGAGTTTATTGATCTCCTGTCACTATGTTGGCGGAGTAATATACAGAGGTAAAGAGGCCGTACAAGAGCTATTATTGAGGGAATATCGCATGGCTATCAGCCAATCAGATTCCAGAACCAAACAGAACTGTTGTATATATAACACTTCTAAAGTTCTTGTCTATTTTTTTTTTTAATATTCTGAAAACATCATCTTTTTGCTAAAATTAAATGACTATTTATATATATATATATATTAGATCTGTCAAAATTAGCGCGTTAACGCACGTGATTAATTTGAACTATTTAACGCGTTAAAAAAAATTTACGCATTTAACGCAGTTGCAGGTTTTTTTTTATTTCCTGTTGTGGCCGACGTGTGTTAAGGGCCAGCGCTTCCATAGAGGCGATCGCCTTGGGCAGCAGAATAGTGAGCAAACCCCCCTGTCCTCACGTTCATCTCATTTCGACTCCCACCTGCTCCCTCCCGGTTCTCACTTTCATCCGCAAACCGGTAACTTTCTATTTCACTTTCGGGTTGAGGGCGCCAGTTCAGCTTGCTCCGGCCCTGCGTGTGTTTAATGTGTAAAGAAATATGGATAAAGGATAATATGGATCCATGTAAATGTACTCAGTGAAAGTGGCAGATGATGTCGCAAGCTGTCAAAGACAGCCCAAGTTGACTCCAAGCGCCCTCAAATGTTTCATTAAGTTTGACGTGTTTCCCCCCTACACGCAACTTTTGTAAAGCGTCTGCTTTGCTGTGTCAGAATCCTTGCTTGAGAAATACAGCCATACTTTAAGAACGCTTAGTTTAAGCAAAATTTGATCAATGCGATCGTGCGTGTTGATGATCTGAAGGGAGTGCGCTGTGCTGCGCGTTCTCTCTCTCTCTCTCGCGCGCTCTCTCTGTGTGTGTGTGTGTGTGTTGTCCCCCGATAATGTCAATAGACTGCAACTGGCTAAATGTTAAGGAGGACTAGGCAAAATTGTTTCTACTTTATAATTAAGGTTCTCAACTCGCAATACAACTTTACAATGAGTACAATTAGTCACCTTGGAATTATAATGTTCTGTCTGAGTTCTGATTGATTTTGAGATATTGAGCTTCAAAGTTTTTGCATAGCAAACAGTATGTGTGTAACATTAGTTTTTTTTGTTTAGTTTTTTTTTTTTAATAAAACGTCTTAAAATGTAAACAACTTATAAAAAAACATCCTATAATGTGAATAAGTTGTCATTTAATAAGAATATGTCAATAACTCAATTTTGACAAAAATGTCAGATAGAACCTTATAATTCTAAGGTGATGAATTGTTTGTATTCAATACTTTATTATTATTGTAATTTTCCAATTTCCATATTTGCAATGCCTGTATTTTGGATTTTTTTTTTTGATTCGTGATTAATCATGATTAATCATGATTAATTACTTTCGTGATTAATCATGATTAATCACAAAAAAAAGTGTGATTAATTAGTTAATTTTTTTTAATCAATTGATAGCCCTAATATATATATATATATATATATATATCTATATATATATATATATATACTATATATATATATATATATATATATAATATATATATATATAAAGATACAATGAGTCCTGAATGTCTATTCTTGACTTGTTTGAAAGTGCAGCACCTGTGGTTTTATTTTGCTGCTTGTGTTGATAAGTTGAGTTGATAATTGGCTGAGGGTAAAGGAGTGTTAATTGGATGTGCTTTATATAGACTACATATATGTAGTTTATAAAGTGTGTTCTCAGTGTAATAGTGTAGCATTTGCAATATAATTTGTTTTCAAAACATTTTTGGGATGTTTTATGTAAATATTGATTGACTCATATTTCTGTATTTTTTCCTTTCGCTTCGCTCATTTTCTTTCCATGATGTTATAGCCATTTTGTTTCTACCCTAGCTTGAATGAGGAGAAAACGGCTGCAATAGTGGTATCAGTTTTAGCTGTTGTCTCTATGCTGTTCTCAGATGTGATATTTTTAAACCAACACACTACACTTAGCCGTACTACTAAATAATTTAGTCCTACAAACCACATTAATGGTAGTATACATTTCAGCCGGGACTGAAAGTGCTTATTTATCTGCAAAGCAGTGGGATGCAGTGAAAGTAGGAAATGAAGATGGACACACTGTGGGGGAGAGACAGCATGAGATGAGGAAGTCAGTGCTCTCTGTATTTTGGAAGCCATTCTTTCTGTTCCCAAAGGTCTTCAGAAACAAGTGTTTTTATTTATTTATTTTTTTATTTTTTTCTGTGTGCTAGGACAGAGGTTATGGATTAAAAATAAATATAATTTAAATAATTTCATTATTATTGTTATTATTATTAGTAATATTAGGCTGAGCCAACCGATTTAAATCATATTTAAACGTTTTAGGCTAGCTCATACTGAATTATAGCTGGGCTAATTAAAACTAGGTTGCTGTTGGAAGTGGTGTTAGAGAGGCCAGCAGGGGGTGCTCAACCTGCGGTCTGTGTGAGTCCTATTGCCCCAGTAAAAGTGAAGGGGACACCAAACTGTCAGTGGGTGATGTCTTTGTGATGAGACTCCTGACTCGGTGTCCTGGCCAAAGTCACTCAATCAGCCCTTACGATCATGGCCTCCCCATCCACTGAATTAGCTCTATCACTGTCTCTCTACTCCACCAATAGCTGGTGTGTGGTGAGCGCACTGGCGCCGTTGTGCCATTCAAGTGGATGCTGCACACTGGTGGTAGTGTGAAGAGACCCCCCTCATGATTGTGAAGTGCTTTGGCCTTACACAATAAATGTGCTATATAAATACACATTACATTACACACTCTTTCATCAGACTGTCCTACAGACTTAAGGCTGAGCTCATTTAACCCTGTCTAGCCAGCAGCCTATCACTGCTGGCCTTTTAACTTTTCTAGCCACACCCTAACAACAAGATACTGCACCCAAGCAACTGTCCCATAGACTGCCATTACAAAGGCCCAGATTGATATCTCCATGCTGCAGTGTTATAGAGACATGGGGGTTGATTTAAATTGTTCATACTGGAAATAAGCTTTAATACATCACCAGTCTAAGCTGTCAATCAACTTTATAGCAACAAAACAAACTAACCTAGCAACTATATAACAGCAGCTATATCTCAGCTTCAGAACATCATAGAAATGTGGGGATTGGCTCGTTTGACTCATGCTAGCACACGGTAATTTCTGTATGGTTCACATGCTAGCAGTGACTAGCTACATGCTAATAATGATTAGCTAAATGCTTTAACATGCTAGAAATGTGTACTAAACATTAAGGGTTGATCAAACAAGTAAAGAAGGCTTGCATCAAATTAAAACTAATATTCAGAATAAAAGCCAATGCATGCTTAATTTTATCTATCTATCTATCTATCTATCTATCTATCTATCTATCTATCTATCTATCTATCTATCTATCTATCTATCTATCTATCTATCTATCTATCTATCTATCTATCTATTTAGTCAAAGCAGGGTGAATCGGCTTTCAGCTACTACGCCCCTCGCTGCTGGAATCAACTCCCAGAAATGATCAGATGTGCTCCAACATTAGGCACATTCAAATCCAGACTGAAAACACATCTGTTTAGCTGTGCCTTTACTGAATGAGCACTGTGCTACGTCCGACAGATCGCACTATTATGTTTTTATCTTCTTTTTCATTCTTTTACAACCTGTTTTAACATTTTTATCTGTTTTTATCTGTTTTTTATTATCTGTTTTTATTTATTTATTTATTTATTTTTCTTACACTTGTCTTTTTATTCCTGTTTATGTAAAGCACTTTGAATTGCCACTGTGTATGAAATGTGCTATATAAATAAACTTGCCTTGCCTTGCCTTATCTATCTATCTATCTATCTATCTATCTATCTATCTATCTATCTATCTATCTATCTATCTATCTATCTATCTATCTATCTATCTATCTATCTATCTATCTATCTATCTATCTATCTATCATCTGTCTGTCTGTCTGTCTGTTTATCTATTCATACTTTTAAAAACTGTTTTAAACTAAATAAACTATTACCAAGAGGTTTTTTCAAGCCAGTCTCAAAGTTTGTTTCGGCAAAACTTTACTAAGCTAGTTATTATTATTATTATTATTAGTAGTATCATCATCATTATCATCATCATCATCATCATCATCATCATTGGCGACGCAGTGGCGCAGTCGGTGGTGCTGTCGCCTCACAGCAAGAACATCGCTGGGTCGCAGGTTCGAACCTGGGCTGGGCTGGGTCAGTTGGCGTTTCTGTGTGGAGTTCTTCATGTTCTCCCTGCATTCGCGTGGATTTCCTCCAGGTGCTCCGGTTTCCCCCACAGTCCAAAGACATGCGGTACAGGTGAATTGGGTAGGCTAAATTGTCTGTAGTGAATGAGTGTGTGGATGTTTCCCAGAGATGGGTTGCGGCTGGAAGGGCATCCGCTGCGTAAAATGGTGCTGGATAAATTGGCGGTTCATTCTGCTGTGGCGACCCCGGATTAATAAAGGGACTAAGCTGACAAGAAAATAAATGAATGAATTATGAAGTATGTGCAACAAAAAAAAGGAACAGTGGCATTGTGCAGCAACTTATTTTATACAAAATTTATTATGCAGATTTAGTCAGAGTAATACATAACAAGAACAAGATGTGCTGTTTCCAGTTTTGTTCAAATATGCAAATTCTAAAATTTCTGCAACGTTGGTTAAAATGCTAAATCCTTTTCTTTCTTTCTTTCTTTCTTTCTTTCTTTCTTTCTTTCTTTCTTTCTTTCTTTCTTTCTTTCTTTCTTACTTACTTACTTACTTACTTACTTACAGCTGAGGCCTGGTGATAAGCCTGTGGCCACAGTGCATGTTACTAGTCTTAGTGGTTTTGACACGACCAGGAACACTGGTGTGAAAGCACAACCGATACACTCAACAGTTAGTTTCAGTAGTGTTGAGCTTGAAATACATCCATGTGGTTCAGGATCATAATCCTATCAGAAGCCCAGGGGGAGAAGGAGGGGAAGAGGCAATGGGAGGAGGAGGAGAAGGAAAAGGAGGAATCATGAAATTAGATGCAGCTCTAGGGAGGAAGAAGGAGAAGTAAGAGATTTATGGAAGAGAGAGAAATAAGAGCTTTAGCCTTTTAATGTGTGCATGTTTGTGTGTGTGTGTGTGTGTGTAAGTGTGTATGTCCCCAGGCAATAGGGTTTGTGAAGAGAAAAAATGCAGACATGAGAATCTCTCTCATTCAGGACAAGCGCAGGGATCACATTGTCCATAGAAATGACCCATTTGTAAGGTCTTGGACTGCCTGTGAGATGTCTTTTCTTCTCTTTTCATAACTCTCTATGGCATGATTTTTTTTTGTTTTAAAAGGAAAATATATATACAGTTGAATCCAGAATTAATAGCCCCCTTTGAATTTTTTTTTTTCTTTTTAAATATTTTCCAAATTATGTTTAACAGAGCCAGAAAATGTTCACAGTATGGAAGATATAAATATTTTTTTCTTCTGGAAAAAGTCTTATTTGTTTAATTTCGGCTAGAATAAAAGCAGTTTTTAATTTTTTAAACACCATATAATAATAAGCTATATTTTTTTCGATAGTCTACAGAACAAACCATCATTATACAATAACTTGCCTAATTACCCTAACCTGCCTAGTTAACCTAATTAACCTAGTTAAGCCTTTAAATGTCACTTTAATCTGTATAGAAGTGTCGTTGTAAAAATATCTAGTCAAATATTATTTACTGTCATCATGGCAAAGATAAAATAAATCAGTTATTATGAGATGAGTATTAAAACTATTATGTCAGAAATGTGTTTGAAAAAATCTCTCTGTTAAACAGAAATTGGGGAAAAAAATAAACAAGCGGTCTAATAAGTTCAGGGGGGCTAATAATTCTGACCTCAACCTCACAGCAAGAGGTGCTGGATCGAGCCTCGGCTGGGTCAGTTTGGCTGTTTCTGTGTGGATAGTTTCTTCTTGTTCTCCCTGCATTCGCGTGTGTTTCCTCCAGGTCGGTCACAGATTCCCCACACGAGTCCAAAGACATGCGGTACATGTGAGATTGGGTATGCTAAATTGTCTGTAGTGTATTGAGTGTGTATGGATGTTTCCAGAGATAAGGTTGCAGTTGGTAATGGCATGCGTCTGCGTAAACGTGCTGGATAAGTTGGCTGGTTCATTTCGCTTTGGCGACACCCCATGTTAATAAAGGGACTAAGCCGAAAAGAAAATGAATGAATGAATATATTAAATGTATTTATTAAATTAAATTAAATTAAAAATAACATGAAACTCAGAGAGGTTTGGAGCCACTAGACAAGTGGATGAGTAAATGGGTTGATTTTGGGTGAACTATCTCTTTAACACATTACCAATGTCATGATGCTTAACCTAGTAATAGCTCTACCAAGCTTATTTGGTTTGTGAAATTAAAAGCTTTTCGAACAGTTATAAATCAATGAACATCTGGCAGTGGGGATTGCTTCCATTTTATGGGTATTTTACTCTATTTCCTTAATACCATATTTTAGATGAGATTGGTGTTTGGGCGCACGTTCATTTAATTATTCTTTCTCTGTTTAAATATACAAAGATATGCTGTAAGAATTAATGCAGGAAACTAAACCCATACATTATGCAAAGCAGGAATTCCTGTGAAAACTGCATTTAACATAAAATAATTCAAAGCCTGCTACTTAAAAATATCCAGGTCTTAGGCATAGATTCACAGGTAATGCTGATTCAGTTTGAGTCTGGGCAAGAAAATAACAGGCACATTTTCATGTTTTTGTCTGTATGATGAAATCACCGCCTTGTATTCTCCAGCCTGAACTTGTTGAATGGTCTTGCTGTGCTTGTTTAACAGAATCTGGCCACTGGAGCCTGGGGTAGGAAGGGTTTGTCTGCCTAATGTAAATTGGCTTAAATGGGCCCTTGATTTATGTGTGTAAGATGGAGTGTAGAGTGCTCTGTCTCGCTCTCTGTTAGATACAAAATGAGTCACAGCTCTAAATCTAAAACAGTCCCATTTACTTTCACATGCTCTCGCTTTCTCTTTCTATCTCTCTTCCCCCTCTCATTTGTAGAAGGTGAGGGTTTTCGGGTTTCTGCCATGTTGCAGTGGCTTTGCCTCACAGTCAGCTTTTCTGTAAGTGTTGATGAAATCGCTCATGGGGGCTACTGGGATTACCAGAGTACAAATTTATCATGACACAGAGATTTGCTAGAAGCCGTTTCTTCTTCTTCTTCTTCTTCTTCTTCTTCTTCTAACTTCTTTATGTTGTTTACTTGATTGTTTGCAATAGCCCAATTTTCATTTAATTTAGTTTAATTTCATTTGTTGGTTGTTGGTTGTTTGTTTGGTTTGGTTGGTTGGTTGGTTGGTTGGTTGGTTGGTTGGTTGGTTGGTTGGTTGGTTGGTTCGTTTGTTTGTTAGTTAGTTATTTAATTCGTTGGTTGTTCCATCATGTTGTCTATCCATCAATTAATTAATTTGTCTTTATTCATACTATTTGTATTTGCTTATTTTCCATAGTTAAATAATTAATTACTACTACTACTATTGTTGTTGTTGTTGTTGTTGTTATTATTATTATTATTATATATACATGTTTGTATTTTTTTATTTGCTCACTTCTGTTTTTGAGTGTCTTTTTTTAGTCTTAACCCTCTATCGCACAATGTTGCCATATGGGAACATGATATTTAAGTTAATTTTCCTGTGACTGTTTCTTTAAGATCATAGTTTAGCCAATGATGTGCTTTGGTTACATCACATGATGTGCAGTGTTTTTTTTTTTTTCTGTGGCGCTATTTGACTGGCATTTATTGTGAGTAATTGCTGAATGCAAATGAAAACGTCAATAAAAACAAAGGATGTCAAATCCACAAAAAAATCTGAGACATCACCTCCAGTAAGTTATGATGACATATCCACAGCTCAAAAAAGTTTTCATCAATTTAGTTTTTTTGTAAATTGATCAAATGTATGTTGCCAAATGGCAACATTGTGCAATAGTGGAATGTGCAATATTGCAATCGGTTAGCTAGCTAGCAAGGTCAGCTGTGATATTTTTAGTTGTAACAATAACAACATGAATGCTAGTAAAATCTCATTTTAATAGCAATGCATTTGATGAGATATAAATACAGGGAACAGTGTATTAGTGAGGACCACCATGTTCTATGGTAAGTGAAAGAATACAAGGACAGAACTGGCTCTTCCTGCAGATGAAAATGAGGATGAGATGGGTTTTAGTGACCATGAGAATGATGCAGACTGGACATTTTTATGAGAAGTGATGAAAACAGTTCAAGTAAGTTAGCTCAAAGGCAGATAAGACAGGTGTAGTATAGTATATAGTATAATATATAAACATTGTTAGCTAGTACACTCTCAGAAAAAAAATGGTACAATCTTGTACCTAAAAATGTACAAACAGAATTTGTATGGAACAGAATTGCACCTTAAGACAAAGATTTTAAGATAAATTTGTACCATTGCAATTTGTGCCTTTAGGGACATGATTTGTACCATGGGAAACCAAAATGTTCCTTTGGTTATTAAAACCTGCAGATACATAATTTTACATTCATCAGAGGTACAAATGTGATCCATAAAGGTACCACTACAGTGACAAAACACTTTTTACCTTAACAGTGTCAAATGTGTTCCTTCAGGAACTATTTAAAGGCATTTTGCTTTATCCAAAATGGGTCAATTTATTTCAGTAAATATAAAACATCAAATACATTTATTAAACAATGTTTCAGTTTACAAAAAAATAAAAAAAAATGTGAATACACGTTTTCAATCTACAATAAAGAATAAAAATACTTTAACATTAATCAAAAGATCGATTTTTGTATTATAGAACCTAATATTAATGTTTATGAGTTTCTTTAAACATGTGTTTTTAAATGATGATTCATGTTTTAATATGGAAATTATTCATAAAATCACTTTGCCTTTCCAGTAATATTTATTTTCATAGATCTTGTGATAAAGGAGTTGTCCAACACTTCTGTACCTTTCTATGAGAGCAATTGTGTACCTCCATTTCAATTGTACCATAAAAGGTACAGAACAGTATCAAAAGAGATCTTTTTTGTACCATATAAGGTACAACTTTTACAAACCCACAAAACTGTTTCTCAAGAAACATTATTTGTACCACCATATACCTTTTTTTTCTGAGAGCGTAGCTGCATTATTCTGCGGCATCCTGATATATTCAACTTGTTATTTATTTGTTATATTATTTACTGGAGGAAATATTTATACCTACTGTATGTTGTTTATAATTACTGTATGTTGTTTACATGATAATTGTAATGTGAAGTGGGACGCTGACAACGTGGTATACGGGCGATCCAGTGTTGTGGTCAAGAAACAGTCGGATGGTCAAAAGGCAGGGAGCAAGCAACATAAACAAACAAAACAAAGTGAAGCAAGGCAAGCGCATCATATTGTTCACAAACTGTATAACAAGACTCAGCAAAGTCTGTGTGTTAGTGTGCTGTATAAATAGTTTAACTAATCAGTCTTTGAGCAGCTTCAGCTGCGTGAGTTAGCAATCAGCCAGGATTAGGAACTGGTGTGTGTGTGCAGTGCATGACTGGATCTTGTAGTCCATATAATGGCGGATTTGTAGTTCTATGCGATACTGTGTGTTTACCAGCAATCTTCACAGGCTGGATCGCTGGTGATTGTGACAATAATACAATATTATGTTTGTTTTCAATAATATTCAACAATGGACTGGAATAAATGAAATATGTTGGAAAGAATGTATGTGTCATTTAAAAGTTCTTTGTTGGAAAGATGTTGGAATAATAGTTGTTGGAAAGTGTGTATGATTCATGTATACGTTCTGTGTTAAAGCTGATAATACTGC
This sequence comes from Danio kyathit, assembly GCA_903798195.1. NCBI lineage: Eukaryota > Metazoa > Chordata > Actinopteri > Cypriniformes > Danionidae > Danio > Danio kyathit. The sequence continues at coordinate 66,836,145 of LR812525.1, forward strand.
AACACCAATTTTCCATATGGCAACGTATCATAAAATACCAAGTACCCCCCCCCCCCCCCCCCCCCCCCCTCTTTTTTTTACAGCACTACAGTAAGTAATTGTTACAATGTTTGTTTTTGTTCTTGGTGCGTTTCGCTTTCACAAAGCAAATTTTCTAAATGGACCAGAAGGGCTAAAACAAGCCACGTGTGAGTAAACTCTCCTCACATTGGTCAGAGTTTCAGGGTTTATTTTTCAGAGTCCCGCTCAGCTGTCATGTGTCCCTATTTTAATTTATGGCAATGAGCAATAAGACATTATAAGCAAAAAGCTGCACTTTCATTTTGAATGGTGACACCCACAGACATCACCAAATGTAAATCAGAGGTAAGACTTTCTCATACATAGCAGTTGGGTTATGCATTATAGGCTTTACATTATAGAGAGAAATAACAGATAAACCTAGACTGCTGTTCGGTCAATTTTCCTAACGGATAAACAGCTCTCGTTAATAGTTAACATGCTTTAATTTTCATATTTAACATGAAACGAACATTTACCGGTAGGAATGACATCCCACCCTACTCATAATTCTCTCTTCATATAGCCGTTTATATGCCTATTACATATCCATAATACTCTATCATATAGCCTTGTTCGGATTGTATTGCTTTCTCACTGCAATTGATCCACTCCAGAGTTCGTTTCAATCGAGCCGTGACCACCTCATTCAGGCGATCTCGGACCGATTGTTTTGGTGCGGATCCGATCGCGATTGCGGGAATCACATATGCCAAAGAACTGCTCTAACTGGGGAAACGAACCAGATTCTGAAACAAGAGTCTAGGTGTGAAAGCCTCCTAAGAAAAGAAAAACAGTGACATTTCTTTTTTTTTTTTTTTTATAGATCTATAATAATGCATGCAGTGTGTATGTGTGAAACTGATGCTAATTATTTCATTCACAGATCCTATACACCAAAGGTGCTCAACCCTATTCCTGGAGATCGACCTTCCTGCAGTTTTCAGTTGCAGCCCTTATCAAACACACCTGCCTGTAATTATCAAGTGCTCCTCAGGTTCTAATTAATTGGTTCAGATGTGTTTGATCAGGGTTGGAGCTGAAATCTGCAGGAAGGTCGATCTCCAGGAACAGGGTTGGTCACCCATGCTATACACATTATCCTTAATGCCATATATACTATTATTATTTTTTGATAAACATGGAAATAAATCAATTTGTAAATCTTTATTTATTTTACTCCCTTTTCATTAGTCATGTTTGAAATGAATGAATGGTGGTGTTCATATTTACATATTTATTGTATTTATTCATTTACCCCCTCCACCCCCTCGTGTTTTTATGTTCTCTTGTTTGAAATTAATGGTCAAGTTTTGCTTTGGAGCAATTCATCCAAGACCGGCATAATCACTTAGGTAAGGTTTGGAGTGCAGCCACAGACAAACAAGGTTATTTACCACGTCAATCAGAGATAACGATGGCATCCATGCAAACACAAACAGCAAACACAATGAAATTTCAAACAGAAATGCAAAAACTAATATCCAGAGATTTAGGCCACGGCTGGTACAACAACTGGTCAGGGTTTGAATCTTATTAGTCTTATATACGCTGAGTGCTCTACATATGCACCAACACACTTTGCCTCTTTGATCCTTCCACCGGATACGACCAAAAAGAGATACATTCTAATGTATTCCACAGAAAGGTTGTAACACTATTTACTCTTAAATGTACTTTCTCCAGGGGAATCCAAGCCTAACCGCCGAGCTTTCCATCTGCGGGATCGTATTAGAATCTGGCACAGCAGTAAGACAAACATAAAGCTGCCTGAAATAGTGTACATTTCGATAATGGAATCTTGGTGGACAAAGAAATCTGTATTACCAAGGGGGAGGCCTTATCTAGTGATGGCCAGACTACACCACACACCGGATAGTAACAAGAAATACAGACAGAACAAAAGAGAGCGAGGGGAATAAGCGGGGTGTGAGGACTGTGATTGTGGGGGAATCCATATCTCTAAGATCTGCAGGTCATTTAAGAGAGGTAGCTTGTTTCATTAGTCTGTTTTGTAATGATACTCTCTGATTCCCATCTTGTCCCACATTGATTTATGACTAGGGCAGCGGGGAGTTTGCAGAAATACTTACGCCAACTGCTCAAATAAGATAAGGAGCATTGCTTTACTCATTGTTTGGTAAAGCATGTATATCAAACACGATGTCTGTAGGCTATTTCTCTCTCACTCTGTCTCTCTTTCTCTCTCTTGTCTTTTTGCTTTGTTTTGGTCCATCATGCTTTTGGAATTTACTGAAACCGTTACTGTTGGAGTAAACAAGCCGCTCATTCATGAGGCAATTGTCAGGTGTAATTTGCTTGTTGTGCATGCTACATCACTCTGCATGTCAACAACACAAACATTATGATAAAACATGAGTGCACTGGTATTTTGTTTCTGCGTGAATGACATGGAGACTATTTGCTGTCTCCGATTATTCTGTTGTTGCATTTGCATTGGACACGTTGAATAAAGGTACGTTGACTTGCACTGGTAGAGTTGCATTGAACTACATTACTCTACCACAGTGGTGAGCAGCAGATGCTTTGTTTGGAAATATGAATATGCAAATAATTCTAAAAAAAAACACGTGGGTGACATATGAGGGTGACAAGCTGTATGGCGCCATGGAGTTTTGCAGCTGTTTTTCACCTTTTTGCTCAATTTTCGCAAATTCTCAGCTGTTTTTAGATATAACTATGTGTTGGGTTGTAAATTCTGTGAACGCATGCCATCAGGTGAGGTGGTGGAGAAATGCGGACTGGATTTTACAGAAATAGTGTGATATTGTTGATGGAGTGTTGAGTGGAGGCTAATGTTTTCTTCTGTTTTTGAGTGTGTTTAGAGATGTTTATGTTTTGTCTGGCTCTGTGAAAGTCAGGGTGATGGTCGGGCAGACTTTTTAACTTTAATCACAACAACAACAGACAGAGAAAAAGACCAACAGAAGCAATGATTTTCTTTTTCTTTTTTTTATACAATTTTAAATCCGCCTGTGTTTGTGTCTCATTGGGACTGAAGTATGTAACATCTATATTGTGACTATTCTGTGTAATGCAGGAGGAAAAGAAAACCATGCATCATCCAAAATACTGCCAAAAAAATAATTATTATACAAAATCAAAAATAAACAGGCAATAATAATAATAAAGAAGAATAATATAGATAACAACAAATAACAACAAAAAGTAAATTATATACAGTTAATACGAATAAAAAAAATTCCAAAACGCATAAACCCCGCAGGGGAAGTGGACAATAGTGGTGCTAAAAGAAAAGAAAACAACAAAACCAAAAATCAAGCTAACTCAGTATAACCCTAATTGAAAACAAAATAATCAAAAGCAAGTCTTCAGCGTTTGCATGCCCTAACTTACTCTAATCCAACCAAAAAGAAAAATACAAGACAGCGCTCACTCCTAAACCTGGAGTGCCTATATAGAGGTTTGCTAGGTGTTGTAGAAATGTAAGTCAGGTGACCTCTCCAAATCCCCTGGGGAAAAAGCAGAGTATCAACAAGCAAATTCAAATGAAGAAAAAGAAAATAATGAAAATAAACAAGCTAGCAATATCAGTTTGCCAAAGTAATATTAAGTACCACAGCAAAATAAATAACGACAGGCAGATTAAAGCAAAGAATAAAGCAGGAATTCAAATGCCTCTCCTCTGTGTCCCACTCGTCGTCCTTTTAAATACCTGGCAACCACTCAGATTGGCCGCAGAAGCCGCCATGTCACCTAGGATAATGAGGAGGCAATAGCAATCTGTTATTTATTTTACTCTATGTAACGTAATTTGCATTCAGCTCCTAAATTTGATTTGGGTGAAGAAAATTACCTTTTTCCTCCTTTTCACCACTAACTGAATGAATGAATGAATAAATAATTTAATTAAATAATTATGGTGCAGTGGGTAGCACGATCGCCTTACAGCAAGATGGTCGCAGGTTCCAGCCCCGGCTGGGTCAGTTGGCAGTTTGCATGTTCTTACCATGTTGGTGTGTGTTTCCTCCGGGTACTCCGGTTTCCCCCACAGTCCAAAGACATGCAGTACAGGTAAATTGAATAAACAAAATTTGCCGTAGTGTATGTGTGTGTAAGCAAGAGTGTATGGGTGTTTCCCAAAGTTGAGTTGCAGCTGGAATGGCATCCGCTGCGTAAAACATATATGCTGGATAAGTTGGCGGTTCATTCCGCTGTGGTGACCCCTGATTAATAAAGGGACTAATCCGAAAAGAACATGAATGAATTGAATAAGTTATAAAATTGGAGACATTTTTTATATTGATCCAATTGAGTTAAACGTAGCAAAGCTTTGCAAAATGCACAGCGCAGTTCAGATGACATGCAGCTAAAGTTATATATTGCACATTTTTGTAAGCTCACCATAAATTCCACACATTCAAATACATTCTGTGCTATAATTGAATAATAATTTAGTCAATTACATTTTAGAGTTTTTATTTTTATTTTAGCCAATTTGCATTTTTGCATTCAAAAAAATTATTTAATCTTTGAAGTTGGCAAGTTTTAGGACATTGGCTTTACAAACTGATATAATATTTTATTTTGTTTGTGTTCTAAAGACACAAAGAGACTAATGTTTAGGACCACTTAGGGCTCTATCACACACCTAGCACAATAGGACGCAAGACATGTTTGGCGCGATTTGTTGCTATTTTCTGCCAAGTTGTTTAAATAGCAAATCCATTGGCACCAGTTTGTGGACTCAAGGGTGTGCTGATCTAAAAAGGTGGTGTGTTAAGGCGCATTGTTGGTGTGTTGCTATTTTGAGGAACTGAAATAGAATGCTCCATTGATAAACTGAAAGATGGTCCAAAGTCTAGTGCAAAGCACGTTAGTTATGCTCCTATGCAGGTCAAAACTCTTACACATTGCTTAATACACACAATGTACAGCAATACACAAATACATTTACACATGAAAACAATTAAAGGATTAAAATGTTACAAAAATATTATTTTCTACATAAATATAAAAATCACTACCTCCATGCCATCTTGGGAGGCTTTTTCAGTTTATTCATGACAGTTTGCATTAGTATAATATTTGTATTCATTCATTCATTTTCTTTTCAGCTTAGTCCCTTTATTAATCTGGGGTCGCTACAGCGGAATGAACCGTCAACTTATCCAGCACATGTTTAATGCAGCGGATGCCCTTCCAGCTGCAACCATCTCTGGGAAACATCCATACACACTCATTCACACTCATACACTACGGACAATTTAGCCTACCCAATTCACCTATAGCGCATGTCTTTGGACTGTGGGGGAAACCGGAGCACCCGGAGGAAACCCACGCGAACGCGGGGAGAACATGCAAACTCCACACAGAAACGCCAACTAACCTAGCCGAGGCTCGAACCAGCGACCTTCTTGCTTTGAGGCGACAACACTAATTACTGCACCACCGCGTCGCCCTATTATTATTATTAGTAGTAGTAGTAGTTTTATTCATTAAATGCATATTTATATTTGTTATAATAAAATCAAGTTTAGATTTGTCCACCTGTCGGATTTTGGAGACGTCTGCATCACCATATAGGGCATAAGAATAAGATGTGTGTTTGAATATAACTCTAACTATAACTTTTTTGACCACACTTTTTTGTTATTATTGTTCATTTATTCGTTTGATGAACATTAGAACTGAATTTAGAAGTAGTTTTAAAACAATTATTTGCTCTTAATAAGCAAAATTATATATGTAGGCTAATGGATGTCTTCAGTGCAGTGCGTACAACAAGTTTCCTTACTCTACGACAGTAAAGGAATAAAATAAAGAGTAAAAGTAAAGTAAAGAGAAAGTAAAGAGGCCAAATGGAGGAGACTCGTTCTTTATCCTCGCGCTGCAGATGGTCTGTTTAATTGTTTTCTCACTGGTGAAGCGTTCAGTTTTTCCACTTACAAAGTCCGCAATGTAAATGACAAATGCGCCATGGAGCAACGCAACTGACTCTTAAAGTTGGTTTAATGCATGTTATGCTCAATACACACCCAAAACTCATTAAGAGAATAAGCACAACCCTGTTAGATCATGCGCCAGGGTTCAAAGCGTATTTTTTTTCATCCTTAAAATAGCAAAAGTGGATTTGGACATGCCCTTAATGCTTTTGCACCATGCACTTTTGACTTTAATCAAAGATTTTGACCCTTTATTTTCCAAAGCTGAATTTTATCTGAATTCAGTAAATTCCCCCTGCAGTTTAAAAAACATTTCCAGTGAAGCTTTCTATGTTGTTCAGTCAAGTCATTTAAGCAGTGAATTGAAAAAAAAAAAAAAAAAAAAAAAATATATATATATATATATAATTCCAATCCTTGTTTGTTTATAATAACCTAGTTTCACAAGAAAGCAGTAGTTTGTGAATTATCAATAACATATGATTTGATTAATTGGAAAACATACAATTTGTAATAAAGCATATAGATAAGTCATAAGGTTGTGTTGGTGTAGTCATGAGTCTGGCCATCTGAGTTCCATTCAGAAAGACTTATGTTAGATGGATTTCAGCACCATGGACAGCAGAAATGCATATACACATTGCTTGCAGGCAGATCAGAAACAGCATAAACCGGCACTGCTTCAAACTCTGGTTTAGTGAGTAGCTCAGGGAGGAAATAACTTTCATTCTATTCTACCCTCCATTGACATTGACTAAGGCTGAACACGGCCTCACTATCAACCTGGGACCACCTCGTCTGTCTCTCTAGCTCCACCAGAAATTCCCGGCCAAGAATGATCTCACCTCAGCCTACACCAGAAAAGCAGGAGTGCAGCCTTCATTTACTCCAATTCCCCTACGTCACAGGAACTGAAGATTAGCTTCCCCATGGATTCTGGTGCCTTTTTCACACTGCACTTTATTGCACCTCTCTGTTAGCCCTTTTCCACCGTCAGGCTGCTGGTGGCCAATCTGGAACCGTTACATTCATTTCCACCGCAGAAAAAGGCAGTTCAGGGCCAGGAGAAAAACGACTCCCAAAACCGTCTGGTCTCATAGCAGTAAGTGCTAAAGTCAGAGGCAAGGGATAGTGTAATGCCCATACCAAATGTTTTCCAGTCAAAACACAAAACTAAACTAGATCTTTTAGAATACCTCATACCAACAAAAATGTACAATTAAAACACTTAACAACGCAATGTCAAACAAACATAACAAATTAGTTTAAGAATCCAGTCCAATCTACCTATTAATAATATATTCAACATAAGATCATTCTGAAAACGCAGCCCTATATACATTTCTGGAGATCAAGAATTATGTATGGCTGCATTCCGTCTTTAAAACGAGCGCTACGTTTGACATAGCTGTATGACGGTGTTTCTTTTCGCGCATACCACCTGACCGCTTACCTCCGTATGGACAGTTTTCTTACCAGTTTGTCCAGTAGCTAGCCATGTACTTCGGCAGACTTGAGATGCAGAGAGGAGTTGACAGCAACGACCAGGGTCGAGTCCAGTAAGGAACACTTACAGCAAGTTTGTAAGATAAAAACAAAAGACAAAAAAAATATATTAACAGGTAAAATAGGGTAAGAATGTGGTAAATCTGAAAACGAGGACAAAATAAAATCAGGCGAGGGCTTTTCTTTTTCTGGATTGCTTTATAAAACACTGAGGTTGAGTTTAGGGAAGTGGGTGGGCGGGTCAATCAGTGCTTTTTAAAACAGTATTGATTGGGTTTAGAGAAGGCGGAGGGTGAGTCAGTTGACAGCGACCTCTGGTGGATTTACGCGAGAACAGCATGCTTGACTGACACTTGCAAGAGAAACTCTCAAAAAGCATACAGTGGCCTCTGTTGGATTGGTGAAAACAAAAACTAAAAAAAATATAGCTCCTGAGATGTATTTGGCGCTCTCCAGAAATGTATATAGCAGTACATTTTCAGAATGAGCCAGGGTTGAATATATTGGCTGTTAATTAGTTTGTAAAAAGTTTGATCTTATTTTACATACCTAATTCTACTCAAGAACACAACTACGTCCTTGCCAATTATAAATAAGCAGATAATTATTAATTTATCTAAAATTATTAATGGTTAACAGTAGACTGTTTATAGCAAGAATTGGACGTTAAAATAAAGTGGGAGACAAACAAGCATTGCAAACACTGTAAAAATGTTCAAAATGAGTGATATATTTATAAATGGATCATTCTATCCAATTGAAACATTGGCTGTTAAAAAACTGATTCAATCATGCCAGAAACACTAAACAAATGTTTGAAACTATTCTAGTTAAAAAACAGTATTTTAATATTACATTTATTTCTAAATGTAATTACACAATTATTGTATGTTGAACTACTGCACTGTGCTCACACATTGATTTTATATTATTATTATTATTATAGTTTAGTTTTAAATAACCACCTAACCAACAATGTTTAGCACTTCAAAGCCCAAACAGTGGATGGTAAAGCCAAAAACAATAGGGGGATCATCTCTGAATGGAACAAATGCTCTCTCAGGGTTGTTTCTCATAGTTGAGCCCACACTAAATCTGCAGCTGCATATATATATATATATATTTCTGTAATATTATTAAATGATAAGCAAATATGTAGATGATTTATGTACAATAAAATTAGTAAAGTAATATTGTATTTATTTTAGTGGATGCATTAAATGAGACTTGCTGGAGATTTGTTTGCACAAATATAAAATTATTTATTTATTTATTTATTTAAATTTTATTTAATTTTATTTTACAAAATTATTCACAGAAAATACAAATAAAATGTCCACAGATTATGTCTAACCCTCATCATAATCAAATATAAATGTATTGTCATGGAATGATTTTAAAAATGAATCAGGATTGCATACATTTAATCTTTTTTTTCTCCAGGTGCTCTGGTTTCTCCCACGCTGTGGTATAGATGAACTGGGTAAACTAAATTGATCGTAATGTATGATGTGTGTGTGAATGAGAGAGTGTACAGGTGTTTCCCAGTACTGGAAGGGCATCCGTTGCTTAAAACATATGCTGGAATAGTTGGTGGTTCATTCCACTGTGGTGATCTCTGATAAGTCAGACACTAAGCCGGAAGAAAATGAATGAATAAATACATTTTACCAAGACTATATCAGAGTTTTAAACTTGTTGTGCATTTCATTCTGTCCCCTTTCGTCTGACTGAACACCATTTGAAAACCATGCCTGGCACAAAGACCAAAACAATTTTCTAATGTAATGCAAGACAATGTAATTTATTAAATTAGCCCTGGCACAAAAGCATAATTGGCTGATATATACAGCATACATGCTACCGTATATACCGCAAAGTACTTAAACAAAATTGTGCCTTGAGGGCTGTTCATTCCCATCGCACTAATGTAAATGCATAGAGACGAGCGGAAGTGTCTAAACATTAGTATAACTCTGTTATGCTCATTAAACTGTGGGTATGTCACAGCTTCATTTAATATAAAGACAATCATTATGTGAATCTAGGTCAGTTTCCTTTAGTTTTTATTACTTGAGCCATCACTCCTGCTTGCCACCTACAGGAGGAATAACATAGACAATGGGCTTAGATAAATCTAAAAATTTAAAATATATATTAATTTTGAGTGTATGTGAGTGTATACTATGCCTTATATTACATAATTTGTATATTAATAACAATAATAATAATAATAATAATAATAATAATACATTTTGTATTTCAGTGCTTAACCAAATAATCATAATTTAAAAAATTATTAAAAAGTCTGCACACTATTCAATAAATAAATGAACAAATTAATAAATCAATTAATGCATAAATAAATGAATTAATTAATTAAAATAAATAATGAATGAATGGAAATAAATAAATAAATAAATAAATAAATAAATAAATAAATAAATAAATAAATAAATAAATAAATAAATGTAAATAACGTGACAAACACTTCAATGAACAAAAAATGCAAATGTTTGGTCACATATTGACCATTCTCAATGCCAATCTAACAGTGACAAAACACAAATATAATAGAACCATCTGTAATAGGTTTAAAACCATTTGAGGAGACATACATGATGAAGTCATTTTCATTTTTGCCAACTGTTAATTGAAATGCTTTTTGGGGCTTTTTAAAGAAAAAGGAGAAGGCAGCACTAAACTATTACAATAGCATCTTTAGTATTTACAATTAGGCATCACATCCTAGATTTGAATCAGATGCTGTAAAAGCAGAACTAATGACATTAGATTTTTATCTGGCTAATGGAAATGCATTTTGGTGGGCAGGTGTTAATGAAAGCTGGCTAAATCTGACCTAGATGTTAACCAGATGTCATGAAGTGTAAATGGGGCCTAAGAGCACTGCAAAACTCTTATCAAGAGTAACAATCGTATTTCTAGCAAAAAAATAAATAATATATATATTTGTTCTAAGATTAGAAGGCTATAGTGCCTAACATATTTAAGTACAGGCCTCACAAATCTCTCTTTTAAATTCATATGTAGGAAGCTATACAATATTATATCTGTGAATATACATTCGATTAATCAGTACTGAAGCCAAATTTGGAGCTTATCCAACAAAATAAAACTAGTACACCCAAATTTATGTTAAAGAAAAATATTAAATACAAATTTAAAAAGAGGAAAAATCAAGAGTAGCAAAACAATGGAAAAATTTAGTTGAGATTTTGTAGTTTGTAATTATTTTTTTGCAATATTTAGCTTGAATGTAGTTGTATTATCTTTCAATTTCTAAATATGTTGGTGACTAACATATTATTTTAATAAATATATCTGTTTAATAATTCAATTCAATTCATCTTATTTGTATAGCGCTTATACAATGTAGATTGTGTCAAAGCAGCTTCACATGGAAGATTATAGTGAATTGAAACAGTGTCAGTTCAGTTTTCAGAGATTAAGTTCAGTTCAGTTTAGCTCAGTTCAGTGTGGGTTAATAATCACTACTGAGAGTCCAAACACTGAAGAGCAAATCCATCGATGCGCAGCTCTACAGATCCCGAACAATGCAAGCCAGTGGCGACAGCGACGAGGAAAAAACTTCACCAATTGGCGAAAGTGAAGATTTAAAAAACCTCGAGAGAAACCAGGCTCAGTTGGGCATGACCATTTCTCCTATGGCCAAACGTCTTGTGCAGAGCTGCAGTCTAGGCGCAGGACGGTGGACCTCAGCGAAGACTCGTCTGTCCTTGGAGCATCACAGGAGTCAGTCTCATGCTCTCACTCCACGATGACCACCACAGCAGTTGCTCAGGATACGGCCTGGTCTAGAAAACCTTGGGATCATCTCGTCGCTGGTCTTGGCACTGCATAATCTGAGGGCCTTGAGATGAGTACCCCCAGGTGGAAATACAAAATAAGGAGAATAATTACCGTAGCTGCTGTTCATAGTGTATATAAACGAGAACCAAAATCATGTGTGGGGCACATCATGCGTCATATCGTTATGTACTGCACTGAGTGTATGCTTTGCTAAAAATCTGTTTTGTTTATATGCACCAAAATACATTGCCTTATATTCACTGAGAAATTGATGAAAATATTCATTTTCAAAATGGGCACTGTATGCTAAGCACTGTATACAAGATCAGATTGTATAAAATAATTAGGATTGTTTTAAGATTATTCATCTTTTTTTCTCTTGCTTTGGTAGTCAAGCTTAAAGGTAGGTATTTTACTGCCAATTTATCTTAATTACAAACAGAGACCAATTTAAGACGAGACTTGCATTTGAAATACTTGATTTTAGCTGTAATATATTGTTTTAAGTTTGCTTTATTATGTTTTGTTGCAGTAAGCTTCATTATTTTGAGAAGCAACAAGTTAAAAATGTGCATTGTAACTACTGTTTAGTTTTAATTTGAATAAAACATTGTGGTCAATATGCGTGCATTGTTTGTAACCACAAGAGATTTGGGTGACAATGAAGAGAGGATCCAAATGCAGGCTTTATTTAGAATCGAAGTCAGGCAATGGTCAAATACAGAAGCAAATGGCTACAAACAAGGAAATCCAGAAGCGTTGTCAGGTAACAGGCAGAAGGTTGATACAGGCGACAGGCAGGATAAACAATAAAACTGGCAAAAGTTTCTAAACGGACCAAAATAGCTAAAACAAGTCAAGTGTGAGTAAACTCTCCTCATATTGGTCAGAGTTTCACAGTTTATTTTGCAGAGTCCCGCTCAGCCTTGTTTGACACGGGCACCCTGTCAAACACTTCCGGGAGACTTGGGATGTCTGGAATGACCTCCCGCCCTACTCTCTCTTCATATAGCCTTATGCCTATTACATATCCATAAAACACTGTGATATAGCCGGGCTCGGATCGTATCGCTTTCTCACTACAATCGATCCGCTCCAGAGTTCGTTTCAATCGAGCCGAGACCACCTCATTCAGGCGGTCTCGGAGCGATTGCTTTGGCGCGGATCAAAGCGCGATTGCCCTGTTCACATATGCTAAATGAACCGCGCTAACTGGGCAAACACGCCAGGTTCCGGAACAAAAGTCTAGATGTGAAAGCACCCTAATATGATGATGATCGTATTTCAACTAAGCATGGCTATGAAGCAGAATGTAGGGATAAAGAGTCAGGGAAGTAATACTACATTCATTCTCGGCCTTGAGTCGAGTCTAAGATGAACAGATAATACTATAACATTTTTTTTGTATTTTATAGAATTGTCAAAATTAATATTCATGCAAAAGATTTCTCAAGTGATCATAGCATATCACTCCAGTTTTGTCTTTACATAGTTTTCCAGTTACATTTAGGATTGATTTCTGTTATTTATTTAGAATAATAAGTGTATAACAATAACAACAGTAATAATAATCATAATATTAATAATCCCAGTTTTAGTTTTGTCCATATTTTACTCAAAGTTGGGGCAAAACAACAAACTTTTTTTTAGAAAATACATGTTTAATGGTCCTTTTTTATATTAACTAGATGTAACCTTACATGGGGGGCATATATGGGGAGGTTCGCCCAGGGTGCTATTTAAGCTAGAAGCGCCACTGCAACTAGTTCTTTATTTGTTGATAATATAATTAGAGTGAAAAGGAACACAAGTTGTTGGCGCCGTGGCATAGTGTTCAGTCAAAAGTATGTTAAAGTATGTAAATGCAGTTTGACCAAAATGTAGGTAAGGAACATATTTCCAATGAGCCTGTGTTAAATTAGTTGTATAAAGTGATGTTTGAGGATCTACAAAAATATGTTGACCCAGGAACATATCTATGTAGCTACTGTATGTAATGCACATGCTACCATAGCTGCTGATAGCAGTGCCAGTGTTACACTGAAGTGTCTGTGTTTCAGAAATATAAAACACGTTTGATCATGTTTGTTAAAAGCACCCGTCGTCCAACACCGGGAAGTTTTGTGTATGTTCACTATCCTCTTCCATTGATGCATTACTTCATTAAACTCTGTTCTCTAACTGAGGAGGTGCAAGGTCGAGTTTATTTTAGCAAGCAATTTTCCTGCTCCCTCAAGCATAGGAGCTTTTCTTTCTCTCCCTCTTCGTCTGTCTCTTGTTCATCACAAATGAAGAAGTAAAGGTAATGCGCAACAGAAAGCTCAGTCAATGCATTGAATCACAAAATGAAAAGGAAATGCTGACAGAAAGGTCAGTAATACAAAACGAATTAACTTGCTACAAGGATGTGTGATTCCGCTGCAACATAAAACCCGCCTAAACTCTAAGTGTAGCCATGCAAATGTGTGCCCTTCACCCTTGAACTGCTATTGTGTTTGCAAATGGTGAAGGATGAGATTTGGAGAATTTGTGCTTGTTTTAGAGCGTGACCACCTCAGTTTGGACAGCATACATTCCTAGATTTGTGTGTGTGTCTGTGTGTGGAAAGTGGTTTATGAAGACACAGAATTGTATAATGCCATGGGTCTGACCTTGTTGTGCTCCATTAAGGTGGTTTACAAGGCCATACCTTGTGTCTTATATTCAAAATGCTTAAAAATCATAATTAAAATGTTTTTTTTTATAATCAAATGTTGTTACATTTCGTGTTAGGACTGGGTTTAGAGGTAGGGTAAGGCCATGCACAGTTTTTACACTATAAAATACATTACACCTATATGTGTGTGTGTGTGTGTGTGTGTGTGTGCGTGGGTGCGTGCATGTGTGTGATTGGATGTTATATAGTATTTCTTAGGACATTTGAATGAGAAGTTGCCATTTTATGACTGTCTGTAGTATGTGAACATTTATAAATATTTAAACACTGATCGATATGTAGAGAGTTCATGCTGTACTGTGAATAAATCATGGCTCAAGGTTATTTTTTGGTAAGATGGAAGGTGGTCACAATGTATATACAATACAGCACACATGGAGTACCTTTTTGCTTTTATAAAAAATTTATCACACAGTGTAAATATGAACTCACAAACCAAATACTAAAGTCAAACGTGTATGTATATTATTGTTATTAATTGCATATACACACTGTACATGCATACAAGATAATATTAAACACATATTTTGCTTTTCTCTCAGCATGGGAAACATGTATTCTCCTACATGAGATGACTTGGAATAACAGCTGGATGTGCCAAAAATATCTTCATTAAAAGTCATTGCATTTGGGAACAGAGATGAGTTTCTCAAGGTGAATGCGTACCTTGGCTTTACGGGTCAAACAACAAAAAATAAGGTCAAGAATCTTGGTGTGACTCTGGAGTCAGATCTGAGTTTCAATAGTCATGTCAAAGCAGTAACGGAATCAAACTATCATCTCAAAAACATTGCAAGAATTAGATACTTTGTTTCCAGTGGGGACTTAGAGAAACTTGTTTATGCTTTTATCAGCAGCAGGATAGATTACTGTAATGGACTCCTCACCGGACGTCCTGAAAAAGACAGTTGCAGCTCATCCAGAATGCTGCTGTCAAGATTCTGACCAGAACCAGAAAATCTGAGCACATCACACCTTTCCTCAGGCCTTTACACTGGACATTCAGAATAGATTTTAAAGTATTTTCTTCTTGTCTAGAAATCACTAAATGGCCTAGGACCTCAATACATTACAGATATGCTCACTGAATACAAACCTAACAGATCACTCAGATCATTAAGATCAAGTAAATTAGAAATTCCAAGAGTTCAGTCAAAGCAGGGTGAATCAGCCATCAGCGCCTCCGCTGGAATCAGCTTCCAGAAATGATCTGATGTGCTTCAACGTTAGCCACATTTAAATCAAGACTGAAAACACATCTGTTTAGCTGTGCCTTCACTGAATGAGCACTGCTATGTCTTTCTTTTCTTTTTCAGTCCTTTAAAATCATTTTTTTTTCACATTTTAATCTGTTTTAATCATTTTAAATTAGCTTGTTTTTATTTTCTTATGTTTGTTTATTTTATTCATGTTTACGTAAAGTAGTTTGAAATACCATTGTGTATGAAATGTGTTATATAAATAAACTTGGCGTGCCTTGCCTTTATTTAAGGTGAATAACACTAATTGAATTTAATGTGAATGACACCACATTATGTCAGCAGGGTTACTCATGCTGCATTACAATACCAATGAACAGTACACATTGCAGGAATTCATAAAACATTTAACAGTTTACACACTATGCTAATTCTATATGTTTCTAAGCAAGGAACTGCTACAGGACCCGAGCCTCTACCTCTTTGGCCTCGTGAGCTGAGGTGGTATATGAGTATATGAGTGAATTTCAGTCTTCACTCAATGCATACAGTAATTATAATGTTGTTCCAGATCCAATCTAAGGTTTCCATTTCTCAGTCATACTATGAGTTCTCTACTCACCCTGTTGACAAACCCTGTGATATGTGATTTACCATATTTTCATTTATTTATTTATTTTTTTTATTTGTAGTATTTCCCAGTGATGGGTTGCAGCTGGAAGGTCATCCGCAGCGTAAAACATATAATGGATAAGTTGGCGGTTCATTGCGCTGTGGCGACCCCAGATTAATAAAGGGACTAAGCCGAAAATAAAATGAACGAATGAACACTTCACTCAAACTGAATGAAGCAGTCTTTCAGATGCAACGTTTCAATAGAATATACCTATGCTAGTAAAATGTCTTCTTTAAAGGGTCATTTTCACCTATTATATTATCACCTATTTTTTTATTAACTATTATTATTGTTATTATTGTTGTTGTTATTATTATTATTATTTGATGAATTTCATTTAAAATCTTGGACTCTATGCTCTATTTGCCTCTTTCAATTATAACAAATAACTTGAATTTAATGATTATTGACTCATTTAAACATTAACTTGTCGACACACCGCCACATTTTAATGATAATGTAATTTCTGCTTTCAAACAGCATTATGAGACCTTTATTGCTGTTCAAACAAGATTTGATGTTGAAAATTTTACTTTTAGTAGACTTTTTTAGTAGTTTAGAAATTAAAATTCACATCATTCACATCTTATCAAAGACAATGGGCTCTATTTCAATGAGTCAAAAATATGCTCTGCGCCCTGGTGCATGGTCTAAGGGGGTTGTGCTTATTCTCTTAATGAGTTATGGGTGTGTTTTGAGAATAAGGTGCATTAAACCAATCAGAGTCTCTTCTTCCATTCACTTTAAGAGTCAGTTGCGTTGTGCCATGGCACATTTGCTATTTACATGGCGGACTTTGTAAGTGGAAAAACTGAACGCTTCACTAGTGAGAAAACAGTTAAACAGACCATGTGCAGCACGAGGATAGCACTCCATCCGGCCTCTGTACTTTCTCTTTACTTTTACTCTTTATTTTACTCCTTTACTTTCGTGGATGAGGAAACGGTGTTGTACGCACTCCACCGATGACATCCATCAGCATACATATTTAATTTCCTTTGTTAAGCGCGAAGATTTGTTTCTAAACTATTTCTAAATTCAGTTCTAATTTCCAGCAAATGAATAAATGAACAATAATAACAAAGTGTGGTCAAAAAAACTGAGTTGTATCCAAACACACGTCCAAAACCCGACAGGTGGACAAATCTAAACTTGTTTTTATTAAAACAAATATAAATTTGCATGTACTAAATAATACTGCTAATAACTGCATTATACAAAAGCAAATTGTCATGAATAAACCTAAAAATGCCCCTCAAGATGAAAAAGGCATGGAGGCAGTGGTTTTTATATTTATGTAGAAAATAATCATTTTTGTAATATGTTAATCCTTTAATTTGTTTTCATTTGTAAAGATATTTTTTGTGTGTGTAATGCTGTACATCCTGTGTGTATTAAGCAATGTGTACCTGTTAAAGGCGCACAACTAACGCGGTCAGCGCTGGACTTTAGACCAGTTTTTAGCTGGTCAATGGCTCGGTCTATTTTGTTTTTTTTCTAAATAGCAACGCACCAACAATTTGCCTTAACACACCTCCCTTATAGACCAGAACACTCATGAGTCCACAAAGCGGCGCAAATGAATTTGCTATTTAAACAACGTGGCACAAAATTTAGGGTTGCGCTGGTCTGAAAATAACAATAAATCACACCTAACACGTCTTGCGGCTTATTGCGCCAGGTGTATGATATGGCCCAATGTGTGTGTGTGTGTGTGTGTGTGTGCGTGTTCAAGCAAGTTCACATTCACACACATACACATTTGTACTATTCACTTATATAGCATGCATATGAACAAGCGAACAGATGGAGAACATGCAGACTTTTCTAATAAGACTTTTCTAATATTCTAATAGTCAATTTCTAATAATGACCCTTAACTAATAACATGTGAAATCCAGAAATTGTTCAATTCAGTTGTTGACTAGAATTTTTACTAATGATCTTTGTACACTACACAACATTATACTGTATAACCCACCCATATATAAATAGTTTCTGTTGTATGTTATGCATTGCATACAGGATCATTGATCATACGAGACATTGCATTCACTTTCTAATGAACATACAACTCGGTTGTGTTCGACCACAGTGGAAATAACAAAACAAGCAGTCTTGCAGGGTGCAGGGATCAGCTGTCAGTGGCAGATCCCTAAATGAAAGTCCCTCTGCTCCTAGCAAAACTTTCTCCTGTCTAACCAGCATCAATTTGTCATCTCAAATGACAGCTGGCTTAAAAAAATGCATTAAGTAAAATGTACCTAAACAGCACATTTATTTGGAAGCAACTTACATTTAATGTGGATTTTATCTGCAACAGCATCAGCACATGCAGATCTAAAGTTTACAGACTTCTGCCTCAGATGATGTCAGACCTGTTCAGATATCAATCACTCTGTAACAGGCTATCAACACCCCATGTTGGAGTTTGGATGGACACAGACATCCACCTGTCTGCCACACTGACAAGCAACCCAAACTTCATTCAAGCGGACAAAGTAAAGCAAGTTCTCTGCTATAAAAGAAGCGCATTTCCCTTTTTTTCGTGTCAGGCCTCCATCACTCCCTCATATTGTCTTTACTTTCTCTCTCTTTCCTCATCCCTCACTCTCAGTGAAGTTTCACAAGCTTAAATTATTAATTCTCTTCCTTGCAACAGATTTGTTCAGCCTGACACTTTTATTAAATTACATGTGCCATCAGTCATACTTTGGAGGGATGTTCTTTTAATTTAAGAGGTTCGGGAGATGCTTCTAAACTCACTTTGCTGGGATGTTGTCCTTATTATGCCACACTTTTCTGTTTTACTCAAATGGTTTTCTCTCCTTCTCACATTCGCATTACCTCTCTGATAATATTGTCAACGTCTTTTCACTTGATTCTCTTGGTTTCCACTTGATGGTTTAAGATTCCAAACTCTTATTCACCATTCGTGACTGTCTGAAGGATTAAACTCTCTCTCAATTTCTCCCAAGAACACAGTCTAGGCTGTCTGTGGACCATATTAAATTGTTTCCTCTATGACCCTCGGTCGCCAAGGATTTATTTTGCTTTCAACAACACTAGTGTCACACTTGTTTTATCAGAGAACAGAGCTCTGAATCCAGTGTGTTTATACCTGACAGTTTGTGTTTCTTGCCCTACTGTGAGGTTTAATCTACTCTATCCTGCCTTAGGCACTTCACAAATGGTTACTTCCTCGCCATATTCCTCTATTGAATGCTGGATTGTCTACTGTATGCTGTGAATGGTATGTTGTGTGTGAGTGTGTTCAGGAAAATATTGCTACACAAAAAAAACATATATATGGTTTGTTCGGTTTTAATGTCAATGTGACCAAATAAACAATACATTAAATGGCTCAAAGACTTTAGACCATTTTCCCAGAATCTAAAAAGAGCCACATATTGATGAATAATTTTATGATAGCTGTTTTAACATTAAGTTATGATTGAATTGCCTATTGTTACGATTAAGAAATGGTTTGATAACAAGCAGAAAATGTTCATGGGGCAATGGCATGACCACATTGAAATGGTCTATAGAATAAACAAGACATGTCACTCATATAGTTTTGAATGGGGAAAAATGTAACGGTAAATCTGTTGAATGAATCCCCGCCTACTAGTACAGGAGCTGCTCCTGTACTCATTGACTGTCATTGACTGCTATAGACTGACGTTTCTGGGGAGAAACTCGGAGCAGATGTGTGCTTTTACGACAGTTTGTTGGTCAGCAAATGTGCTCAGCGAATACTTGCTTCACAGACATACAGTATAAGAAATATATCCAGATAAAGCTTGAAATCTGTACTTTTAAATTAACCCACTACACTTGAAAACAAAGTTTTTTGGTTTTGTTATCTGTATGAAACCAAAGTGAGATAGAGTCTGTCCTGTCAAATGCACATCACATGATAGCAACTACTCAAATGCACACAAACTTGTAAACAAAGAGTTGCTGTCAGTTGTGGATTACTTCAGATGATCATCATCCAAAGAATGATAATACGTAGAATGGCCATTAATGAGGTCAGTGTCGTGATCTCGTTCCTTTCAAGTGTGTATGCGCATTAGCTTGGGCAACCTGAAAATATGCTGATTTTGTTCGATTTAAACGTTTAGAAACTAAATTTTTGTGACGGATGCTGTTTAATTTTATTGGTGGTTCCAAATATTTAATGTAATCATAAGCGTGGCAAACAGTTTTGAAGAATTTCAATGACAGAATGCCTGAATATACTGCCCAAGAGGTGTTTCAAAGATGGCCACCGTGTGAAATAACTTGCCTTAAAGGGACTTTGAATGACTTGGATAAATAGCACTAACAATATTTACTTGTTGAGAAAAATTGGAAAATAGCCTGGATTTTACATTTTGTCAGTTTAGTGGCTAATTCGTACAAATTCGTACGAATTTGTACGAATTAGAACGTACAAATTCATACGAATTAACCACTAAATCAAAAAGTTATGAATTGCTGTGAGATTGCTTTGAACATTTCCATAAAGATAGTTCTTATCATAGATATACAGTTAAAACCAGAAGTTTACACTCTAAAAAAGGAACATTACCATTTTTTTTAAATGTCTGATGGTGAATCATACTAAACATTTAATATTTTAGGTCCATTAGAATTACCTAAATCATTTACATTTTCTTAATGCCAGAATAATGAGATAATTTTTTTTTATTAATTTCTAGACAGTCAAAAGTTTACATACATTTTCTTGGTATTTTTTTTAGCTTTTCTTTTAATCTGTAGGCTATAACTTTGGTCAAATGTTTTGGGTATCCTTCCACAAGCTTCTAACAATAGTTTGCAGGAATTTTGGCCCATTCTTCTTGACAGAATTGATGTAACTGAGTCAGATTTGTAGGCTATCTTGCTCGCACAAGCTTTTTCAACTCAGGGCTCAGGGCTTTGTGATGGCCACTCCAAAACATTCACTCTGTTGTCCTTAAAGCACATTTTAACTAATTTGGCAGTATGCTTAGGGTCATGGTCTGTTTGGAAGACCCATTTGTGGCCAAGTTTTAATTTCCTGGCTGATGTCTTGAGATGTTGCTTCAGTATTTCTACATAATGTTCTTTTTTCATGATGCCATCTATGCTGTGAAGTGGACCAGTCCCTCCTGCAGCAAAACAGCCCCACAACATGATGCTGCCAACCCCATACTTCAAAGTTGGGATGGTGTTCCTAGGCTTGTAAGCTTTCCCCTTTGCCCTCTAAATAAAACACTGGTCATTATGGTCAAACAGTTAAATCTTAGTTCCATCAGACCACAGGACATGACTCCAAAAATTATTATTTTTCTCAGAGTAATTTAGCAAATTGTAATCTGGCTTTTTTGTTGATTCTGACTTGTTGATTTTCCCATGTTGCCACACAAGGAAGCAGTGTGTTTGAGAATAAATACTATTTATTACACTTAAATACTATTAACTCCAATTAACTCAAATGTTGTCAATTAGCCAATCAGAAACTTCTAAAACCTTGGCACCATCATCTGAGCTTTTTCAGGGGCATAACAATCTTATTGTATGTAAACTTGACTTTTAAGAAAAGTTATAACAATTTCTCAAAAAAAAAAAAATCTCTCTCGTTATTCTGCTATTAAGCATAACAGAAACAAATTGGATAATCCTAATTTACCTAAAAGAGGAAAAAAAAAAAAAAAAAACGTTTAGTCACATAAACATCTGACTTTTTTTAAATGGTTATGTGCCTTTTTATACAGTGTATGTAAACTTCTGGTTTCAACTGTATAATTTATTTTTGATTAGTATTGATGCCTTGTTAAACCTAATTAGGACAACCTTTAAAGGCACATTTTAGACTTATTCAGATATCCAGATATTCAAATAATTGTATATTGATCAAATATTATCCTATCCTACCAGACCATACATTGATAAAACTATTACTTATTCAGCTTTCAATTGTTTTTTTTTTCTTTTTTTAAATAGTTTTAAAATATCAGACTGTATAAAATATTCATTAAATGAGCATGTATTGATAGTGAACAATAAAATATAAGTTCGCATTAACCTAAATTAATATTGCATCACCTTAAGAACAAGAGCCCAAATGTTAAATAATTGAGGGTTTCTAGGAATCATTTTTATCTAATTATTTATTTATGTGGAAATTGTCAAAACAAAGCAGTTATGGTCAACATTGAAAGCACAGAATCTGAAATAGATCAATATTTACATAGTTTTAGATGCCTCTAAAGCACGGCCCTCACAGATCTTCATCAGCCACCCAAGGTTATGCTGTTTTTGAAGTGCTGCAGTGTAGCTCGTTTAAAATTGCCTTCCCCTTCTATTTTGTGAAGCTAAGAGAAAAGACCTACTTATGGGGTTGAAAAAGTCCCTCTCGCTTTCCCGTCCTCTCATTTACTCACTAATATGATGCTCAGTGAACCGTCGTGAGCCAGATTGACACCATTTTTTACAGGCTCCCATTAGTGCCATTCAGACTTGTCTCAGCATATTATAATAAACCAATCATGTATGCTGTGCAAATGGCTCCCTTAGTATTCGTTAAGTGCAAAAGGCATTGCCTCCAACTCAAGCCATGATGGTGGGACACAGAATGATCTTTAGGATGACAGTGCTCATATGGGCTATTGTCTTATAGTGGTCAGTAATTAGTAGCACTGGGAAAGAGCTCTGTCTGAGACTGATGGGCAAGTGATGGCTGATAATTGTCTGGACACACACACATACAAAATCAACTACCTCTTGGTATTCAGAGGAAGGCACTATCTGATTGGAGACAAATACTGAAAGCACACAGGATTAGAGCTATCTCAACACCACTGATAGGAAATCAATGAGAGAGAGAGAGAGAGAGAGAGAGAGAGAGAGAGAGAGAGAGAGAGAGAGAGAGAGAGAGAGAGAGAGAGAGAGAGAGAGAGAGAGAGAGACTATACAGATGTGTGTTTAATTGTGTGTGTACTTCTGTGTGATTCTAGTTTTCCATTGTGAGGACCCTAAAGATACAAAATACTTTTTATCTGAAAATGTAAACACCCTGTGAATAGGTTTAGTCAATAAATAAATATTGTTTGCTCAGTATAAAATACATAGAAGGCTTTGACAGCACATGCTATAGGACACACAAGACATGTGACTTGTATAATTTTCAGTGGGAAAATGTAATGGTAAATATGATCACTGAAGCCAACCCACCTTATGTAAAAAGAGACAATTATTGATGGATATAGACAAAACTCTAAAAAAAAGAGGTTTGGTCCAGACGTAGTATTTAGACATGAGAAATGTATCTACATAAATCTATATATACATATATATATATATATATATATATATATATATATATATATATATATATATATATATATATATATATATATATATATATGTATATGTATGTATATGTGTGTGTGTATGTATCCAGAGAATTGAGATACACAGGGTGTATCTCATCCATCCCGGCTGCTTTGCTAATGCAAATCTTGCCAACTACCTAATTACCTTCAGCTTTGGTGATGGGTGAGTCAACCCCTGCATCTGCAGTCTATGCTTTCTAAATGGAAGACATGTCAGTGACATTGAGGAGATCTTCAAAGTAAACCATCCACCGTCTGACAACATCCCCTGTCGAGGTCAACAGCTCCCCACTTCTGCTGTGAACAGTGATGGTGTTGACCTGCTTCCCTTTCCTGAGGCGAAGATTGATTTGCCTGAATCTCTTTGAGGCCAACCAGTAGTCTTCCTCCATGGTCTCCCTAAACTCTTCCCAACACGAGACTTTGCTTTAAAAACCACAAGAGCTGCAACATGCTTTTGGTAGCTCAGCTGGCTCAGAAGTCCTACAAGCCAACCAAGCCTGGTTGGTTTATGGATTGTCACCATGACAGACACCACAGGCCTTACAGCCACAGCTCCTCATGGCTGTGTCAACAATGGAGTCGGAGAACATGAACCACTTAGTCTCAATGTATCCTGCCTCCCTCAGTATCTAACATAATACAATACGTTTGGGCCTGCCAGGTATGTCCAATCTCATCCTCTGCTAGCAGATCCAACTAACCACCAGGTGATGATCAGTTGACAGCTCGGTAACACTGTTTTGATGGTCCATTTGAGTATTAGTAGACTGTCTGCTTAATATCTGTTGATGCTGCTTCTTCAACAACAGACATTTGCAAGTACATGTCAACTTACAGTACACTAACCCCAACCTAACTGTCTACTTATAATCTAATGAGAATTAGTTGGCATGTAGATGCAATGTAACTTAAATTCAACAAGCGGACCATCAAAATAAAGTGTGACCGACAACTAATCTGTCGATTATCAAACTCTGGCCTAGGGTGCCCTGATGCCATGTGCGCTGATGGACAGTTTTATGCACAAACATAGTGTTTGTTATGGAAAAACTGTGAGAAGCACTAAAGTCCAACAACAGAACACTACTCGGATTCAGATCAGGGAGGCCATTTTTCCCAATCATGCATCTCCAGTTATCACTGTCTTTACCTACTGTCAAGTCCCTCAGTACAACAATAGAGTCCCCAATTAGAGCACCTTCCAGTACCCCTCCCATGGACCCTAAGAAGGACAGGTAATCTGCAAAGGTGTTTGGGAATAGCTGAAGGCACGAACTACAGTGAAAAAAACTATCCCTGACCCTCTCGTTAACCATGGAAAACTTCAAAACGTGGTGGCTAAGTTGGGGAGCTATAAGCAAGCCCACATCTTCTCAAAAAGTTGAGTTCAAGGTGAGTGAGATTATCTCTAGTGACAGTGAGACAACATTCCATCTGCCAAAAGCCAGTTTCTGTGCCTGATGATCAGGTTGTCGTGGTCCTGACTTTTGCCCACTCACCATTCTACAATGCACCAGCCCTTACAGCTCATCCTGCAGTTGGTGGGCCTGTAGCAGGATGGTCCCTTGTTGCTCCTCAAGGATGAGCCCAACCAGGTTCCATGGGATAAAACCTTAAGATCATTTAGGCACTCAAACTCCTCCACCACAATAAGGTGGCAGTTCATGGAGGAGTAATTCAAATAAATTTACATAAAAAAAAAAATATATATATATATATATATATATATATATATATATATATATATATATATATATATATATATATATATATATATATATATATATGAACAGTTTCGTTGCAAAATGAGATATATTCATTTTGAGAAATGTTGGTTATTTGACATTATTATGTAAGACATCAACAGTCAAGTTCATTCACAATTTTTGTTCATTAAACTATTACTTGAGCTCAGTGAAGGCCAGGAACACAATATTCTTCAAATCCAGGATATATTTTATTCAATTTTGTCCATAAATAGTTCATAAATAAGTCAAAAACCATATGGAAATGCAACATATTTATCTTAACATTGTCAAACATCTTAAAATGGTTAAAAAAAAAACCAAAAAAAAAAACAATACATCATAAATAAATGGAATAATATATACAAAGATTGATTAATAATAATACGATTCTGAGTTAGTTTTGGTCAGAACGTACACAACACAACATAACATAACTTTTTTTTTTTTTGCAAGACACTATACTGTATATCCACCTTAGGCTATATTCTACTACTGTAATACCATTAAGAAAAGCTAGTGAATCAATGTTTTGTTTGATAAGTAAGATTAATCGATCACACCAGTTGCCGTTCCAGACACAGCTTCATGCATGTAAACGGGAGCGCACACGCGCTTTAAACAGTCACGCACATCACATCAGCTTTTGGCTCGAGTGATTATCCTCTCATTCGGTATTCACCTGCTCGCGCGAACACAGTTATCTTTGTCAGTCGTGCTGCTTCTTGATTCTAAGATCGCATTTGTCATCCTTATTGTCAAACCCTGCTTTTAAGAAAACTACATCGAAATCCATGACGTTATAGCTTGACTCTGAAGCTTTGATTCTCTGACTGATAGACTGCAGCTGATTAGTGATGTAGCCTATGAGACTGACAGCTCATCTACAGTATAAACAAGTAAATGGTAAACGTTTCTTAGTTAGCCTATTGAATCCTCTTTTTAAAAATATGTTTTATTGTTTTGATATTATCGTTAAATCAGTGAGCAAACTCCAAGCACTTCACCGGCGGTGACTCTCTTCTCAGGGGATGCTGAGCTCGCGCAGCATCATGAACGTTCTATAACCAGGGCCGGCGTGTGCATAGAGACGACCCAGGCGGCAGAATAGGCGGCGTCTGCGACAGTCTCCTCACTGCCCGGGTCCTCGCTGTCATACACGCAATCACACCCGTCTCTTGTTTTCGCTTTCAGTTCGAGGGCGGCATGATCAAGTGCCGTTTTGATCAAGTTTTGGATTGATGTAAGTGATGGATGGTTTGGTTTAATAGGACAATATTTGACCAAGATATAACCATTTGAAAATCTTTAATCTGGGGGTTTAAAAACATCTAAATACTGAGAAAATTGCATTTACAGGGTAACAAATGAAGTGCTTAGCAATGCACATGATTGATTGATTGATTGAAAAATGTAAACATTTTACATATATAGTCACTTGCTGATATATACAGTTACAGATTAATAATTACAGGCATATCCTGGTCTGAGAGGTGTAAATGTGTGTAATGTAG
Source organism: Danio kyathit (assembly GCA_903798195.1). Lineage (NCBI taxonomy): Eukaryota > Metazoa > Chordata > Actinopteri > Cypriniformes > Danionidae > Danio > Danio kyathit. Next base: position 66,862,686 of record LR812525.1, read on the forward strand.
ACCGGAACTGAAATGGGCCATTTGCACTACAAAAAATATACTATAATGATTTGAATGAAAATATCGCTTCCCACTTCCCGTTCCCCATAAATACATTTCTAGGAGATCACAATATATTTGACAATACATTTTAATCCTACCCTGATAATGAAAAAAGGGTCAAAGCGAGACCACACCCTATTGTTTATTACTGCCTACTTAGACAGATGGATGAGCTTAATTTTTTTCACTAGACATTTGAGAGACATAAGGTGCGTCCCAATCGCATACTTATGCACTATTCTATGCCATTTTGTAGTTTAAATAGTGTAAGTAGTGCGTTTACACTGAAAACTCTAAAAATAATAAGTGCACTTTAATTACCCGGATGATGCACTCATTTGACCGGTAAACTGAAGTGTGGAATGATGGACACTTCACGCACTCAACGACCGCAGCTTTGCTCACGTAGCGGAAGGGGCGGAGCTATCGGTCGCACATGTTGGATAACTTTATTTATTTTGGATTGTGAAAGCAAAATTCTCCTATGAGAGTGATTATAGCGCCTCCTGATGGGGAATGCAGTTAAACTCGAGGCAGATATTATTTGGTACTTTGTTCATTTATTTCCCTAATTTGCCAACTGTCAAACATCATCTGGGAAATGGGTTGAATTTCCACTTAGTAAAAAAACATTAGTGTTCCATTTAGGACGACACTATACATAGAGTAGGCTGTTGAGTGTGTATATGCATACGTACAAGGTGCATGAGTGCAGAGTGTAATGTGTGCCATTTGGGACACAGCTATTGGTTTAGCAAACAGCTTAACCTTGAGTTTACTTGGATCAACTTGATCCCTCCCCTCTTCTGACTGTGACACCCTCTTATTTTTATTCTCTTTCCCATTCACCACATTCCTTCAAAAATACTTCTCACTGCTCACATACAACCTCACTATAAAAACCTCTTGATGACCCCTCACCTCTAGTCTCTTGATAGCTCTACCTTCTCACATTATGACTCCATCAGTATCCTTCACTTCTTTTTAACAATGGCCGACCACTGAAGACTTAAAACCACTGCAGCATCAGCAACAGTTTATTCAATCAAGAAAGGCTACTACCTGATCCATCTCCTGGACTGATCAAAATGGACTGCAGCTTTTTACTGCCCATCGTACAGCCTCCTGTCCACTCAATCCTATTCCCCATCCTCTCCAGAAGGATATCTCTCCTGACAATCTCCAATAAACACCTACCTTTTCTTCATTTGTAATAAGTCTCATGCCGGTGCTGGTGTCCCATCTGCAGCCTTTTCCTTAGATGCCTTTAAAAGTGATTTATACAGTATGGCCACTTTCTTGTCACTTTGTTAAGGAAGCATTCAGGGTGAGTGTTACTTCTCTCCTCCCACATTAAAGTTCCAGGCTTGTCTAGAATTGCAGTAGTAACTTCTTTGCTTCTTCTGATGGTGTGATATTTTAGAGAACAGGTCTAAATCACATCTTCATTCATTAATTTTCTTTTCGGCTTAAACCCTTTATTAATCTGGAGTCACCACAGCGTAATGAACCACCAACTTATACAGCGCATGTTTTACACAGCGGATGCCCTTCCAGCTGCAACCCATCTCTGGGAAACATCAATACACACTCATTCACATACATACACTACTGACAATTTATCCTACCCAATTCACCTGTACGGCATGTCTTTGGACTGTGGGGGAAACCGGAGCACCCGGAGGAAACCCACGCGAACGCAGGGAGAACATGCAAACTCCACACAGAAAAGCCAACTGACCCAGCTGAGGCTTGAACCAGCGACCTGCTGAGAGGCGACAGCATTACCTACTGCGCCACTGCGTCGCCCTAAATCACATCTTTTCAAACATAATTTCAAACATGTTTCAAATATTTGGGACCAGTAATGTTCTTTCTTTCTTTCTTTCTTTCTTCCTTTCTTTCTTTCTTTCTTTCTTTCTTTCTTTCTTTCTTTCTTTCTTTCTTCTTCTTTTGCCAAAATTTGAATGGCAGCCCATATAGACGTTCACGCAAAATTTATGAAATTTGGCACACTGATAGAGGACAGCCTCATTATTAACCACAGCAAATTTGAAGTCTCTAACTCAAACTCTCTAGCACCACCCCTTGTCCAAAGTTGCATTTTTAAAATGCTTTTTAATCGTAAGTTGGAGAATCATTTTATTTTACCCAGAATCCTTGGCTTATGCCACTTCAAATTGACACCAAATTTAAGTCGAAAGGTTTAGTTGCTAACTTGAATGAACCTTTGACTTGCATGTTGTCCTTGTGATGCTTTCCCAGAGTAAGGGTGATCTGCTCCCCGCGTTGATTCAATGAGCATAAACTCATTCAATAATGCAATGAAATGAACAAAAAAGCAGTAGTGAAGTACCTGGATTGGTATATATTAATAGTCCTTTCTAAAACAAACAATTAAAATTGACATTACTAACTGCTTCCCAAACAAAACTAAATGAAGTTGAATAATACTTACAATTGAGCGAAAACTAAACCAGTTCTCAACAAAGGACGAGAAAGACAATTGTTAATTGTGAAGTGTCTTGAAAAATATCTAGTAAAATATTATTTACTGTCATCATGGCAAAGATAGTTATTAGAGATGAGTTATTAAAACTATTATGTTTAGAAATGTGTTGAAAAAATATTCTCTCCATTAAATAGTTGTCTCTCCATAAATGTTTTTATATATATATATAACAACAGTGTGGTGAGATTGTATTTGTATTTCGTGATACATTTGTAAGCTACTTTAGTTATGCAGACTAAATGGGGAATGGGTAATATGGGGAATTTATACATTCACATCGTTCTCCTGAGACACATGCATTCCCTAGTTAAATGGGCAGATATATGTGATCCATAGATATATCTGATATGAAAAAAAAAATGTAGCCAACATTGGGGTGCACTTTGGGAAATCACAGAGTAAGAGGAGTGGGAGTGTTGCTTTTCATTACCTGTGAAGCCTGGAAAATCCAATTCCAGCAATCCAAATCTCAACTGAGCCCTGTGGCGCTGTGGGCAACAGCAAAGCATGACGGGAAATCTAAGATACAGGTAGAATGCTGACATGTGCAGGTACACACACACACACACACACACACACACACATACACTTACAAAGTTGTATGATAATGCCTCCAGGTTCTCATTATATAAGACTAGGAACGAATCACCCCTCTCATTACAAGCGTAGAGGCCTTGCAGGCAAAAAAGCAATGTTTCTGAAAGCGTCTACTGCTTGCCCTCAGAGAGCAAAATAAATCAAAACAAACACAAGACTTGTATTTCATGCTAGAATGCAGATGGCACAGCTCCTCGAAACTTAAACTGGGCAGTTTTTCTTTGCTCTGCTGTTTTGTTTGCCTCTACCCAAGTCTGTTGTGTTCGACGCCATCCCTTCATTTCACTTAGTCTGTAGTATGCCTGAATTCATTACAAAGCTGTGAATGCCTAACCAGCCTTCTGAAAAGAAAGAGGGTTGGGGGTGAGGAGTGAAAAGGAGTCAACTAGGGGCATCATTGGAGGCACTATTATACATTGGTTGAGGCGTGAATGGTCCCCTGGCCGTCTTATCCAGGTTAAGCAGGCACGCTATTCCTGGCCAGAGGAAATGTGTTTGGAAGGCCCTAGTGGGGCTTTACTGTAAAGCAGTGGGGAAAAAAAGCAGCAGACTGAACCGCAACAAGCCACCAGCAATCGGCGTGTCTGAAAGCCATTATTATGCCCAGAGTCACAGAAATACTATTGGGAGTTATAAAGAAAGAAAGAAATGTCGATGGGAGAGTTGGAAAGAAATAAAGAGATAGTCTTCCTCTTTGTTGCCCATATGTGTGCTTTATTGTTTGTAAAAAATGAACACAATTGTATTAGTTTTTTCGGTGTTTGCGTTTGATGTGTAAAATTGTCTGTGCACTTTCACTGAAATGTTTATGAATATGAACAGTTCTCTACCAGGGTGTATCGAACATTTGACTTCCTTTCAAATGATGAATGTGAATTTGTATTGATAATGCCACTCCTCATGGGATGTTGAACTTCAGTGGGTAGTGGTGCAGTGGGTAGCACGATCGCCTCACAGCAAGAAGATCACTGGTTTGAGCCCCGGCTGGGTCAGTTGGCATTTCTGTTCTCCCCGTGTTGGCGTGGGTTTCCCTTCGGGTGCTCCGGTTTCCCCACAGTCCAAACACATGCGGTACAGGTGAATTTGGTAAGCTAAATTGTCTGTAGTGTATGTGTAAATGCAAGAGTGGGTGGGTGTTTCCCAGTGTTGGGTTGCAGTTGGAAGAGCATCTGCTGAGTAAAACATATGCTGGATAAGTTGGCCGTTCATTCCGCTGTGGCGACCCCTGATTAATAAAGGCACTAAGCCGAAAAGAAAATGTATGAATTTTGCAATTGTGTATATGTATTTTTTTCAAATATGTTTTTTTTGGGGGGATATGACATTACATTATTGATGGAATTTTGAATGGTGCAAAAGGTATTGCACAATAAATGAATAAAACTTTGCTTTCTCAAAAGACTTCAGGAGCTGAGCAGTTGCCGGATTTGTTAGTATTTCATACTGTAGGTCAAAGAATGCTTGATGAAAACTAAATATAGGAATGTTTCATTCCATCTTTAATGAACCTTGAAATACACATCATATGGTATTTATGTGAAATTCCAATTCGAAGGCAGTGTACTCACAACATCAGATGCATCCAAATAACATTTCCCTGGAAGTGGAGAAGGACATTTACCCATGAGTAACTGCACATTACTAGAGTACTCAATAATGCAATGAAAGCACTTAAATGATAAGCTACTGAGGGTCCTGCATTAATATTGACTGTAATTAGTCTCAAGTGTGATTTTGTACAGTTTGTGGCTGTTCGTGGTAATAGATCAACACAGGCTCGTTCTAAAAAACGTACCTCTATATACATTACTGGAGACTGCCAAATACAACCCAGGAGCTACTTTTTTTTTGGCCATTTTTGCAAATCCACCAGAAGCCGCTGTGTACGTTTTTCCAGATCTCAAATTTCTCTCGCGAGTTTCATTCACGCATACTGTTCTCACATAAAGCCACCACAGTAGGCTGTCGGCTGACTGTTTGACTGATTGAATGACTGACTGACTGACCGATCAACTGACCCACCCTTCTCCCTCCCTACACCCAACCAACTGTATTGATTGACCAACCCACCCAACCACCCACTTCCCTAAACCCAACCAACAATTTTCAAAAGCAATAGATAAAGAAAAGCCCTCATCATTTTCAGATTTTACCACATTCTCACACTGTTATTTAGTTATTTATTTTATTTGTTGGATTCTGTTTTTGTCTTACCTGCTTTCTGGAACCGTTCTTTACCGGACTCAAACCCTGTCATTGTGGTCAACTTCTCTCTGCATCTCAAGTCCGCCGACGCACATGGTGAGCTAACAGGACAAACTGGTAAGAGTGGGAAAGCCGTCCATACGGAGGTAAGCGGTCAGCTGGTAAGTGAGAAAAGAAACAGCATCATATCGCCCCGTAGCATTCGTTTTAAAGATGAAATGCAGTAGCACTGGCTACATAATTCACGATCTCCAGAAACGTATATACATACAGTATGGCTATGTTTTCAAAATGAGCCTATGTTGTAATAGATTGTAAGATACATTGTTGTTAAAATGCACATAGCATGATTATGGTTAAATAATATAAAGGGCACCTCTAATATAACTACATTGTGTTTATTAAAAATATGATCATTTTATTTAGATTCAACAAAATAACGCCATTATTTTATGTATACTTGAGAATACTGATATATTTTTTTTTTTTATAAATATGTGTGTCATAAGTTTACTTCATTTACTTTATTGCTTGTTCTTAAAATTCGTAATAATAACAAAAAATACTAATTTGTGGATCTCCATACTTCCGTGTGCAGCCATGCTGCCGTTGTATATGGTGTATTCTGGGAAATTTTTTATAACCCTTGGTTTCGAGTGTGGTCCTGAAAAATCTCTGTTCGAAGGGGTATCTACCCTTTCCCCTTAGCCCTACGCCTTCAAGCTACTACCTGGAACTCTTGTAATAAGCATAATTCAAGTTTAAGTAGGGTGTTCTGAATGTTCTGCACCAAATATCGGACAGTCAGTTGATGCTTTGCATGAGTTTGAAGAACACAACGACCCAATATCAGACAAAATCGAGCTCCTAATGAGCACTCAGAAACTGCTCTAATCAGCAGTAATGATTAGACTGTAAAAACGGTGTTAGATGACAATAAACCTGCTCTTCAGAAGACAGAGAGCCATCCGCAATCTAATCAGCATGGATCATTGATCGAGCAACAGTAGAAACTGTCAGCAGACCACAGCTCCTCTGTTTACTGAACTTGAATGACCTTACCTGGACCACATGACGAGGAAAGCTCAACAGTGCCTCCACTTTCTGAGGCAAAATGTGCAAGCGGTCTCCCTGTTCTGTATGCCGTTACTAAAGCACAAGAGAGAAATGCATCTGGGGATGTCAGAAGAGTATAGAGCCTCCCTTGGGCCACTAAGATGGAATGTGATAATTTGAGGGTACACTTTATTATTCTGTGAGAACTGATAGCACACAATTCATGGCCATGGACTGTACAAATAAGGGAACAGTATGTGCAGTTTATAAAGTGGGGGAGGAAGATTACAAAAACGTAGGCACAAGTTCATGGTTCTAAAAAATAAAATAAAATAAAATGTATTTACTGGCTCGAGGGCAGCTGCTCACGCTCAGAAAGGTGTCATAGTTATGAATTCTGTGTCAGTGGTGTTATATAGACAACTTATAGGCAAACAAACCACTGAAAAGCTGTAATAAATCTTCCTGTTTAGTAAACCCATTTTGTTTTAATTGTAATGAGGCAGCCATGTCTGCAGTACAGTATGCATTGCAAACATAGGAAAGAGTCATTTAATTTCAATATTATATCTCATAGGCAATCAGAACTTCATTATAAATAAAACCCTTATACCTGAGCACTTCATCACGGTCACATCCCCTGTGCCCAATAGCTCTTCAGCTCATTTGCTTAAGTGAATCAAAGATGAATCAGAATGATATGAAAATTATAACTGCACTCAGAAAATGCAATTAAGGACGATGGTAATACAAGGGTGGTGACAAGTGGGAAATTAATTTGACAAAAGTACAAAATTAAATGATCTAAACATCGCACTTTCAGACTGTTTCCCGTGTAATATGTTTTTAGTCACAGTAGATTTATAATTAAAATAAAAACAGCTGCATTATGTTTGGTCAAAATGAGACCTGTTGAAGGGATTCATGTCTAACATATATAGTCAAAATTAATTAATATGATTAAATATATTGGCTAAAAATATCCCCAGCAATGACTGAGTGGAGTTTGCATAATATTAGCTAATGTCATATAATGATAGTAATAATGAGTAGCTAATGTTCATTTTTAAGCCATTGTTATGCGTACAGATTTAATGAACTGAAAGACAGCATGAAATATCTGTGTTTAAAAAAATAATTAGTTACACTGCAGGGTAGGTTAAAATGGAAAATATAGTGCTTAACTGAAAAAGAATAAAACAATAATAATAAATGTGCTACGACGCAAAGTGAATAGAAAGGTATAAACCAGGGGTGCTCAAACTTTTTCTTACTAAAGGGCACCTATGGTGAAAAATCTACTTTTAAAGTTGTTTGGACAGACATATGTGTAGGTATAGTGTGTAGACCGTCATATTGGGGAGATATAAACACACTCAGTCCTTTTTTTTAAATTTAACAACATAAAAACAGTGAACCAATTGGAACGGTTTTGAGATCGATCGCAACTTGACGTAGAAGTGCGGTCCCTCCGCCCACCAATATTGATTGACAGGTGTGCATTATCATATCCTCAGTTTGTTTCACTTTCGCCATTTTCAGCGTGTGAGTCAAAGCGATGTCACCAAAGAAACACCCTTGCTCTATTTTTAGATGTAAGGCTCATTGGGCTCAACACAAGATCAACATTCACCACGTTATCGCTCTCCTCGGCGCCAGTGTTTGTAACTAGGTGGGTTTGCATACATGTGTACTTTTCATTGTGTCTTCCTTAAACTTCAGCTGTTTGCATTTCATAGCCCAGCCACAACTCAGGACACTGTTTATATTTCTGCCAAGCCACAGAGCGTTATCTGGCGCATCCGGTGTATGACGACCTTTAGTTATAGCCTCAAGCAGGTCGGCGTCGCGCCACGCAGCGGCATCCATATAATAATAATTTTGACTTTCACTGTCTCATTTATATATATATATATATATATATATATATATATATATATATATACAGTTGAAGTAATCATATATATATATATATATATATATATATATATATATATATATATATATATATATATATATATACAGTTGAAGTCAGAATTATTAGCCCCCCTAAATTATTAGCCCCCGTTTAATTTTTTCCCCAATTTCTGTTTAATGAAGAGAAGATTTTTTCAACCCATTTCTAGTCATAATAGTTTTAATATCTCATTTTTTATAACTGATTTATTTTATCTTTGCCATGATGACAGTAAATAATATTTTACTAGATGTTTTTCAAGACACTTCTATACAGCTTAAAGTGACATTTAAAGGCTTAACTAGGTTAATTAGGTTAACTAGGCAGGTTAGGGTAATTAGGCAAGTTATTCTATAACAAGGGTATGTTCTGTAGACTCTCGAAAAAAAAAAAAAAATAGCTTAAAGGTGCAGTATGTAAGTTTGACACCCAGTGGTTGAACTAGGTATTGCAGTCCTGAATCATAATAAAGGTACGCCGGGTTGCCAGTTTGAGTGATTTTAAACTGTGTTCTAAATAAAAGCAACGACACGCGATTGAGGGAATATTCTCCCTATTAAAAGGAGTTTTGGTTCTAACCAACACCTCGAATTGATTTATTAGAAGCGGCTTCTATTTCTCACAGCTGAACAACAGAAACCTATGACAGATCACCTCAGGTAAGCCTTGTGTGCTTTATTCAGTGCTAAATGCTAACAATGCGAGTTTGAATGCATTTTACATGACGTGTATTACCACATACTAAAAGCAGAAAGTTCACCTCAGATCTGGAAAATACAATAAACCGTTTGAAATTGAACTTTAGAACTAAACACATATGAGTGATTCAGCATGTACATTTAATGATGTTAAAGAGGGTTAACATGTATTAAATAGATTCTAAACCTTACCGTTTTGTGAGTGAGTGCATATTCTATGCTTCTGAAAGGCAGTATTTAAATTTCTGCCGTGTTTTGTGGTGCAAACAGCCAAATGGCTCATCACTCATAACAATCTCGTCACAGCGTGTTGTTAGGACACGCGATGTAACCTGCTCACGTTCCTAATATTTATGTCATTTGCTAATTAACGTCATGTGGAACTGAATCTGTCTCATTTTGACATCTGATACTTTCCACTACACTGTAGCATTTCGCTCATGGACGCATGCTTTCAGAGTCTTTCTGAATGAATGAATGAAATATGCTGTTTTCCAACAAGGCAACCCTGGGTGCTGAATTATAATTGGTTAAACTGGCATGTGCATGTGAAAATTACCTAAACAAAGACAGCGTTCCGGCACGGAAAAAAACATTTTCAAAGCAGAATATCTGACTTCAGCATTGTTTGTCAGTTAAACAAGTATGTTCACTTGGGATGTTTCTTAAATATCTGCACACATATTATTGTATTTTTATGCTTTAGAAGAGTCAAAAACTTACATACAGCACCTTTAAAGGGGCTAATAATTTTGTCCCTAAAATGGTTTTAAAAAAATAAAAACTGCTTTTATTCTAGCCGAAATAAAACAAATAAGAATTTCTCCAGAAGAAAAAAATATTATCAGACATACTGTGAAAATGTCCTTGCTTTGTTAAACAACATTTGGGAAATATAAAAAAAAAGAAAAAAAAAATCAAAGGGGGGCTAATAATTCTGACTTCAACTGTATATATATCACTTCAGATACTTAAACTGAAGTGTTACCCGTATATAATAGATACTCTGCCGTTGTGATTCCACCTGATATACTCTACCAAACATATACTGTGTATTGCTATGTGGTTTCATTTGTTTACTAAACAACACAGGTATAAAAAAAAAAAAAAAATACATTAAGTAAGTGAAAGTCTTTATGAACCCTATTGACCTTATTCTTCAATGTGGAAGTGCGCTTGTTTTTGCAATTGTTTTAGAACAGGGGTGCTCAATCCTGTTCCTGGAGATCTACCTTCCTGCATAGTTCAGCTCCAACCCTGATCAAACACACCTGAACCAATTAATTTGGACCTGAACAGCACTTGATAATTACAGGCAGGTGTGTTTGATATGGGTTGCAACAAAAATCTGCAGGAAGGTAGATCTCCAGGAACAGGATTGAGCACCACTGTTTTAGAACTTCTGATTCAGTTGCCTATGGGAGAAATGACTAGGAATAATAAATGGCAGAAAACGATCAAACTACTCGCTCTACAAACAAGTGTTTGCATGACTATACAGACAAAATAGAATAATATAATAAGGAAATATCAGTTTGCAACATCAAGCAGCAAAACGAGTTTTTTTTAATCTCTAAAAATGAATGGAAGTGAATGAGACCGGAAGTCTCGTGCAAAATGATTCAAATGGCTGTGCCCGCTCGTACGCAGAAAATAAGGTGAAGTGTTTCATCATGTCATAATCCCAATGATACAAAATGGTGATAGCACATTACCTTTTGCTTAAAGTGTGTATACAGGGCTCATCAAACACACTTAAAAGCAATTTAAAGGAATCACAATACACTCTGGAAAAGCAGGCAGTCCCAATTAAGGGACCTAATTGCAAATTAAGTATTCATCACAAATGAGAAAGAGCAAATTAGTGTGTGTGTGTGTGTGTGTGTGTGTGTGTGTGTGTGCGTGTGTGTGTGCGTGTGTGTGTGCGTGAGTGCGTGAGTGCGTGTGTGTGCATGAGCGAGGAGGTGAGGACAGGGAGTATCATGGATTGTGATGGTGCTTTGCTAATGTCATGACGTCACTGCACTGTCTCCTGGGGCAACCAGATGTTCACTGAACTCTCCCTTGTGAGGCAGACGTTGAGAATGAATGGTTTCTGATGGCAAGCTCGGTGCATGTTCCTAGAGGAGAAAATAATGATGAGAGATGGGGAAAAAAACAGAGGATAAAGTTTTGACATACTTTTAAAGAGAGAAAATGATTCTTCCCACACCCCATATTCTTGTAATAAGACACATTAGATAGCAAAATCAGAACTCTTTTTTTTTTTTTCTCTGCAGCAATACGATAATAATAATAATAAAAAAAAAACTATTGTAGAACTATTTGAGCAAGAATCACAGAAAATCTGCTATTGATTTCTTTTCAGAGTTGGTATCATAACAGACAGAGGTACATCTAGACAGCAAGAGAAGAATTTGTACTTTGGCTTTGTGTCAAGCACATTGACATCTAGTTAATTTGCATGACAGTCACAGATCCTCGGATTATGTGCTTACAAGAAGACTGCAGTGTCTCATTTAACAACATAATAATCTTAGGAAGACTGCAATTTAATATCTCTAGCCTTTTATAAAGCCTTGAAATTCCCCGTTGTAACATCACAGTCACTAACTTTTTTTTTACTATGTCTACTGTAAATTCACCCCATTTGTCCTGTTTTTCTGTAAATTGGTCTAAATAGTGCTGAGGTAAAAATGGCTTTCAGCTCGAACCAGGTTCTTCAAGAAACAAACACACACATACAGTACCATTGGCTGTTTCGCAATTCCAAGAATGCAGATAATGGACTTGCATTGTTGTGGAGACCAGTCTTGCCAAGTTACCTTGGTAAAATGAACTCGGGAGACAGCAAAAACAGAGAATGCGTCCGGTGAGAAATCAGCTGCGAGATGCTGCGTTCTTCCCATTGACTGTAAAAGATATGGACGTAGTATCCGTGACGTCACCCATAGGTTTCTGAACACTGCAAAAGAAGCCACAAGTAGGCGCGGCCAACCGTCGCCATTTTGTTAGCGCGTCATCGCACCGAACGCGGCATACCAAATAAGGGCAAAGAGGCGGAGAGTGAGCGGAGCTACAGACGCATGCTTGATTCTAAGCCTTTTGCTTAGACCTGGATTAAAACAGATTTATTACTTTGGGAGAACGCTTAATACTTCATTACCTGTGACTCGTTTGTGTTCTGACCACATGTGCTTGGTTGTACACTATATCAATAAAGTTTTTAGACTTTTAAAAACACTGTTGTAACACATTGAGCCACTAAGCATTGTTCTTATGACGTTTTTAGACAGGAGGAAAACGCGAATTACTATCAAACACTTCAGATGTAGTCTGTGTTAGTAAATGCAAGGCTGTTTATAAAATCCAGCACTAACACTGTATGACAACGCTTCAGATGACTGTTTTATAGCCTACAGCTAATCAATCTGTCAGATTCTGGAGTGCATTACAGCTCTGAAGAACATTATAAATGATAAATGATCTTACATAAAACAAATACATTTATAGAGATGGTATAGAAGTATATAATTTCACTCACCTGTGAAATGAAGGCAACTTGAACGGTTTGTAAGCACAATTAAGTCCACACAGCATGCCATATCATCTGATAATTGCAGGAAATAATTCCAAAAGGCAAATGAAGGTGTAAAGAAACATTAAACAAAACAAATACACAATTTATTTGCCGAGCTCAGCGGCTAATTAGCCAGAATCAGCTGAGGTGACGAGACAGCGACCAGCGAGGGCTAGCTGTCACTCAAGTGGCCACGCCCTTAATTATGCAAACTTAATATAACCTAATAAAAACGAAACGGATGAGTTATAAAAAAATTCACCCCCCTCAGAGTTGTCATGAAGGGTAATCATAGCTATATGCACCAAAGCCATCGTTTGTACCAGGCTGTAAACATGTTTTTATCAGCTGTAAAAATGGCCAATTTACCAATGCAGAAAGAAAGCGCTTGAACTTCATGGAGCCAGCCCCCCAAGGCGAGTCGATGAATTGCAGTTTTAGTTACTTCCGTATTGGCTTCCCGAGGGAGAGCGGGAGGTTGCCGCTTGGTTCTTCCTGATGGTCACATAACCTTCACGTGTTTTTAATGGAATATGATGGGACATTACAGCATTCATACAACGATTTATAGTTTTTCTCCTTTTCATAATAAACACTATGCATAAAGACTTTATAAATATACATTGCACAATACAAATAAATCTAATTTTAATATGAATTTATTAATGTGTTTATGCCTTTATAAAGATTTTTATGTTAATGTTTACTTTCACCGTTTGATTTAGGTAAACTCCTGAGACAAATAAGTTATATCTCTGAACTGTAATAATAAATCTATATAAAATGCTGTGCTTCCCACCTCCTTTATTCAGCAGCAATGACTTTTGGGACTTCTCGAGCGAGTTTAGCTCTCAAGCCTGCATCGACGCATCCTCGATATCAAGAACATATCCGGGAACATTCAAGCGTCCTCCGTTCTTGTGGTCTTGAGTTTTGGAACTGAACTTTGGTGGTTGATGATGACGTTACACGAGAACATGAGGACGCAAGATTGCTAAAGAACGCATATTGAGAAACAGCCATTGTCTCAGGCTCAACAGACTCCCTTTCACCAATGCTTAGTGACTATTTCCAGCATACTAATTACCAGCACCTGTTTCCCATCAGTACAACACATTACCACAGTATACAAGCACACACCTCAGTCTGCTCACTGTCTGGACTTAAACGAGAACACAGACATGTACCTGCAGTAAACAAATATTCTGGTGAAACTTTTTTCAGTAATCGCTGCCCTTCTACAAAGAGTATCCATCTATTATGAATGGCTGTGAAAATAAAATAAAATAATAAAAATGCCACTTTTTAGTAATAATTGCTAAACTATTTTAGGGCATGATTGCCTCACAGCAAGAAGGTCGCTGGTTTATGCCCCGGCTGAGTCAGTGTGCATTTCTGTGTGGAGTTTGCATGTTCTCCCCGTGTTGTTGTGGGTTTCCTCTGGGTGCTCCGGTTTCCCCCACAAGTCTAAAGACATGCACTACAGGTGAATTGGGTAAGCTAAATTGTCCTTAGTGTGTGTGTGAATGAGAGTGTATGGGTGTTTCCCAGTAATAGGTTGCAGCTGGAGGGCATCCGCTGCATAAAACATATGCTGGATAAGTTGGCGGTTCATTCCGTTGCGGTGACCCCTGATTAATAAAGGGATTAAGCTGAAAAGAAAATGAGTGAATGAAAAAAACTATATTAGCATGGTGGTTTAATTTATTCATGTGCATAATACTAGAACACAACGGATTGTACACACAGAAACATTCAGGAGCAACACACTCTCACAGCAATTCGTAACGTTTTGATTTAGTGGCTAATTTGTATGAATTCGTACGATCTAACTCAAACAATTTAGTATGATTTGCTCATCCCCCAAAAACAGTTGGGTTTAGGGGTGGGGTTGGAAGCCCTGCCTCTTTAAAATCGTACAATTTGGATAAGTACTACTGAACTTGTACGAATTTGTACGAATTAGCCACTAAACTGACAAAACGTAAAATACTTACATTTTCTCGTGAGATCAGGCTGTCAGGAGTGCATATACATTTTAAAATGGTTTATTAATAGTTAAATAGCTATGATTATATATTATAATTATATAATAATTTATTAATAATTAAGATCCTGCAAATAGAGGGCTGTTTACACGTGGTCACTCCACTTGCTTTTTTTTTTTGGATGCGGTCAGAAAAAGGATAGATGTAAATGCCCTCCGAAATGCATTTGAGAAAATTTGATCGCTGAAACCACTTCAGCAGGTAGTCTAGGACGCATTCCAGACAAAACTGGACAGGTCTAAATGTGTCTTGTTTTTAAAACCACATGTAAATTTTACTCCTCCTATGTTAAAAATATAGACTTGTGAGAGTGTGTTATGGGGCATAAGTTGGATATAACAGCACCAATGCAACACATAAAGCAACGTCACAGACATTATACAGTATATAACAATGTACAGTTGAAGACAGAATTATTAGCCCCCCTGAATTATTAACCCCCCTGTGGGTCAGTCGATCGGTCAGTCAGTTGACAGCAGCCTCAGATTTATGCGAGAACAGGAGGCACAAATGGCACTCGCGAGAGAAATTTGAGATCTGACAAAGCGTACACATCAGGTGGATTCGTGAAAACAAAAACTGCAAAAAAATATACTTCCTCCACTCTCAGAAATAAAGGTACGCAAGCTGTCACTGGGGTGGTACCTTTACAAAAGGTACACATTTGTACTTAAAAGGTCCATATTGGTACCTCAAAAGTATATTAGTAACCAAAAAATTTGAGAGGAACACTTGTTACTTTTGTACTTTTTAATGTACTAATATGTACCCTTGAGATATTAATATAGACCTTTTAGGTACAAACTTGTACCTTTTGAAAAGGTATCACCCCAGTGACAGCTCGCGTACCTTTATTTCTGAGAGTGTGGGACATATAGTGTGCTCTCCAGAAATGTATATAGTGGTACTTTTTCAGTTTTGGGTTGTTAATCAGAGTATTGTCTTAATTATATTAAAAGTATTGTTGTACATGTAGACATACTCACTGTCAAAACAATCCAGTCCAACAGTCATTGAGGTTCAACTCCACAGTAACAACCATTAAATGGGTACGTTGTTATTCAGTACTTAAGGACATCTCACAGTAAATGCACTAAAGCAAGCTCCTAGTATGTTGTCCCAGCTACATTACCAAAGTCCTCTACAAAATCTTCATGTCATGTCACATCTTAAACCTGCTGTTAAATTCACCTATTGAAACAAATTACATAGGAAGAAAAAAAAAAACATAAAAAAATGCAATGAAAAACAAACATTAACCTCTAGCATAAAGTCTGTCAAGTAATACACTTTGTGGAGCCCTGCATTGTTTTCAATTTATTCATGTTGTCCCAACACATATTGATTAAGTTCATGTAACAAATTTAAGAGGATTGAACAAAAAAATCTCCAGAATTGTGTTGTTTCAGCTCTATTAATTAATTAGTTTAAACAAGCAGCACATTTATTTATTTGTTGAGTGTAGAACAAAACTGTAAACAAATACTGTAAACAAATTACCGTACAAATGAAGGAAATTAGTAATCATAGAAACAAACATGGGCATGATCGGTAACTAAGTAAATTAGAACCCAAAGCAGAAGAACTGGATCAGTAAAAAACACAACCAGATTACAAAATAAAAGTGACTTTACTGTGACACTACCATGGGAAAATGTATTTGTTTAATAACATACAGCCTGTCCAATGGAAAGCCACCACATGAACTTATGCACTCATTCTTCTTTATGGTCTCTGTTTCCATAGAGAACAACAGTACCTGAGTCACCTAAAAAATCCAGCACACTTTATAAGACAACAGGGGAGTGGGAAATAGCTGATGCTGTCAATTCCCACTTCACCCAGCGATGAGAAAAGCGGATGTCCACTAGCTGCAGCAGTTGTCCTCACTGGTCTGTGTAGTCACTTTGGCACAGGAACCTGCTGGACAGGAATTGATGGACAGATTTTTTTTTTACCCTTTTCTTCCATTAGCCTCTCACTTCTTTTAAAGTCAATCAACTTTTCAGAGTCAGCAAAAAAAAAAAAAGAAAAACACCCACTGGTATTCCTTTAGCAGAAAATCAACAATTTTTCAAACACATTTAAACTGAGGACATTCAAGACATGTAAGCAAGTATTTACAGTGTGTGCAGACAACTATAGTCTATAAAAAAGTATATATTTTTTGCAACACCACTGTACATGTCTGTGGCTGGTGAATAAAACAAACATGAGGGAACAGTGCTGTTAAGCCATGGCAAGAAGTGTTTAGAAATGGCTCAACTGTATCTCAGCAATAAAGCGTGGACGATCAGGGGATGTCAGGCGGCCCAGTTTGGTCTTTGTCCAATTCTGAATGTGATGACAAAAAGAAAGAAAACAAAGAGTAGCACATTAAAGTTTGTCTCAAGTTGTTATTCACCAAACTGGGACGTCAGTGTGGCTCTCTGGTTTTGCTGATGAGTCTGGACCTGAAACAGCTGTGCTCCAATTTCCCAGCTCTACCTGCGAGCTACATGCTGCTTGATAATGCCATTGTAAAGTGTTTAAAAAGTGTCCATTTATTCATTCAAGTGTAAACGAAGTTTCGGAGCGTTCTGTAGCTTCTCTCCTTATTTACATATGACCTTATTTACATAGTGACCTGGTCTACTTTTAAAACAAAACTTTACAACTAGGCCTACCTCAGCTAGCAGTCATTAGAGTGTTAGGTAGACAGTCTGATTAATATCTGCAAAACCTTTATTGAGATAATGTCTGAACAGACATGATAATTCATAATCTATTCATTAATCCTAGATTAATTGACATTAGTAAGCATTTACATATATACATGTCATATGCATTTATACATTTAGTTATCTTTTTGTTAATCTTAATCTATAAACATAATGTGCTTAATAATTGTATTTTTGTACGATTTTTCATACATTATTATAAACTTATTTTCTAAATTAAGTATTATATTATTTACAAACCATGTTACTCTAGAGTTTGCTGTAGATCAGAGATGCCCAAAGTAGGGCCCGCTGGCCAAAGTTGGCCCATGGTAACCATTGATTTGGCCCACCATCCTATCTGAGAAGAGAG
Organism: Danio kyathit; assembly: GCA_903798195.1. Taxonomy (NCBI): domain Eukaryota; kingdom Metazoa; phylum Chordata; class Actinopteri; order Cypriniformes; family Danionidae; genus Danio; species Danio kyathit. The sequence continues at coordinate 66,880,453 of LR812525.1, forward strand.
GGAGAATGATGGGGATGGTTTAGAAATTGTAATTTCAAATTTAATATAACTGTTTATTTGTTTATATTATTGTTAAACTACAAAGACACGGCTAACTGAAATTAAATGTTTCAATTGAAATGCTGTAATTTAGTTTAAAATGTACATACTATCACCCGACAAATCGAGGCAAAGGCAGGTTCTGTGTGTGTGAACCATAGACTGTAAAACATATGGACGTAGTATCCGTGACGTCACCCATAGGTTTATGAAGAACCCAAAAGAAGCTACCAGAAGGCGTGGCCGACCATCACCATTTTGTTCGCGCGTCATCGCACCAACCCCGGGCATACCATACAAGGGCAAAGAGGCGGAGCGTGAGCGGAGCTACAGACTCATTCTGGCATTCTGCTTAGACAGGCTTTCCTAAGGGTGAAACGCTTAATACTTCATCACCTGCGACTCGTTTGTGTTCTGACCACATGTGCTTGGTTGTACACTTTATCAATAAAGTGTTTAAACGTTTAAAAACACTGTTTCATAAGCAACGTCATAAGTGCAATGCTTAGTGGCTCAATGCATTACACATTGAGCCACTAAGCATTGCGCTTATGACGTTTTTCAACAAGAGGAAAGTGCGAATTACTTCCAAAAACTTCAGAAATAGTCTGTGTTAGTAAATGCAAGGCTAATTATGAAGTCCAGGCAGAACACTGTATGACAACGCTTCAGATGACTGTTCTAGAGCCTACAGCTAATAATCTGTCAGATTATGGAGTGCATTACAGCTCTAAAGAGCATTATAAATGATAAATGATCTTAAATAAAACAAATGCATTCATAGAGATGGTATATAATTATATATTTCACTCACCTGGGAAATGGAGGCCACGTGAATGGCTTGTGAGCACAATTAAGTGCACACAGCATGCTATATCATCTGATAATTGTAGGAAATAATTCCAAAAGGCAACTGACTGTGTAAAGCCACATATAACAACACAAAAATACGATGAATATGCCGAGATCAGCGGCTAATCAGCCGTAATCAGCTGAGGTTAAATGACGGCGACCAGCGATACCTAGCTGTCACTCAAGTGGCCACGCCCTTAATTATGCAAACATAATATAACCTAATATAAAGGAAACGGATGCGTTATAAAAAAAAAATCACCCCCCTCACATTTGTCACGAAGGGTAATATTAGCTATATAACCCAAAATCGTTCTTTGTACCAGGCTGCACCTTATTTATGATGTAAGGTTGGCCATTCTAACAGCGGGCTCAATAGAAATTTGCTCTATTATGGAGCCAGGACGGCAATGCAGTGGCGCAGTAGGTAGTGCTGTTGCCTCACAGCAAGAACGTCGCTGGGTCGCAGGTTCGAACCTCGGCTGGGCTGGGTCAGTTGGCGTTTCTGTGTGGAGTTTGCATGTTCTCCCTGCGTTTGCGTGGGTTTCCTCCGGGTGCTCCGGTTTCCCCCACAGTCCAAAAGACATGCAGTACAGGTGAATTGGGTAAGCTAAATTGTCCATAGTGTATGAGTGTGAATGTGTGTGTGGAAGTTCCCAGAGATGGGTTGCGGCTGGAAGGGCATCCGCTGCGTAAAATCGTGCTGGATAAGTTGGCTGTGGCGACCCCGCAAGGGACAAAGCCGACAAGAAAATGAATGAATGAATGAATGAATGGAGCCAGGACTAGCGGAATTTCGATGAATTGCAGTTTCAGTTACTTCCGTATTGGCTTCCCGAGGGAGAGCGGGAGGTTGCCGCTTGGTGTGAACTCTGCCGTATAAATGTGATTGTTTATGCTTTTATTGCAATAAGTTATAAGCAAAAAAATTATACTGCATTGGTAAATATGATTTTTAAATATTTAAAATTAAATTAGGGAATGACCCATGGCAACTTTAAATAGTTAAAAATAGTTTGGTATATTTATCTTCAGGGCAACGCAGTGGCGCAGTAGGTAGTGCTGTTGCCTCACAGCAAGAACGTCGCTGGGTCGCAGGTTTGAACCTCGGCTGGGCTGGGTCAGTTGGCGTTTCTGTGTGGAGTTTGCATGTTCTCCCTCCGTTCGCGTGGGTTTCCTCCGGGTGCTCCGGTTTCCCCCACAGTCCAAAGACATGCGGTACAGGTGAATTGGGTAAGCTAAATTGTCCATAGTGTATGAGTGTGAATGTGTGTGTGGAAGTTCCCAGAGATGGGTTGCGGCTGGAAGGGCATCCGCTGCGTAAAATCGTGCTGGATAAGTTGGCGGTTCATTCCGCTGTGGCGACCCCGCAAGGGACAAAGCCGACAAGAAAATGAATGAATGAATTTATCTTCAGCCCACGACTCTCAGTGATGTTTGGTTTTCGGCCCTTCATATGAAAAAGTTTAGGCACCCCTGCTGTAGATAATAAGATCATATAAAACATGCAAGTAAATGACTGATAAACTAACGTTTATACATCTTATTATTCAGGTATAACAGTTGCTCTCTGTGCTGTTGAGGGTGTTTTCATCCACTCTGGGGGGATTTTGAGCCTTAATTTGGCCATACTTTTTTCTGTGTTTCAACTAGCAGAATGATTTTTGGTGACATGTCTTATTTTGACACACAATTTGACAAAATTATTTGAATAATAATAAAAAAAAAATTTCAACGATATACTCTGGGAAAATTGACTACCCTTTTGTTATGTTAGGGATGAAAACATCCACTAAAGTAAACTGCTGTAAAAATGCATCAGATACATATATATTTTTTAAAATTATTTTGCATAAATCTGTTAATCAACCTCAGTCCTGATTAAATGACTAAATTGCTTAAAAAAATACAGGATTTTAACTGTTCACTTGCCAAATTCATAAATGATGTCACTGAAAAAAAAACCCACACCAAATTACTTTTCCAATAAAAAAAGTAATTTTTTAAAACTTTTTCTCAAAGTCTTGGACATGTGAAACAACATTGCCTTCTTGCATTGTTTTTGATTGATTTTCAGTTTTTTTTCTCTCTAATTTACTGTTGGTGGCTGTTTCTGCCCTATTGACTTCCATTATAACTACATTATTTTGATTACAAAACAATGGCACCAAATACACATGCATTTTTGATTGTTGGTGGTTTTCCATCTTGGGAAGAGGTCAAATTTGTAATTTTTACTGTTGATCATCAGTTGACACCATTAACCCTTTAGATAGGCCTGTGCAAAAAAGCTTAGTTTCTGGATTTTACATGGAGTATAATAGCAAATGAAAGTGTTTTTTTTTTTTACTTTTCAGTTCATTAAAAGCATCAACAAATTGGAGAGAAATGCATTTTAGTAGCATTAAGTAGTTTTATTTTTACACTATTTATTTCCAGTATATGCTCTTATTGGGAATACTTCATAAATCATTGATCTAGTTTTTTGTTTTTCTTTTTTTACAAATGTAACTGTACTTTCAACTGTTATTTCAAATGTTTTTTTTCCCTCGCTAGATTTACAATATTATTAAAAAAATACTGAATTAGCAATATTAAACATACAGTTGAAGTCAGAATTATTAGCCCCCCTTTGAAATAATTTTTCTTTTTTAAATATTTCCCAAAATATGTTTAACAGCAAGGAAAATTTCACAGTATGTCTGATAATAATTTTTATTTTTCTTTCGGCTAGAATAAAACAGTTTTTAATTTTTTTAAAAGCCATTTTAAGGTCAAAATTATTAGCCCTTTAAGCTATATTTTTTTTCGATAGCTATATTTTGTTTTTATAGAACAAACCATCCTTATATAACTTGCCTAATTACCCTAACCTGCCTAGTTAACCTAACTAACCTAGTTAAGCCTTTAAATGCCACTTAAGCTGTATAGAAGTGTCTTGAAAAATATCTAGTAAAATATTATGTGCTGTCATCAGGGCAAAGATAAAATAAATCAGTTATTAGAGATGAGTGACTAAAACTATTATGTTTAGACATTTGTTGAAAAAATGTTCTCTCCGTTAAACAGAAATTGGGGAAAAAAATAACCAGGGGGGCGAATAATTCTGACTTTAACTGTAAATGGTAGCTCAAGTCCTTCACAAGTGCTGAAGATGGTTTCTCTTGGTTAACTGTATGGCATATGGTGTGTGACTACAGACAGGTTTGTAGAACAGGTGGCAGCTTGGCCCTGCATATGAGAGAGAGAAATCCTTCCTGTGAGGACACAGATAGGGGGGTTTCCTTTAGTTTGGCTGGATGTCTAAGATAGCAGCTGTCTACCTGTGGACTGAAGAATGAATTCTGGTGGAAATGACTGACTAAAAGCCATTCAGAAATCTGCGAGCGTAATAAAAAAAAAATGTTTGTATGTTAAAAATCTCTTATTTCTAATTATTTCATTTTTAATTATTATACATTTTAAACAATAAAATATTTATAAATTAGTTTTGTAAAAATGTGTGTATTATTGAAATGAAAATGAATGAATTTTATGTATATTTTAATATTAATACAATTGTATTATTAATTATTTTATATAAGCAATACATTTGATTAATAAATATAATCATTATGTATAATTTAACAGTTTATAATATTAATTGTTAGTTTAAGGATTGCAAATTTTAATTTAGAATACCAAATCCATAATCTAGGGGAGACGCAGTGGCGCAGTAGGTAGTGCTGACGCCTCACAGCAAGAAAGTCGCTGGTTCGAGCCTCGGCTGGGTCAGTTGGCGTTTCTGTGTGGAGTTTGCATGTTCTCCCATCGTTCGCGTGGGTTTCCTCCGGTTTCCCCCACAGTTCAAAGACATGCGGTACAGGTGAATTGGGTAGGCTAAAATTGTCCGTAGTGTATGAGTGTGAATGAGTGTGCATGGATGTTTCCCAGAGATGGGTTGCGGCTGGAAGGGCATCCGCTGCGCAAAACAAATGCTGGATAAGTTGGCAGTTCATTCTGCTGTAGCGAACCCATATTAATAAAGGGACTAAGCCGAAAAGAAAATGAATGAATGAAATCTATAATCTAATGTCAACACACCACCATTTTTTTTTTTTTATATTTAAGACAAGGTTTTAGAGTGCACATTTTTGAAACAATACTATTATCTTACCTTTATGTACAAATATGCAAATTAGCATTGGCATTCATCTTGACAACCAAAACAACAGTGCTTCACAGGACTGCAGGTATTTACTGTTACTTTACAAAGTGATTACTGTCAGGGTTATCAGTTGGAGTGATCACGAGACCCACCAGAGGGCACTCCATTCACTTCTCTAGCCACCTGGACTACACATCCCATAATCATTTTCATTTCACACCTGATACACATTTACTTGAACATGATTACGCAGAGACCTGCAGCTAATTCACACACACACACACACACACACACACACACACACACACACACACACACACACACACACACATATGCACATGCACGCACGCACACACATACCAGCACCAGTCACTCTCTGTCTTTGCAAAGTCTTGATTCTACATGTTAATTTCGGAGTTTTTTTTTATGTCGCATTTGATTTATCCATCACATTGCTTGTTTTCAATGATTTCAAACTATTTTAAGTTTTTGCTGCCTGTCCCAACCTATCATCTGTATTTTTGGTCATCTCTTTTGGATTACCACTAATGTTTATGTTTGCACCTGTTTTACCTCTGCCTGTTTTACCTCTTTTTACAGGCATCGTCACCACCTATATGTTATACATATTCATTACACAATTCAATCCAAGTCATAGGCCCATTGTATATATATATATATATATATATATATATATATATATATATATATATATATATATATATATATATATATATATATATATTGTCCACCTTATAGGGTTAAAAATAAAGCTGAAGTTGGAACTAATGGTGGGCAGAGTGAGGCTTTGTGAAACACAGAAATAGTTGAAGCAAATCGTGTTGAGGATTTAAAATGTTTCCACACATGCCTATAAAGTGACACCTAGTGGTTTTCAAATACTGCTTTACAGCTTAGACAAAAATAAATAAATAAATAACTAAATAAATAAAGTCGAGAGTTAAGAGAATTGATAAATCATAACCCATTTTACTTGACTGAGCCAATTAGGGGAATTGTTGGTGTTCATGACTAGCATACATTTACATTGGCTTCAAATTCAGGGAGAAACAATTACAGCCATTTCAAATGAGTTTTTATTGTTCTCTGTTCTTGTAATGTGTCTTGTAATAGGTCTGACATCTGAAGTAACCCTTAGAGAATAAATATGTGTTATTTTTGGTCATGAAAAATAAAGATAAAAAAATACATCACAATTAGTCACAATTAAGTCACAATTTCCAACTGTATAAAGTGTATTATTTATTTATTTATTTATAACATGGCAGTTTACAGTATTTGACAGAAAGCAAAGTTTGAGAAAAAGAGGAAGATGAGACAATGGAATGATCCACAAGTCAAAATTCAAACTCAGCACACCAGTTGAGCAGTTGCACTATACATGTCGACACACTGTCCACTATTATGTGCGAATGTGTGATTTTTTTATTATTTTATTCTGACAGCTCAATTCTCTAAATGCACCACACTGCCCAGTTAGGATCAAGGACAGACAGACTTCCTTGGGAGTCGCGAGTGAGGATACACAGGTGTATCTGTGCTGAAGTGCAATAGTACATTCTCCTCCCCCTTCACATCTGCACCAATATTAACTACAGCAGAAAATACAAACACACATAAATGTGAATATTAAGCATGACGTTATTGTAAATGTGGTTTATGTTCAGAGATGGCAAAAGTACACACATCCTTTAATCAAGTAGAAGTACAGATACTCATGTTTAAAACGACTCTGGTAAAAGTTGAAGTACTGAATACACTTTTGTACTCAAGTAAACGTAATAAAGTACGGCCTCAAAAATTTGTTTAGGTAAAAAGTACCCATTACTACTACAGGTTTTAGTGTCACTAGGTAGGTAAATATCCGGTTTCCCCCATGCATCATCATCCTGACGCAAACTCACAGCATTCAGCGTGTAGTTTTGTGGCTGTTGGATTAAAAACAACAGCTGCCATTTATGTTCATAGTCTGTAAAAATAATTATGTAGGCCTTTTTATTTTTATAAATAATGTCTTACATTTTACACTGAATTCTGTCCTAAATTTATAGATTTTTTTATTTTATATTTGAATATTTTTTTATTGAATATATTGAACATATCTTCTCTTTTGTTAAAATAAATACTTATTGTATTTGACTGCAAACAATTTTTTTGCATTAGCTCTCATACATAACTCGGCTTAGACCCTTTCTTTATTAATCAGGTGTCCCAACAGCGGAATGAACCACCAATATCCAGCACATGTTTACGCAGCGGATGCCCTTCCAGCTGCAACCAATCTCTGGGAAACATCCATACACACTCATTCACAATCATACACTACAGACAATTTAGCCTACCCAATTCACCTGTACTGCATGTTTTTGGACTGTGGGGGAAACCGGAGTACCTGGAGGAAACCCACACGAACGCAGGGAGAACATGCAAACTCCACACAGAAATGACCCAGCCCGAACCTGCGACCTTCTTTTTAAGAGGCGACAGCATTACCTACTGCGCCACAGCGTCGCCTGAATATTTTATTTAATGGATAAACATAAATTCTGTTAATACATTTATTCTATGCTAAAAGCTACATACACAGGCGTGACTACAACCTACACAACATGTGCATGATCTTTTATTCACATGATAAATTCATGATCTTTTGCATTATACTTTTATTCATGAATTGCCCACTATAGTTACTTTTGTTGTTGTAAAATATTTGTTTGAGAATGAATTGAAGATTAGTATGCCTATCTGTAAAGTGGTATAGTCAATTAAAAAAAAAAAATCTATAAAAACTATTAGTATTAGCTTGAAATACCAGAGAAATCACATGCAGTATGATCAGAAGTGGACAAAAGACATCTAAACTTAAGCGTTTGTATGGCATATTTCTGAACTGGAATGTGTCTCTCTTGTTTACCTGTGATCCGATCGAGCAAAATGTGTCTTATTAGCGTGTAAACAGGGCAGCATCGGTCATCTTAAATTAGCCGCCTTCCTCTGTCTCACCTGCATAGTCATTCTCCTAGCCTTTCTTATTGTAACCTTTATAAACTAACCCACGTACGGTGCACGATAGCCTTAGCTGAAAAAGAATTGCTCTGCAGCACGCATGCACACAATTGCGAAATATAGATTGACTGCATCAAAAAGGCGCTCAAATTGACAAGAAGTAAAATAGATTGTGGCAACAAAACAGATGAAAACGAAAGTAGCGAGCCTGATTTAAAAATGTAAGGAGTAGAAAGTACAGATGTTTGTGGAAAACTGAAAGGAGTAAAAGTAAAAAGAAAAAAATAGTGGAGTAAAGTACTGATACCAGAAAAATCTACTTAAATACAGTAACAAAGTATTTGTACTTCGATACTTCCCATCTCTGTTTGTTTTCCCAAATTCTTTCATTTTGATACAAAACATCTTTCCAGCACACAATAAAACAAACTAATAATTGGCAATAAGACATGGTCAATAATAACAAGTACAACAATAAATAAAGTTGAAACAATTTTAATAGAAACAATTATCTTTAATATTAAAGAATTATAATCCGGAAGCAAAATCAGTGTTGTATAGTAATCGCTAAATAAGGATGCTTTGAAGTGTCACTAAAGCAAGTGAGGATATCATTTCACTTGATTTCTCTGTCAAGAGGGGGTGGATCTAAAGGCCAGGACGCTGATGGTTGGCCATTGCGCAGTGTTGGGTAGTTGGTGAGCGGACGCTGTTCCAAATGTTGTTGGGTTAATGTTCGATGGAGTTGGCCCGATTCATCATATAGAAATTATGTCGGACATCAAGAGCACTCCGATTGGTTATTCAGAACAAAAGTTGATGTGACATAACCAAATAAGCAATTCAATTCAAGAGGGAGCACAAAGAAGCCAGTTGTAATTTCACAATCGTTTTCAAATATTTGCAAACGTAATGGATTATTAGATTATCAGACATAGTTACAGGAGTGAATCCCTCCATTTTGAGTGACAAGAACACATAACTAAACACTGCTGTATTTATGCTTTGTCTTTGCATTTTATGTTCTGGTTTCCTTTGTAGAATGAGAAAATAGATTACTGCCAACTTTGGGTGTGGAAAGGCACGTCCTCTCATGCAGGTGCAGAACGCTTGCTCCTGTTTCATTCTGCCGCTATCCTTTTGGTGAGTTCACACAGTTGTTTTTGATCCAAACAAGGCCAGACACGGTCGAAGCAAGCCAACAACACAGTTGTTTTTTGTCGGCACTAGTTGTTTTGTGTATCGCTCGGTTTGTTGTGTCATTGCTTTAAGACATGAGTAAAACGAAATTAGGAAATGAAGTGAGGATGCACACATAAGAAATGAGAAACACCTCATGTCAAAATGTGCTTCACATCAAACTAGTTGGAACCTCACCTCTGTCTACATGCTACTGTATATTAGGGCCAAGGCCAGACATTTTAAAATGGGTGGACCTTGGTGAAATAGGGCGGACCACAGTGCCTACTCTTAAACTAAGTGTATAATAAGGACTTTCTTATATTTGTCAATTCTGATAAAGTAATTGAAATGTGAGCTGATATGTATGAATATATAAATATTAGCTAGATTGAGCAATTATTGTTTGTTTACATTAAATTGTATAATCTCAAAAAAGTAAAACAATATGAAATTATGCTACATAAAGCACACTTGCAGAAAACAGTTGATAGAACAAAATAGCTAATTGATTCTCTGCCAGTAGATGGCGCTTTCAATTTCTTTCCGCCTTAGTTCCTTTATTAATCAGGGTTTGCCACAGCAGAATGAACCACCAAGATGGCACTTATAGAATAGTAATATCCCCATCATGAACACTAAATTGCTCTGCAAGAGCCAATTTACATGGCGAAACATGTAATCTAACACATTAGCGTTATGAATTCAGCTGAATCACAAGTACGTTAAACTAAGTCTATTTATATAATAAAGTTTAGATGTTTAGTAACTGCAAATAAGATCATCAGCATACATTATGTCTTGCTAATAATTTTAAATTTCTTGAAACGCATATAATACAAACGATCGCCGAAACTTTATTACACTACAATACAAATTAAAATACTGAAAACAACTTAAAAGTGATCATATTAGCTTATTATCATGCCTTGCTCATTTTATTACTTATGTCCTTTCTTGACAGCAAATCAGAATAATCAGGACAGCACTTCATTTTCAGAGCTGCTACCTCAGTCAAATCCAGCCTAATAAAGAAAGCAACACAGCCTCTTTCTGAAAGCGTAGTCCCGTGGATGTTTCTGGAGACCACAAATTATGTAAGCCGGAGGTATGTATGGCTGCATTTAATTTTTTTAAGCGAATGCTACGAGGCAGTATAACGCCGTTCCTTTTGCCGCTTACCTCCGTGTTGAGGCCTTTCCCGCTGCAACCAGTTTGTCCAGACGACGACGACCGGGTTCGAGTCCGGGAAGAAATCAGGTAAGACAAAAACAGAATCCAAAAAATAAAATGAACGCGTAAACAACAGGCCGAGTACGTGGTAAAATCTGAAAACGTGGTGAAAATCAGACGAGGGCTTTTCTTTTTCAGGACGGCTTTTGTAAACAGTTGGTTGGGTTTAGGGAAGTAAGTGGGTGGGTGGGTCAATCGGTAAAATTGGTTGGGTTTAGGGAAGTAGGAGGGTGGGTCGGTCGATTTGTCCGGTCGCCCAGTCAATCATTCAGTCAGACAGACAGACAGACAGACAGACGGTCGACAGCGGCCTCTGGTGGGTTTATGCGAGAACAGCGCGGGCGTGAACGGCACTCGCGAGAGACATTTGAGATACGAAAAAGGCCTCTCATGGATTTGCGAAAACAAAAACTGCAAAAATACTACCTCCTGGTACATATTACGCAGTCTACAGAAACATCCACAGGACTTTGTTTTCAAAATGAGCCTGGGTTGAAAGAAAGCCTAAAACACATATTAACGCAATTTTTGTTTTCGTGCAGTGGAGGGGGACTTTAAATTTTATTGACTAATCAATTTTATAGACAAACAATGAATAAATTCAATGACTAATCAATTTTATTGACAGACAATAACAATTTTTTAAAATAATTTTTTTAGGTGTATTCTCCTTTATTGATAGAGATTTACAGACATGAAAGTGTGGGGAGTAGAGATAGGGGAAGGATCGGCAAAGGACCTTGAGCTAGGAATTAAACTCAGGTTATTGCGAGCACCTCGCAGCTATGTGTCAGCGCACTAACCACTAGGCCAAAAATATATTTCATTCATTATTCACCTACATTATTTACATGCATTCTATTTAGGATTTTTTAAAGGATTTTTCTGGGTAGGCCATGTAGCCTCACCACTTTAGTATATTACAGATCCAAAGCGCTAACTATACTGGCCTGGCATGCGCAATACAATGCTTTTACAGATCTGTGGCTATGGGGAACATGTTGACAATGCTGTCGTTTGTACACACTAAAATTTAAAGAACACAAAGGGAAAACTTTTCAGTTTTTTAGTACATCATGATTGCTTAAACACACTAAAACTTGCCACACAAGACCTGAGAGAAGCTTTGGATTTATACTGTAGAAGTGGAGCCAGGCAGAATCTGTGAGGATCACTGGGAGTTATGACTAGTTTGCAGACATTCAGACACAATTTCACAAATAATTAATGATATCAGTAAAAAAATAAATATAGGGTCTACCTCATGGCAGATCATTTCCTATTTTTCTGTTTTTCTAACTAATCAAAAATTCTAGCAACGAGTGGCATTCTCTCCTAAAATCTCTGAGTCTTTAAGCACTTACAACATAACACAGTGAAGTTAATTAGAAGCCCAGGGAAACTAAAGACTCTTCATCGTTTTGAGATTACTTCTTGCTTGACTTGCTTTACAGTTTAGTTGCTTCTATCTGCCTTAACACACACACACACACACACACACACACACACACACACTGACAGGACTGAATGTGGTGTGGGGAAGATGGCCTCGGGCATTCATTTTCCTGAGCAAGCATCGACTGCCCCTGCAAACCAATTTGTTGCAATTATATTTTTTCAGTGTTGATTTTTAAATTAGTGCTTGATGTGTGATGGGGGAGCACAGCATTCAAATGTGTGTGTGTATTTAAATGTTTGTGTGATACAGGCACAGAAGGGCACGAAGAGAGGAATTTATTCAAAAATGACAGCACCGGTGCTCGCTTCTTCCTTATCAGGAACATCTGGCAGTGTAGCACATTAAAGATTTCTGCACACTGTGAGCTGCTTCGGGCTCAAGGGAATTTCTCACTTCTGCGCCAAAGTGAGACATTGGACAAAGAAAAAGCAGTTTAGGAAATGTTAACTTTCCTCATGCTTCGCCAAAATTGTTTGTTTTTCTTTAAGTAGTAACATTGTGAAATCGCTGATCAAATTTGCAACCTCAGGAAGTCAGACTTTCACCGTCAGCACATGATAGGCGCGGAAATAAATAAGACACTTTTATCAGCTATAAATGCAAGTTTAGCATGACCACGGGGGACAAAACCAGTTCATAAACAAGAATGTGTCAGCCACACCAACGAGAACGCTGGTAGTATTTTTTCATTACCTCTCTTCTTTTGTGTATATTTCTGTGAAAGTTTTTCATTATGGCTTTTTTTTAACTGTGCTGTGTGGTATGAAGTGTAAAATATCCTCAGGCATGCCAGAGTCCCCACTGTCATAGGCTCTATTATAGTTCAGATGGATCTCTCAACTCTGTCAAGAGAGCCATCATTACCCAGAAGCGCAGTGTAAGTTGTATACCAGAAAAATAAGAACTAGCACTTCGTTCTCTGCTGGTTTCTTCTGCTCATGTTATGAAAACTGCAATTGCTTTGCCACCTTATTTGTCTTGTGCTGTTTGCCTGTTTTCTCCATCTACAGGGTTAAGACATCTAGTAGATACAGTCCGTTATCTGAAATATAGACATACATACTTAAACCTTTGACTAAATGTATAGAATCTAGACTTTGAAGTCAACAGGAAATCAAAAACAGTTGTCTTGCTTTTGTCCATTCATCAATGTTGCTCAGTTCTGTTAGCAATGATTCATTTGGTTCAGTATGAAATCATGTACAGCCCTACATTTTTTAATCAAATATACATCATGATATGGGAAAAGAGAACAATCTTAATGTCTGTTTCATGCTGACTTTAAAGGTGTTTTAACATTTAGTCACCTTGGAATTATAAGTTTCACTCTGCGTTCTGAATAATTTTGAGATATTGAGCTTCAAAGTTTTTGCATTCCATAGCAAACAGTGCGTGTGTAACATTTGTTTTTTAAATAAAATGTCTTAAAATGTAAACAACTTCTAGAAAAACATCTCATAATGTAAATAAATTGTCATTTAATAAGAATATGTCAATAACTCAATTTTGACAAAAATGTCAGATAGAGCCTTATAATTTTAAGGTGACGATTTGTTGCTTCTTTAACATTTATTTGTTGTTGATGATAATTGATTGATAATCATTGATAATAAGTGGAATGTCAGTGGTAATAATCATTCATTCATTCATTTTCCTTCGGCTTAGTCCCATCAGAGGTCGCTACAGCGGAATGAACCACCAACTTATCCAGCATACGTTTTGCGTAGCAGATGCCTGGGAAATGCCCATGCACTATTGCATCCACACATATACCCTACAGCCATTTTAGCTTATTCAATTAATCTATACCTTGGGGGAAACCGGAGCCCCCGGAGGAAACCCATGTCATGGTAACAATCACTAATACTCAAATAATAATAATAATAATAAACCTTGAAAAACATATGCAAATTATGTTCATTTTCATTCATTTATCGTTCATTTTCCTTCAGCTTAGTCCTTGATTTAACATTTTAACATTTAACACAGCGACATAAATCAGAATCAGAATCAGAAAGAGCTTTATTGCCAGATATGTTCACACATACGAGGAATTTGTTTTCGTGAGCTTCTACAGTGCAACAGAATTACAGAGACAGGACTAAAAACAGATAATAAATATCTTATAAAGAGTAGTGAATGCAATATACAAATTGACAAGTGTATGTACAGCTATATTACTATATACAACATAATATGTGCAGCTGTTATGTGCAAATTGGCATATAAAGTGTTTTGGTAAAAAAGTGTACTGTATGTGTGTATAAAAGTGTATAACAAGTAGTGATGTTGGTTCCACAGTTACTATCATCAAGTGTTCATGAGATGGATTGCCTGAGGGAAGAAACTGTTTCTGTGTCGGGCTGTTCTGGTGCGCAGTGCTCTGTAGCGTCGACCAGAAGGTAAAAGTTCAAAGAGGCAGTATGAAAATGAACTAGCAATGTTCATGTTCAAATGATTTACAGTTTATTTATGTTATTTATTTATTTTTTTTTCATAATGTTTTATTTATTTATTTATTTTTATCAGTCTAATCCTTCAATCATAATGAGCTGTCAAATTTTTGAGAGTTGGATTAGTTCTTGCTAAAGTTTTTTTTTTTTTTTTGTTTTTTTTTTTTTGTTTCAGTGTCTGGGAGAATTTTCAAGGACCTGTTTGCTGTTATTTGAAGATTTATGGCCCGTTGTGGTGCAGAGTGGTACAGTATGGTACAGTTTGGTATGCTTTTATGGGCGTTTCCACTGTCAAAAGGTACCAAAAAGCAAACCGTACCTAGCACAACAAAAAGGTACTAAAAGGTGGAGCAAGACGTGCAACTGAACACTGTTTGTTTACAGAAAAACGTCACTAGCGTAACATAAGCAGGAGAACAAAAATAAAATAAGCGCCATATTTAAATACACAGCCGAGACATTACACCGTAATAATATATACATATACTAACGAGCCATGGTCGATCCAAGCTTGACAAACAAACCTTGTCATTGTCTTGATGAACAGCCACAAAGCCAAGAAAATCTAAATCTGCCTTGTTCTTTTTTTGTTTTACGAGGCTGTTTAAAAGTGCGAGTGGTTTCAATTCCACCAGAGAGCTCGTGATCACTCGCGTGTGCATCTATATTTGAAATGACGAACTTTTTGAGCTCATGATAATAACAAGCACGTGCTTATTGAAGTGCTTCTGACATCCAATCTTTTCAGAAAGAGACAAACGTGATAGTGAAGCGCGAGAAAACAAAAGAGAAGACAAAATAAAACAAAGGAGCAAATGATTCTTTCAGCGATCTAAACCATGAACAAACTGCCATCTTTAACTATTATCATCATCTTTTGGACTATCATAAACTCGGAATGACAGAATTACTTTCTAACATGAGGTTACATGTGCTGGCGAAGAATAAAGATAAAGATAAGAGGTTTACACTCACTGTGGGCTACATGTTGTGTGTTGTTTTTGAACCCAAATAAGGACTAAATGTATGCTGTGTGTAGTTTTTCTGCCATTAGTAACATATTGGAGACTGTAAGGGTCTGTATGTGTTTAAATATATTGCATTTATTTATTTAATATAACTGCAGATGTTACAGTAGGCTATTTCGTCATTGATCTGCAGTTATAATCAAATTATGTTCATAGAAAAGTTAGTAATGAACATTTATACGCAAGTATTTATGTGTATAAAGCATCTGTTTTGTGAGAAGTGCTTCTCATACGATATATGACCGACGGTGCAGCTTTACTTTGAGAGAGATTTCCTCAAGCGAGAATGACGTTGACTCTGAGGGTTAGAGTTGTGCTGATGAGCCAAATATGTGGTTAGATTAGTAACAAGCTGTTATGAGATGATCTCTTGCAGTGTAGATACTTTTACACTCAGAATATTTAACTAGAGTAAATCAGTTTGAACTGAACTCAGCACACTAGGCTCACCATTGGGAACACATCACCACAGTGGTGACTTGTAATCACTGTTTATAATGAACCATTTCAGCATTAAATCTGTGATGATAACAAAAGTCTGTGCAATTAAGCAGTTGTGTAGTACTCAAGAATGGACTTGGTTTTGAATCTATATTGGGTCTGAATCCAAAACTATGTTTCTTTGGACGCATTTTGACTTGGCCCTTAACCTATGCTTTGTCTATGCCAGGTATAAGCAATGTCACACTGAGTTTGTTGATCATCAGAAATAGAAATGGGCATAAGTTTACTATCTGGGATTTGTCATGTCACATCATTTTATGTTTTAATAAAGGAACAACCAGAATTATGTAATAACTAGAATGACCATACTGGTAATTCTGACCATTCTCATATACTGTAAGACATCATATTGTCAGAGTATATTTACATTCAAAGCTTCTATTCATTCATTCATTTTCTTTTCGGCATAGTCCCTTTATTAATCCAGGGTCGCCAAAGTGAAATGAACCACCAACTTATCCAGCACATGTTTTACGCAGCGGATGCCCTTCCAGCCGCAACCAATCTCTAGGAAACATCCACACACACTCATTCACACTCACACTCTACGGACAATTTAGCCTACCCAATTCACCTGTACCAGATGTCTTTGGACTGTGGGGGAAACCGGAGCAAAGCTTCTATTGAGATATTAGAATTTAGCTTTGAATGTATGTTATCATATTTTATGAAGTTGTTACCTTAAAAATAAAATATTTTAGGTATTACAGCATATAACTGTGTACAGTTAGACTTCCCAAGAAGTTGCACACCTCACTTGTCTGGCATTTCAAAAGCAAAATTTTACACCTTAAAAATTTATAGATTCACTGAAATATTGCGTTGTAGGTCTTAAATCCCAATCTGGCTGACATCCAATCACTATATAATCCATCTCAAAACTTATTTTTTTAGATTTAAGTTTTTTTTTTATTGCAAAGAGATTCAATTCACAACAGCTGTTAGACATTTTTAAAGTAAATTCCCTAAATTAAATTCCCTAATCATGAAAAGAAAACTAAAGCAACACCTCCCTTTACATGGTCTTCCATTAATACAAAAACTTTTTAGCAAAGTTACCAGACCATTAGAAAAAATCCTTAGTGTTTAGCCCTGTATAAGTCTAACATTTCATTCATAATGGTCTTAAAAGGGTCATAAAAACTCTTTTTAAAATTTTATTTGAAGAAAACTGCAGAAACCCTGGACTATGTTGTTTTGAAAGACATGTTTGAGGTAAAGTTATCTTTTTGCTATCAGAAAGTTAGGTTTGTGTTAGGGGAAGTTGCTAGGCAACAGAGGCATGCATATTCAAAGGCAAGGAAATAAATAGTGATTACTGAAAAGCATGCAGTCAAATTTACCACTATTTGAGGTAAAAATACTCAGAACTCTTTTTTTTTTGCATTGTAATTTAAAATTACAAGATTATTATTAAAATTATTAGAATTACATTAGTGAGAGCAAATTGTATAAATGTAAGCAAATGTGTTTGCATTAAAGTGTTTAAATTGTACTTCTCAAGCAGTATTGCTATTATTTTCCTGTATCACTTTTAAATTGACTCTGCCTGTCTCATATTTAATCTGGTCTTGATAAAATTGACTTAACTGACCCAAGAACACCTCACCAGAACGCCAGCAGCTGATCCAACTTAAGACCTCAGGAATACCTGGCCCTTAAATCC
Source organism: Danio kyathit (assembly GCA_903798195.1). NCBI lineage: Eukaryota > Metazoa > Chordata > Actinopteri > Cypriniformes > Danionidae > Danio > Danio kyathit. The sequence goes on from LR812525.1 coordinate 66,898,040, forward strand.
AACAATAAACAGTAGGGAGTGAGTGAAATCTCATTTCAGATATTCCAATAAGCCCTCCCAATGAACCTAAACACTTCTCCTAGGATCTGTGTTTTCAGGGCATTTTTTAAAAAGTGTTCGTCTTGGAGGATTTATAGAATGAGAACACGGTAACCTGCTGAAGGGTGAAAAGTTTCCCACTCGCTCTTCTTTCACTCTTTGCCACAATGATAAATTTTATTCTTTTATTTAGCTATGGCTGGAGAGGATGAGGAGCGATATCACTTTCCCCAAATGCATCTCCTAAATCGGTGACTTTTCAGTCTTTTTCAGACTACCTCTCCCTCTATTCCCACGGGCCAAATTTGCAAAATCGGGTCATCCAGGATTTTTTTTTTCTAACCACATTTTTTCCTTCGTAGTGTACTTTTATTCATCCATCAAAACGCCTCTTGTGCTCTCCCAGAGGAATCTCCCACCACAGTAATGTAAATTGGGATTTTCTCTCTCTCTTTCATTCTTTATGAGATACATTTAAAATCCAAGCCCAGCTCATTGACCCTCCCTGCCCACCATCCCTGCCCACAGCCTCTCTTCTTCTACTTTTATCAGATGGACAGGTTTATCTGCTAGATGAGGTTAGATGATTGGAGACAGATAAGGAGAGATAAATGGAGAGACTAGATTAGGTCAAGGGTAGGAGATGTGTCTCTGTTTAAAATAACCTCTGTCCTGCTCACTATTGTAAAATGAAATAATTTCTAGGTCTTCTAGGCTTAGTTCAGTCACTCTTCGGCTCTAAATGAAAAAAAAAACAGTTTTCATAGTACAGTTTTATTTAACACACACTTGGTCTCATTTACCAATCCAATGTAGAAACAAATGCAGATCCGAGCACACAATTTAACTTATAGGAAGGTTCACATGTGATTTGTGAAACATTCAAATACTGACAATCCTCTTGTATTAATTATTTTTATTATCTACTATCACGCTTATAAATATTCACATGTTAGAAGCATTGCTTCTGGAGATTATAACATGGATAAATGTAATCAGGCCAAAAAGGGAGAGGGGTCTGGATGCAAACCTGATGCAGTGCAATGTGAGCTGCATGAAATGCTTTTTAAAGCTCATACCCAACCCCACCTGTAACCCTACCCCTCACAGTGACATCACTAGCTCCATTAAGTGCATTGTGTCTGACATTGCATCACTGAGATATGCAGTCTCTGCTTGCATCCAGATACTATTGCTAAAAGACGAACTTCTCCAAGCAAGAGAGAAATAGCACTGATCTTGAGTGTAATAAACACATAACATTAATCTAAATAGCATGCAAACCCAGCCACGTATGTATATACTCACTTCTGACTGGTCGTGACATTACAAGGTATGTTATACTGAGATAAGAACCACTAAATAATGCAGAATTATCTGGGAACTTTAAATTACTTTAACTGTCTCTGAAACACTCCACATTCATATATACACACTCACTGGTCACTTTATTAGGTACACCTGTCCAACTAATCATTAACGCATATTTCTAATCAGCCAATCACATGGCAGCAACTAAATGTATTTAGGCATGTAATCATGGTCAAGACGATCTGCTCCAGTTCAAATCGAGCATCAGAATGGGGAAGAAAGGTGATTTAAGTGACTTTGAACGTGGCATGGTTGTTGGTGCCAGACAGGCTGGTCTGAGTATTTCAGAAATTGCTGATCTACTGGGATTTTCACGCACAACCTTCTCTAGGGTTTACAGAGAATGGTCTGAAAAAGAAAAAATATCCAGTGATTAGCAGTTCTGTGGGCCCAAATGGCTTGTTGATGTTAGAAGTTAGAGGAGAATGGCCAGACTGGTTCCAGCTGACAGAAAGGCAACAGTAACTCAAATACCCGCTCGTTACATCCGAGGTCTGCAGAAGAGCATCTTTGAATGCACAACATGTCAAATCTTGAGGTGGATGGGTTACAGCAGCAGACGATCACACCGGGTGCCACTCCTGTCAGCTAAGAACAGGAAACTGAGACTAAAATGTGCTCAGGCTCACCAAAAATGGACAATAGAAGATTGGAAAAATGTTGTCTGGTCTGAAATTTTTGTCAGAACTTGGCATCAACAACATGAAAGCATGGATCCATTCTGCCTTGTATAGACGGTTCAGGATGGCGGTGGTAGTGTAATGGTGTGAGGGATTTTTTTGGCACACTTTGGGCTCATTAGTACCAATTGAGCATCGTGTCAAAGTCACAGCCTACCTGAGTATTGTTGCTGACCATGTCCATCCCTTTATGAACACAGTGAACTCCTCTTCTGATGGCTACTTCCAGCAGGATAACTCTCCATGTCATAAAGCACAAATCATTTCAGACTGGTTTCTTGAACACGACAATGCGTTCACTGTACTCAAATGGCCTCCACAGTCACCAGATCTTAATCCAATAGTACTTTTGGGATGTGGTGGAATGGGAGATTCGCATAATAGATGTGCAGCCAACAAATCTGCAGCAACTTTGTGATGTATCATGTCAATATGAACCAAAATCTCTGAGGAATTTTCCAGTACCTTGTTGAATCTATGCCACGAAGGATTAAAGCAGTTCTGAAGACAAAAGGGAGTCCAACCCGTGACTAGTAAGGTGTACCTAATAAAGTGGCTGGTGAGTGTATATAGTTAATGCTAATGCTCATTGTACATGCGTGCACCTGATCTCCTTCCCCTAGTGTCATTTAATTATTAGGCACATTGTAATGTTCATTATTCAATGCTAATAAAAGTGGGTAAGCATAATAAAAGGGAACTTACACCTGTTGTGAAACATGTTCCTCTTTAGATAATATAAAAAGGGTAATGTGTAAATATACCATAAAATGACAAATCACACCACAATCTCAGTTTTCACTTATTTTATTTTCGGCTTAGTTCTTTTATTAATCCAGGGTCGCCACAGCGGAATAAACTGCCAATTTATCCAGCATATGTTTTACTCAGATTATGCCTTTCCAGCCACAACCAAACACTGGGAAACACCTATACACCCTCATTCAAACACACACTCTATGGCCAATTTAGCTTATTCAGTTCACCTATAGCGCATGTCTTTGGACTGTGGGGGAAACTGGAGCACCCCGAGGAAACCCACGCCAACAAGGGGAGAACATGCAAACTCAACACAGAAATGCCAACTGACCCTGCCAGGGGTCAAACCAGCAACCTTCTTGCTGTGAGGCGATCGTGCTACCCACTGTGCCACCATATCGCCCTGCATACTTTTATGCTAGATAAGCTGAGACCAGACATGAGACTTGACTGTAGCTACCAATCATGTCCATAATGAGAAATTCCATTGTATGTGTTGAAATCAAAAAAAAAAATATGCCCACTTTTTCTGTCATACATACGTTTCAAAAAATACAAAAAGGTGAAGACATTAAAAGTATCGCATGCAGTCTTAGCTTGCATGTGCACCTGACTAGACAGAATGAAATCAACTGAAATGAGAAAGTCTGTCAAGAACAATGTTTGAAAGTTGTAAAGCTTTGGGATAACCATGCTGATAGAATCAGTATATTTAGTTTTGAGCTTGATGCAGTACATATTATTGTGTGTGTGTGTGTGTGTGTGTGTGTGTGTGTGTGTGTGTGTGTGTGTGTGTGTGTGTGTGTGTGTGTGTGTGTGTGCGTGTGTGTGTGTGTGTGTGTGTGTGTGTGTGTGTGTGTTTGATAAATGCATTCCATCCATTTCATCTCTTAATTTACAAATGAATCAGCAAAGTTTGGTCCACAAAATAAACTGCTTGAATTATTCACAGTAGCCAGCAGAAGTTGAGATGTGAACAAGCACTGATCTCCATGAAATCTGCATAAATAAAACAAAGATAACAATCTTTCTCCAACCTCATCTCACATCCACAAGCCCAAATACAGTCATTCTAGATTGCCCTGTTGTGGCAGTAGCTCCACACACACACACACACACACACACGCACACACACAAACACACATACTTTGAAATTAACATGAGACGCTTCACCTTATACATTCACTGTAGAACAGTTGCCTGCAAAAAAAAAAAAAAAAAAAAAAAATGCTGACTCCAGTCCCTGTTCAGAAGAGAGAGAGAGAGAGAGAGAGAGAGAGAGAGAGAGAGAGAGAGAGAGAGAGAGAGAGAGAGAGAGAGAGAGAGAGAGAGAGATAATGGTGTGGCATGTATCCTTTATCCTTTGTAAAAAACAATACATTGTAAGGTAGTGCTGTCGTATATGAAATTCCAATGTCAGAAAAAAAAGAACAAATACTTCACATGAATGCACCCAGGGACCGGACAGAGAAGTAGCAGAAGAACAATTGAATACAATGACAGTGAGGATGTTTTATTCATTCTCTCATATTTGCAGGTATTTCATAGTTTAAGTGTATGGCACCCAAACACATTATTGAATCCCAGTGATGTCTGTTTGGGTAATTATATTATTTTCAAGACACACCATCAAGCCCTCTAGAAGTTCCTCTAAAACAAAACATTTTGACACAATGGTCAGGGTATTTAGGCTGGCAACTGTTACCAGTATGTAACTTACAAAACACCCATCTCACAATAAGCTTAATGTTTACACCTGATACCAGAGATGTGCCACAGATCCTTCTGCAGAGTCTGGATTTTGCATTAACCTGAAACATTAACCAGAAGTAAGGTGTAAATAGGGTAATTAATACTCATGTTCAGTTACTTTCAGAGGCCAATGATTTTAATGTCAAACACTCTGCACTATTTATGACTGGGCTGCTCATGAGCATGTACATGGAAAGAGCAATAAATAAGGCCAAACTCTAGAAAAAAATGACTGACTGACCAAATTAATGAATTAATTCCTGTTCCTATGTACTCTTGGAGATTGCAGTAATACATGTTTTGAGTTTTATAGTTCTGTTCCCTAAGTGTTTCTTGAGACGAGGCATGACATATCACCAGACCTAACAGTACTGTTTTCTATTTTGTAGTGTTTTTTTCCTTCAGTGTTTGGTTTGTTTCCCCCTCCTGTTGCCTTTCCGTGTCTTTCAACATCCAGAAGTACTCCTCATGCTGAAGCAAGGGCAGAAATCACTCGGCTTTTTCTACTCTCCATCCTTAACACATATTCAGGCACATTTTACGATGTTACCTCTACCATTGCATGCAGAGCTTCATTGTCCAAGCACCCAAACTTTTCAAGCTTGGTAGAGTGGGCTTGGCACTGGGTCCAGAGTAGCACTGGCAAGATCCTCCTTAATGGTTCAGCGAGAAAATAATGCCTATTCACCATTGGCATGCCAAGCCCACCAAATCCCAGTTGGGTGGAAGAAAGTTCAGCTTACTGCAAAAAAATGGAGTACAAGCTGACTCAAGAACTGGGGCAATTAATGGTGTAGGAGTTTCTGCAGCAGGGCATTTTTGTGACAGGTCTCGATTCAGTTACTGTAGACACAAAGGACAGTGTTGACTCAAGCCCTGACCTAGTTTCTGTGGCCCTGAATGGTAGGGTTGACTCAAGCTCCCAATATCTGCTACAGTCCTGAGCCCAGTACAATGTTGGCTCTAGCCTCTGTGCCCAATCCAGTGTCAGCTCCAGCCCCACAAGCCCAGTCCAGTGTCATCTCCAGTCCCAAAGCTGAGTCCAGTGTCAGCTACAGCTCCAGAGCCCAGTCCAGTGCCAGCTTTAGCCCCCAAGCCCAGTCCAGTGTTGGCTCTTGTACCCGAGCCCTGTCCAGTGTCAGTTGCTCTGCCTATGCCACCCAATCTCCTTTCCCTGCTGGCCCTGTTTCTAGCCCTGTCGGTTTCATGAAAGCTCCTTGCCGTGTCGTTCCAGCACAGCTTCAAGCCCTGCCGGTGCTACCCAAAATTTTACAACCATTTATGCTGACTTTCATATGAATAAACAGAAAAAGCACACTATGAGTTATCAGCCCTAGAGTTACATGAGTTACATCCCTTTAGTTATCAGCCCTGTCTCTTCTGTAGCTCATCCCACCATCAGTTCCATCATGGGTTGCCATCAAGACTGAAGCCTAGATCCCATCAAGCTCTTCCTTCTCCAAGGCCCTCATCTCTGTATCTGATCCACACTGGTCCCCCTGTATCTCCCTGGTTCTCTGACTTGTCTGGTACACTCTGGTTCCTCCTGTCATCTCCCGGTTCTCTGACTTGTCTGGTACACTCTGGTTCCTCCTGTCATCTCCCTGGCTCTTTGATTTATCTGGTACATCTTGGTCCCTCCTGTCATATCCCTGGTTCCTCGTTTCCGTCAGGTCCTCTCTGGCCACCTCCTCTACCCTTCAGGATTTAGGTTGTCATACCCCTGATGTGAAGTTTTCGAAGCATAGTGTGAGCACACAAGCATCACCAAGGGTTAGCAAGTAGGAAAGACATGGGTCCGCCTGAGAAGAGGTGATGTATGAATTAATGACATATATAGCATCGCCCATGGGGATAACGAATAGCTGGCACTGATCGCCAGCACGCAGGTAGATCAAGCGGGCATACCAGAACTCTTACCTACTGTGCCAGGTACCCGTCTCCTCTGCTGAGTCAGGTGCTGGGGCTCAGAAGAACTCTCTAGGGTTCGCCAAACAGGGAGATCGCCTTATCAGAGCAGAATAATTGCACATATCTTAGAGTTAGGAAGCATGGCGCAGAAAGCATTTTTTTTGACACTGAGCTTAGTTTCCTCTCAATTGACCAGGGTTACCCAGTAATCGGGAGGAAACAGGCTCCACTCAAAGATGATAAAATCTTGCAAATGTGTTAGGTGTCACCCAGCCCTCAGCTCTACATGTATCTGAAAAGAGGCACTGTGTGTTAACTCCTAAGAGAAGGTGACACTTCTTGTGAGTGCGCTCTCACCCTAGGAAGAAGATGGCTTTGACTTGGCATTAATAAGCGAGGGCAATGGTATCACCATCCAATTGGCCAACCTACTGTTTTGATTCCCTTCTGCATTTGGTCCACAGTAAATGCACAGAGCATGAACGTGTCAAAGCAGTGAAAGGGCTAGATGTGCCTCTTTCGTGAGGCAGCACTTGCAGGCTCACCACCTGGTTTATAAAGAGGTGGTAGGAAACTCTGGGCACATAGCTGGGCTTGTAGTCTTAAAATAACGTGTGAGTAGCCCGGTCCAAATCCCAGGCATGATTCGCTGACCAAAATGCCTCCAGATCCTGACCATCTTGGTGATGCCAACGCAACCAGCAGCGCTGTTTTCATAGACAGAATATTTAAGGTTACTGGCTTGATGGTTTGAATGGATCTCTCTGCAGACCCGCCAGGCCAGTGGGGCCTTGGGGCCAGTGCATCTGTGCGAAGGGGGGATCTGTCAGGGAATAAAACAACTGGCAATGGGTGTTTTCGGGAGAAGCAAACAGGTTGACCTGGACCTGGGAGCCCTAAAGCACTCCCATAACAGCTGGACCATGGTGAGGTAGAGTCTCCATTCTACTCGGAACGCTAGCTACCATGAGAGTGCATCGGCTGCACGGTTGAGCTTGCCCAGAATGTGAATGGCACGCAGTGATTTCAACCGCGTATCACTTCAGAAGAGCAGACAGAGAGTAAGCTGTTGTGATTGGTCATCTAGCGATCTCCCATTTTGTCAAGAAGGCACACGTCGTAGTTCCCTCTGATGGGGAACTGCATGACAAGTTCTGCCTTTTCATGGATGTGTACAAGAAAGACATGTTTTGAAACATACATCAAACCATACCCCAATAAAATTGCAAAAATGTAGACAGTGCCCTCTTGTGGATGACTCATCTGAAATTTGCAACAAAACATATCCGAAGCAATGTATTTTACATTTCACAAAAAAATAATAAATAAATAAATAAATAATGCATGCTGAGGCATGTATTTCTAACGAGACTGGGTTTTAATATTTATAAATGTAAAGCAGTTTATACATGTGCATAATAATGTTAGATGTTGATTTGTACATATTTCATGTTTTTGTTTGTTTGTTTGTTATTTTTGCTGTAAATTTGACAGACTCTTACATATAAACAACAAAACCAGCCTTAATGGTGATTGACAGCTGTAGCGCTTTACTATTTTTATTTGGCTGCTATGCTCCTACATAAATTAGTTAATGTATAGTGTTTTGATAGAATAAACAGTATATTTTACTGAGAATAAGAATGGATCAGTCTGATTTTCTCCTTTGAGGAAAAAAGCTTTATATATGGATTAGCCATATGCATTAATGTGCCCTTGATTTTGTTGCATCAGTTCCAATAAAATGTGTAGCTCTCTCCCACCAATAGAATAACTTCTTTGAATATCACTATTACAAGTGACACACTGTCCAGTGCATTCTGTTCAATGTTTGGCACACTGCCCTCATGGCCAGAAGCCAATGAAAAAAAAAATATATAAGACTTTTTTGTGCTGTGATTGACTTGGCTTGTTTGTACTTGACCGCCAGCAGAGAGTCAAATGTTTCAGGAATACCCAGCTGACGTGTGCTAGAGAAGAAGAAGAGGCGAGAAGGAAAGATAGGGAGGGAGATGAATAATAATAATAAAAAAAAACATTCCACAAGTAAGCAGAGAATAGGGACTGACAAACAACATATTTCTGTCGCATTGGCTTTCCCTCTCTCTCCTTCTGAGCACTCAAAGAATAAGGCCTTCTATTAAATAATTCAAATGGGAGCTCAAAGATGCCAGTCAAAAATACTACAGCCATAAAAGGCATGTGTATAGCAGCAGCCGCCTGGTATCCAGTGGTGAATAAGGGCATTAATCTTGCTGTTCTCTAGAGAACTGCTTTAGCAAGTCTCTGTTTATATTTGTTTCTTGGTTCATTTTTTCCCTCTGTGAAATACATGCTGCCGGGCTGGGGGTGGAAGCAGAGAGAGGAGGCTTCTCTATCTATTACCATTTGAATAATGTCTTTTTGTGCTTCTCAAGGTGAACAACTCTAAAATCTAGGCTGGCGAGCTTGTAGAAAGTCCTAGTTGGGGTCTGACGATCTGAAAACTATGGTTATGTATACGTGCAAATAGATTTTCCCTCATTTTGATTTCATTTAGTGTCAAGTCTTTGAAAACATTGAACACATGTACTTATTTATTTTATATTATTCAATTTATTTATTTGTTTGTATATATTTTGTTATGAATTATGGGTGACATATCAGAGTTCAAAATAGGACAAATTGTTGGTGCGCATCTGTGACCAAGAATGTTGCATGCCCACAGTAAAGCATGGGGTGGATCAGTGGTGGTTTGAACTGGGAATGATCATGGCATCATTCCCTAGGCCCAACACTTGTGCTAGATGAGCCATGCCACTAACGAACCATTCTATGGACCATGTGCACCCAATGGTTCAAACATTGTATCCTGAAGGTGGTGCCATGTATCAGGATGATAATGCACACAGCAAGACTGGTGACAGAGGTTTATGAACATTAAAGTGAAGTTGAATATCTCTCATGGCCTGCACAGTCACCAGAGCCAAATATTATTGAGCCACTTTGGGGTGAAACTACTTTGACATATGTTGTAGTTAAAGTTAGTTCATGATTAGCGCACACCTTAACTTATCATTAATTCATATTAAAGTAATGTTTAGTTTACATATTAATACATCATTATTCATCATGTCATGTCATTTTCATCCGCTTATCCAGGGCCGGGTCGCGAGGGCAGCAGGCTTAGGAGAGAACTCCAGACTTCTCTCTCCTCGGACACTTCCTGTAGCTCCTCAGGGGGGATCCCGAGGCGTTCCCAGGCCAGCCGAGAGACATAGTCCCTCCAGCGTGTCCTGGGTCTTCCCCGAGGTCTCCATCCGGTGGGACATGCCTGGAACACCTCCCTAGGTAGGCGTCCTGGAGGCATCCGAAACAGATGCCCGAGCCACCTCAGCTGACTTCTCTCGATGTGGAGGAGCAGCGGCTCTACTCTGAGCTCCTCCCAGGTGACAGAGCTCCTCACCCTATCTATAAAAGTGTGTCCTGCCACCCTGTGAAGGAACTCATTTCGGCCGTAGGAGTAGAGTAGGAACTTAGATTGACTGGTAAATCGAAAGCTTTGCCTTTTGGCTCAGCTCCTTCTTACCAACAACGGACCGGTACATCGACCGCATTACTGCTGCCACTGCACCGATCTGCCTGTCAATCTCACGCTCCATCCTTCCCTCACTCGTGAAAAACCCCCCAATACATCATTAATTGTGTACTGCTATTGTAAAGTACTACATTTGTATACACTATGCAGCTGTGGTGATTCCAGTGACTAAGAATTACTTCGATAAAAAATTATAGTTCAAAATGCTATAAATGTCAGGATACTGCCACTTTGGTCTTGTTAATTCTTGTTTTGGTGGCAGAGTCCAGACACTAGTTCTGTCTTGTATGTCGTGCTCAATTTTTCTCGGGCCGGGCACTCATCCTGTCTTGATCTGTGGCTCTTGTCGTTTTTGTGAATGCATGGTCTCGATTGAGTTGCGTGTTCGTGTCTTTGAAGTGATCGCGCCTGTGTACATATGGCTCGGTTCACTCGTGCTCGCTTGCTCTCGTGTTTGTGTTTGTTCTAGTTGGTTTCAGTTTTTGTTGGCGCTGAGATGAAACATGCAACATGTTTACATTGTGGCCACATGCTTTAGTGTCATGTTTCATGTGAACACGTGGTTATTGAGTTCTCTCTACTTGTTAATTCTTTCTGCTTTTAGTCTCCCCATGTTTGCTGACTTGTGCCAGTTCGTCAGATGTTATTATCCTGTCAAGTCGTGTCCTGTTTGTCTATCCCTAATTCTTGTCATCCCTGCACAGTCAAGTTTTTTTTTATGTTAATGTTTTCCCCCTTGGGGTAGTTTGTTTTTGTTTATTTTATTATATTATTAATAAAATCCCATAATTTTCCTTGCACTTCATTCCCCACTCCTTTCCCAATACATGGCAATAAAATATGAATAAAAAAATCACCACTTACTGCTTCTAAATGCAGTTACTATGTGCAGCTGGATCACAGAGAATTGGAATAGAGCTTTTAATCCCATTTATTTCCCTGGTAAGCAAATCCCAGGTTCCCAGGTTTGAAAACCTTCTCTTGTGGACATGTTTATATGCATTAATACTGAGAAATACGCTTAATATGTGCCTGACAACCAATATCGGTGAGTGGTGAAAACCAAACTGCTATATCACAGTGCGGTGGTCCACAAAATTGTTGGGATTTGGATTCTATTTTCATTGGGAAACTTTTGAAAAGAGACTTTTTATTGTGTTTATATCTGAGCAAATCAATTTAACCAATACATATGTATTATTATTCAGTAGTAATACATATAATTCAATTAATTCAATAATAAAACAGAAATGCTTTGAACACAGTTTAATTAGTGCTGTCATCCTTGAATAATTTTGGAGCAAATGCATTTGTATATTGTGGATGTTGATTTTGCTACCTCTTGTTTACAGCAACAAGTCTATCCATATTGATGGTTCTTTACAGGAAGACATGTTTAGATTAAATATACTTATTTACCATATACAAAAAAAAAAAAAAAAACTACAATCGTTTGACCCTGATAAACCATCACCCCTCTAACAATAGACAAAAATACAGCATAAATCAAGTGACATGAGCTATTTGCAAGACATGGATGTCCAATAATGAGAAAACGCATATAAATTAAATCAGGACACATTTACTACTTTGCGGCATAATAATCTCTGCAGCATATTGCATTTTCCCATGCTAGTTGACAGGAGGAATGCCAGTAAAGCAAATCCACATGCATTGGAATGTAAAGATAAGGTTTGGATGTGTAGGGCTGGGAACTGTCTCTGATAGTTCACTGATGGAATGGACTCCCATTTTACATTTATATTCATAGCACACTAGGTGGCTTGTCTCACAGCATGCCTGTAGGGAAAAAAAAGACAATGTGTTAAAATATGTGTGTAGTTTTGATAGGGACAATGACAATGTTCGTATGGCATAGACATATCGTATATTAGCTAAGTTGCTGGTCCCATGAGCTTTGACATATGTGAATTTAGAAAACAAACTGACAACTGGGATTATATAGTGTAACACACAACATTGACGACTGACTGTATGAAAACGTCTTAGATTATGTCTCTCCGGATTGTCCCATGTAGGGATTTACAGAAATTATCCATGACAGCTTGTACAATCAATTTGCTTTAAACAACAACAATATTACTTGGGAATTAACTGTTCTATTTGAGGAAAATAACAAGTAAATAGTGGCCTGTTATTGCATTCTATTTAACTGAGATAATTTTGCGCAAATAGTTCACATTATTGAAAAAAAATGTTAAATGATCTAGGAAAAATCTGTTAATTAGTTAAATGATCTATCTATCTATCTATCTATCTATCTATCTATCTATCTATCTATCTATCTATCTATCTATCTATCTATCTATCTATCTATCTATCTATCTATCTCAGCAAACAATTTTGTGTTTAATAGATGTCTAATAGACATCTAAATATAGATAGCTTGGCTAAAACAAGGCTAAACTTGGGCTCGTCTAGTTGACTAGTCTAGTTTTGGCCTATTGTTAGACGTCTATTAGATTTTCACTGACAGCCCAAATTTAGCCTTGTTTTAGCCAAGACGACTATGTTTAGACGTCTATTAGACATCTATTAGCAGCTATCTATCTATTTCGGCACCATTTCAATCATTGTTCTTAACATAATTTCTAAATAATTTTATTTCCTATCTATCTATCTCTCCATCCATCCATCCCATATTTTGTGATTCATGTTTTTTTATCTTTATCTCCCTCTATTTATGTATGCTTTTGAGTTGCATTACATGACCTTGATCTTTTTTCCAACAACTTTTAAACTTAAATGTTAAAAAAGGTGATTTTTATGAACATTTTTAATAGTTTAAAGTGGTATGTTGTCTGGGTTGGTGCTGTTTATCACAGTACAAAACCTTGTAATATGCTGCCTGTATATTTTCTGATATTTTACAGACAAATGTTGGCAGAGCAGAGGTCAACATCATTCATTCATTCATTTTCTTTTTGGCTTAGTCCCTTTATTAATCTGGAGTCACCACAGCGGAATGAACCGCCAACTTATCCAGCATATGTTTTCCAGCTGCAACCCATCACTGGGAAACATCAATACACACTCATTCACACACATACACTATGGACAGTTTAGCTTACCCAATTCACCTATACAACATGTCTTTTTGGACGAACACGGGAAGAACATGCAAACTCCCCACAGAAATGCCAACTGACCCAGCCGAGGCTCGAACCAGCGACCTTCTTGCTGTGAGGCAATTGTGCTACCCACTGCTCCATCGTGTCGCAAGGTCAATATCTCTATAATGCAATTCACAACCGTAAATAAAAGCAAAACACTTGTGAATCACAAAATGCAGAACCAGAAAATTGTTTATTTTCAGAAGTTATTTATTTAATTTTTACAAGTGTACATTGTTGAGTTATTTAGCTAATGTGTCACATGTGTTTTATAACACCCTTCATAATATAAGTGAAAGTTATGTGACAGTATGAGCACACAACAGCAGCATTTACCATAGCAAAACAAAAATGCTTCTCAAATTGTTCAAAATGCAAATGTTCTCTAATGTTTTGTTGTCATGTAATGTTGCCTTTAGTCTTTAATAGTTATGTGAACTGTGGTGCTTTCAGAAATCTATGCATTTAATTCATTCCTACACTACCATTCACCAAAAGCTTTATCAGTAATAAGTATTCAATGGTGAAACACAGACTTCTTGCAAAATACAAATAGAAATTTTCACTCAGCAACTATAGTAACTCTTGGGTTCTAAGTTCATGAACTGATTTTGAGGGTCATTGTATACTTTTCATTGTTTACAAGAACTGCATAGTGTGTGTGTATATGCAGGAGACCAGGCTCCTCCTTAGGCGCTGAATGAGTCTTTCAGAAAGATTGTTGGAACAGCAAGATCCTCATAAAATCGTAAGTTCTTTTTGGCCTCAGTAAAGTCCCCAAACCCAATCTGTCATCTACATTATCATTTTTATCTAAAGCAACATTCAGCAACTTTAAAAATAGCACTCTTTTACTGCTACTCTTTTAATTTTAGCTATTCATATGTACAATATCCGCATGTATTACAGTTTACATACAGAACAATGATCCAAAGGAACGGTTTAAAGATGATATTAAGATCACACCTGCAATCTCAGTAATGTGTGTTAATAGATGTGAAAATTATCATTTGTAAAGTTGTAGAGCGATTAAGAGCAGATCAACTCTTGGGAGAGAATAGCAAGATGTTTCTCTCTCATAGCTGTCTGTAATTAGACAAGTTAATGAGTGTTTGATTGTTAGAATTAAATGAAAAAAAAAAGTACTAGTTTCGATAAATCTATTCAAAGTTGAAGGTATTTAAGCAATACAATGAACATATTCTTATGGTATTTGGATAACTTTCTATCAGAGCTGTCAATTAAAAAAAAATAATTAGTAAATACAATATTATCTAATCACATTTATTAATTTTCTTTTCGGCTTAGTCCCTTTATTAATCTGGGGTGAATGAACCACCAACGTATCCAGGACATGTTTTATGCAGCGGATGCCCTTCCAGCCACAACCCATCTCTTATCCATACACACTCATACACTACTGACAATTTAGCCTACCCAATTCACCTGTATCGCATGTCTTTGGACTGTGGGGGAAACCAGAGCACCCGGAGGAAACCCACACGAACGCAGGGAGAACATGCAAACTCCACACAGAAAGCCAACTGACCCAGCCGAGGCTCGAACCAGCGACATTCTTGCTGTGAGGCGACAGCACTACGTACTGCGCCACTGCGTCACCTCTAATCACATTAAACTCATTAAATTACATTTATCAATATTTGACTTACTGAAATATTCACATTTACAGTGGTCTACATAAGCAATAAAAAAAAAACATATTGCAACAGCATTTGGAGTTAAGAGCCTTCAAGGACATTTTAGCTTCATGAAGAATATTTTAGGAGGAGAATCAGAAGCTAAATGTATGAGTTATTGTCCCTCTGGAACACGGTAAAACATGCTGCACAGCTGGAGGTAAAACAGGTGTAGAGAACTCTTGCGTAACCAGGATCAACAGCAACAGCACAAATATCTTGGCAAATCAGTGTATAAATAATGCTTACCTGAAGCGTGTTTATTCATTCCATTGCCATCCCAAGTCATCCAGGTGAATTATTACACATTACTGCAGTACACATCATTTATTTGATATGTGATCAGGCTTCAAGTCCCAAGACTTAGTAATGCCACAATAGAGTTATTTAAAAGTAAATGGTTTAAAACTTTTATTACAAAATTCTCTTCATAAGTGATTCTTGCCTTTTTATATTTAACAAAATTGTATATTTTATTTGGTATTTCTTTCTTTCTTTCTAAATGAATGAAGTCTGACACTAATTCATTAAAAGGTTTTCAGTAGAGTAAATTACTTGAATACAAATTAAGAACGCATTGGTACATTTATTCTCTGTCTAATATGCAGGCATATCATGAAACTTTCACTATCAATGTAAATTGAATGATAATAGTCAAGTAACCTATAGATTTCTTCCAAGCGAACTTGTCCTGCATCATGAATAGCAGTGTTATTGGAACGATTTTGTCCGATTACATCTTGAAGGATGTGTGAAATCCATTCAATGTTGTTGTACTACCTCACAGCTGGGGTGATGTCAGGAACTTTAAAGTGCATCTGAAACAAACAGTGTTAGCCTCTGGGTGTTCAGCAAGTGTTTGTTGCCTGATTTGCATATGGGCCATCCCTTTCTCCATCCCTACCTGCTGGATCCGGGGCTGTTTTTTGGTCGGAGGCCTTGTGGAGTTTAAGTAAAATAAACATCATGGGTTAAATAAGCATTCCGGTATGATTGGTATGCAGCTGTCTGATTTTAGACCTGTGTAATTTCATGTTGTCAAACATCAGACTGAACCGGTATGCAACTAGTGAATTGATCAATTATGAATGTCATTGTTGAAGTTTACTATAATGCCACACCAATATCCTAAATGATCTTTAAGCAAAACACATGGGCTTTTTCTTTTTTCAGTTCTTTTTTTTCTTCTGAGATTTTTTATTTTGGTTACACATGTCTACATAAAAATCAAGCAGTGACTGAGATGAAGTTTAACCCATTAGTTTTCTTTGTTTTATAAAAACAAAATGAGGTTATAATTTGGAAATATTCATTTATAAAAGAGAATAAAAAAGACCCTTTACAGTTTTGAACTGCTTACTTGCTCTTATCTGTATGACAGAATATTTGAAGATTTTTTTTCACTGCCATCAGAAAAAAAAAAAATGTAAGCGCACCTGCATGTTTGGCAACATCACGCAGGTTGAAACATTTATGCAATGAAACTCACATTCTTTTAATATTCCAGATTTTAGTCAAATTTATCAAATTCTCACAATAGACGGGTGTGCATACAGTAAATCACTGATTCACGAATGTCTCAGAAGACTTTTTTTACTAAACACTCAGAAATTTTAGCAAGAATGCTACTGCTCACCGATGTACAATGGTCAGCACTTTGCCGACAGCCATGCCAATATGATGCATATGCTTAGAGCATATCTTGCATTTCTTTAATTCCAACAAGCAGTTCTGGAGAACTGAATACAAGACTGAATGTCCAACCACTGTCAGTATTTGTTTTTTTTAATGCCTTCATAAGCAGTGATGTGAGAAAGCAATCAAAACTACATCTTTAAAGAAACCTCAAAAGTTATGCCAAATGTTCAGCTAAGTATTTTATTTATATATATATATATATATATATATATATATATATATATATATATATATATATATATATATATATATATATATATATATATATATATAATTAAAAATTATTTTAGATTCCATTTATAATATAACCCATGTTAATAAGCATTATTATCAATGTAAACACAGTTGTTGGTGTTGTCTTTTTTTTTTTTTTATCAAAATAGTTTCTATGCGGACTGTTATGATTGCTACACAATCAAAATCCCGCATATTTAAACTAATCAGAAGATGACTTCAAATCTGCTGAAATGTGTCCAAAAAAGAGTTCCATTTGCATTTAGCCACAGTTTCAACCCAGGCTCATTCTGAAAGACTTACTACTTTATAGATTTCCAGAGAGCGGCAAATATGTCCCAGGAGGTACGTTTTGTTGCAGTTTTTGTTCTCATGAATCCACCAGAGGCTGCTGTGCATGCTTTTTGGGATCTCAAATTTCTCTCGTGAGTGCCATCCATGCCTGCTCTTTTCAGCCATTTCGCTGTTCAATGACCAACCAACCAATGCCCCCACGCATCCCTTTCCCTAAACCCAAACAATAATGTTTTAAAAAGCACCAATTTACCTGCCCAACCCCCTTCCCTAAACCCAACTGATAGTGTTTGAAAAGCAATCCAGAAAAAGAAAAGTCCCCTAATTTGTACCACGTTTTCAGATTTTACCACATTCTCACTCTGTTATTTACTAGTTTATTTTTTGGTTTCTGTTCTTGTCTTAAATGTTTTCTAGAACCGTTCTTCGTCAGACTTGAACCCCGTCAACTCCTCTCTGTGTCTCAACTTCGCCAACGTACATGTTACAAACTGGTAACAGCAGGAAAGCCGTCCATATGGAGGTAAGCGGTCAGCTAGTAAGCATGAAAAGGAACGGCGTCATAACGCCCTGTAGCGTTCATTTAAAAGATTAAATGCAGTCATACGTACTTCTGGCTCCATAATTCATGATCTTCCAGAAATGTTTATAGGACTATGTTTTCAAAATGAGCCTATGTTGCACAGTTTTTATATACATTTAACCAAAGCTCAGATAAAGATACTGCCATACGTGAGTATGGAAAGATAAGCTTACACATGTGCACAACATATGTTCTCTTTTCAGTCAGCTGTCACCTGTTTGATGTGTTCACAAGCACCCAGACAGGATCATATGCAGCCAATGTGAGGCAACTATTAGCTATTAACAATGTGGTTTTCGTTGCTAGTAGCTCTTTGACATCAGCTAGTTGTGTTCCAGGCTTAAAGCGCACATCATTTTAAGTTCACAATTCTTACAACTATAAACAGTGTAAAGCTTGGACAGTTTCTGTCAAACATTTTTAGAGACTGTTAAATCTATAGGGTAGCATTCAATGTAATCCCATTTGGCCTACGGCACACCAGAATTGTAATTACGACAATGTGAATAATGTAATTTCAAGACACAGTGCAAGTTCGCTAGAAAGGGAATGTCTAGGTTGCTCCTGTAACCACAATGGCAATATTTGAAGGAACAAGTTAAGTAGTTGCAATATGTGGCGAGGGGGCGTGGCCGAGAGCCGTGGGAGTGAAACGAGGCCCGCCACAGATGAGAAACACCTGTGGCGCGCACCTGTCTCCTCTGCCATCGTTCCTCCTCTTAAGCCGAAGTCACACTAGAGTTTGAGCTTGCGAAATTCTGTCGTACGGCGCTGCGAAAAGGGGCGGGATTAAACAAGATGAATAGGCAAGATAAAAAGCGAGCGATTGCTCCATGTTTTAAATTTATGTTCAGAGAGGTCATGTTTTGATCCTGCATTGGTCTCACGCAGTCAAGTGATGCGATTTCGCAGGTCAGAGTTCACCAAGTTTGAACTTTGCACCGCAGCAACCTGCGAAACTCCGACGCATGACCCTGCGTTTCCGGTCTGACGCATTCGCGTGCGTATGAATGGAAGTCTAGGAGGAAAGTCCAGTGTGACCGCGGCTTTATAGTCCAGAGCTCCTTCCGTGGGATTGGAGGCAGGTGCGCGCCACAGGTGTTTCTCATCTGTGGCGGGCCTCGTTTCGCTCCCACGGCTCTCGGCCACGCCCCCTCGCCACATAATCCCTGAATGTTTGCGTCAAATATTAACATTGCTTTAATAAAACAGTTGTTACATATGACGTGATTTGTCACATCAGTCTTATCCTACTGTCTTTCAACTGATCATTTGCACTATAATTCACACCCTGCTTGATCTGTAAACATACCTTTTTTTTTGATTAGCCATCTCAATCATTTTGACATTTACTGCTTACTTTTGTGTTTGAGGCAGACCAACCTAAAGTGTTTTAAACATGTTTTGTCATCTTAAAAACAAAGTGTTGTGTAATTAAATGCAGTACACCAGTGCAAAAATACATAAATAAATAAATAAATAAATAAATATACATTGGAGGCATTTTAGGAATCCTAATTATATTAATTATGAATGTTTTTAGTGGTAAAAATGTTATATCTATAAAAATGAATGTGTTCACAAACTCCTTATTCAAACAAACACACACAGAGACAGACATATAGAGAGATAGACACTGCATTAAATCACCTTATAGTGCTAGACTATTCCTTTGAGAATTTACCAGCATTGATATAAAACATGTCTTATTTTTTTATAGCTTCAGAACACGCACAAAGCCAATTAGTTAATCATTAGGACTAGGCAGGTGGTACAGAATTACAGGATAATAATGTGCCTTGGGCTTTCTGGTGCAGCATGATGCAAAAGGCCTCATAGCTACAGGGCATGGATTGCGTGCTAAATTAGGGGCAAACAGATGACTGAATGAGACCCATGTACAGTATGGGAACTCTGGGACACTATTGGCATCGGATCTCTTTTTACCTAAAATACATTTCCAGGGCTTTTTTTTTTATTTATGTAGCTGCTGAACAGGACATACTGTGTGTTTGTTTTGATTACTGGATTAGAGTCAATAAAGAAAAGAAAAAAAAAAGTCTGTCATTGTAGTTTAAAGGTTTACATGTAGCATTTGTGGCATGCTGAGCTGGGCCTCCAAAACAACAAACAAGTGCAATTGCTTATTTGATTACATGGACTTACTTGATCACACAGTAAAGTAAACACAACACACATCACTGGAGTAATTATGGAGATAGAAGCTGAAATAAAAGAATGGTACAAATTGTCAAAGAAATCAACTCCTTTAAAGCAAAACCAATATCAAAGCAGAAAGGACAGTGTATTTTTTGTTTCCTCAAAATCCCACAAGTCATTAAAAAAAAGTTAACCTCAACTCTAGGATGTGTACAAACACAGTCTGCCAATCCTGATTTAATGAACAAACAACAAACGGACAGACTGAACTGAAGAATGATGAGCCGCCTGCCTTGTACTTTTGGAGTTTGATTAGGAGCGAGTATGACAAAAAAAAGAAAAAATAAATGCTTTGATGTTTAAGTTTCCCTTTGGTTTTCCACATGGTTGTCTTTTATGAAGCTGAATAATTTAATAAATATATATGAAAACTTGCCTTGGCAAATATAATATCTCTTCAGGAGCAGAGGAGGGAAAGAGGATGAAAGTGAGTTTGTTCTTTAAAGTCAGAGGAGAACCTTTTACAAATCATAATCTTTCACTAGAGACTCGCAGCGGTTAACTCTTTAAGATCATCATCGCACTTTTTGCTAAACAGACAAAATTTAGTTGATCAAAGACAACAAGCACTAGCTGGGAACACAGAGAAAGGCAAAAATAAAGATGGGGTTGAAAGTAATGTTAAATATAGGCAATTAATAATAAATAAAAAAATCACTTTTTGTATGTGTGTGTTTGTGTTCTTTGTATTATTTTCAATGTTAAGACCAAAGCTGCATCCCAACACTGCTAAAAAAAACAGCATATGCTGGTAAGGTATGTTTTGATGCTGGTATGCTGGTCTTGCTGGTTTTAGTGCTGGTATTGCTGGTCTCGATGCTCATACCTGTCAACATTGGGGTGTGAAAATAAGGGATATGCCCACCATAATAAGGGATTCCCCCCACCCTCCTTAAAAAAATCCCCAAATTACTAAATATGTTGATTTTGAGCTGTTTCATTGTAAATAAACAGTTAAATGGTCAGTAGTATGTTTTATTATTATTATTTACAAAAGCAAAAATAAATAGTGTACATTAGCAGCAAATACATTAGCAAACAGCTTATTAAAATTAAAATTAAATAAAATAAAATCAAGCTATCTGTAACCAAGGATGGATGCTGACAACAGGATGCGGATCCAAATGCAGGTTTATTTAAAGGGATGGTCAGACAAGCAATGATCAGTACAGGAGCAAACAGATGTATGAGGACAATCCAGAGTCGTAGTCAGTATAACAGGCAAAAGGTCACAGGGATGGCAGCAGACAGGCAGAAACAGAGAATCAAGGTGAGGGTCCAAACACGACAAAGACAAAACAAGGAAACGCTTAGAATTGACACTTTGAACAGATGAACAAGACTCGGCCCTGAAATGAGTGTGTGTGCTGCTTATATGTTGAGTGCAATCAGTCTTGACAAGCCTCCAGTGGTGTGTGTGCAATCAGTGGAGATGAGTAACCGGTTGTGTGTGATGTCAGAGTAGTGCATGTTTGGAAATGTAGTCCATTAGGTGGCAGATTTGTAGTCCATTAGTGATTGTGCATGTAAACCAGCGATCTAAGGGGAGAAGATCGCTGGTGATCGTGACACTATCAAATCTCATTAGCCGTTTCTTCACTGTATAAGTTACACATTCTGATTAAAGAGCAACGAATGAATCTCTTATTTATTTAGATTTTTTTTTTTGTTTGATTACATTAAATAACAGGTGTCACTTTAAAAATGCAACCATCTAAAATTATAATGAAAGCATTCGATTGCTTTCCTAACTTTTTATGCTCATTTAGGACGAAATTAGTTGTATTTGAAAAAAAACCTCACCAAGATCGACATCTTTAGATATTATTATTATTAATTATGTGTATATGTCTGTTTAAACACGCACCCAAAACCCAGACTTTCGCTCCGTTTCAAATCACATGTACAGAATCTGTTAGGGAAACAGCCTCTATTTATCACTATGGAGCGCGTCAGCTGACAGTCACGCACCGCTATAGGACTGTTTTGAAGACTGCATATGAAGGGGATGGCATCTGTAATAAAAAGAAAGAAAATCCCGCCGTTATTATATTTATTTCACAGTGTTTTTATGCATAAACAAAGTGAAAGCACAGAACAGATGCACATTTAGGAGCAAAGGGCGGCCCCTGGTGGTTTGGCGGTATGGGTTGCGTATAGGGAGGCTCTGCTCTTTAATGTTTATTGCCACACTTCAGAGAAAGACTGAAAATACGGGAGAAATACGGGAAAATACCTTCACGGGATGATAGCGGGATAGATGTGTAAAATACAGGAGAATCCCGGGAAAAACGGGAGGGTTGACAGGTATGTTGATGCTGGTTTCAGTGCTGGTCTCAATGCTGGTATTGCTGGCCTGAGTGCTGGTCCTGACCAGCATTGAGACCAGCAGGACCAGCAATGAGACCAGCATTAAAACCAGTAAGACCAGCATCAAGACCAGCATTGATACCAGCAAGACCAGCATTGAAACCAGCAAGACCAGCATACCAGTGTGGCCAGTGAGATGAATCCAGTTCTTATAATATGTTGAAAATTGGGCATGGCCCCTTTAAGAGATGTCCGTCCTTGTCTCGCGATGTGTGTGTGTGCTGGCGCGTGCACGCGCCTGCGTGACTGAGCAGAGAGGCCATGTTTGCATCGTGGTGAGCTGTGTGGTACAAGCTGTGATCATCGTGGAAATAACATTGTTTTGGGACGACGAGGATTGCGTACATTGTGTACAGTGTAGTGGACTTCATGTTGAACAGTAATCGTGATTTCTGATCACTGCCATATTTCAGTATAGGTTAAAGAAAATATATTTTTTTACTCTATTTTTTGTATACATATTTTTATTTTTGGGCATTACAAAGTGAGTTTGTGGCACTGTAGTATCTAAAGTTTTGTGCAACTGCAGTTTCCTAACATTGTGCCATTGAGATTTGCATAAAAGCAAGATTTTGAGTTTTTGTTTTGAGACTTTGTGATCAGTTTGGTAACCTGAAGTTAACTGTAATCGTTGTTTAAGTATTCAGGTTCATTTATTTTGTAATATTGTTTTTTTGAGGCAATTTGTATTCAAGGAGCTTATTTCGCTGTGCTCCCTTCGACCGCTGTAATATTTTCCTTATCAAACAGCAGTCAGATAAAACCCCATTTAAGAAATTTTAAATTTGCTTGTTTTGTGTCTTTTTTTACTTGCCACCCGGTTACATTTTTGGTACCAGGAGTGGGGTATCTGACCGTGGGGAGCTTATTTTTTTACTGAAATACGGCAGTGGCAGGTTCGAGTGCATCAGCAACCAGGAATTGGAAGCAGTCAACGGTGCTGAGGGTGTCTAGGCTGGTGTCGTCGGCTGAGGTGTTTGTGGCCAAGGGACGGGATCGCTGGGCAGGAAGTGGACATCGCCATCTGCAGCTAACATTTAAGAGAGTGCTGTCTGTGAAACCTGCAAGGATAGAAAGCATCATTACACAGACTTTGACATATATATCCTTTGAACTTTAAAAAAAAAAAAAAACATCATACATGTACTTTGTGCTTTTAACGAAGCCTTCATTTTAATGCACTATGTCACAGTTTGATGAAGAAGATGTAGAACTACAGGGTGCTGTTGGTGGAGAGTGTGTACATCAGGGTATGGATGAACTGCAGGGACAAATCCAAGAGCTCAGTAGACAGCATGCTGAAGCTATGGCAGCTATTTCCAATCTGAATAGAGAGCCAACTAGGTCTTACCTATATGTGCCCAGAGAACGTCAAATTCAGCCTTTTAGTGGTGATTTCGACAAAGATGGTAGAAGTGTTGATGAGTTTATAGAAGAAGTAGAAAGAGTATTGCTTGTACGAAATCAGACCCCAGAAGACCAAACTGACTTTGTTCTTTCCTTACTAAAAGGTGCTGCTTTGGAAGAGGTTAGGTTGAGGAAAGAGGGCCAGTCTCCACAAACAGCAGACATTTTTCAATACCTGCGAGAAGCCTTTAGAGAAAAACGTAGTCCTGCACAGTTATTGCAGACCTTCTATACCCGCAAACAGTTAGAAGGTGAAGACCTTCGTGCATATTCATATGCCTTGTCGCAAATATTGAATTCTGTGTTGAAACAGTCACCTGATGCTATTGCAAATATGAATGTCACTATCAGAGACCAATTCATTGAGGGACTGCGAGATGCCTCACTCAGGAGAGAACTTCGTAAGTTGGTGAGGGACAAACCACAGTCAACTTTGATTGAAGTTAGGAATGAAGCTCTAATGTGGTCGCTTGAGGATTCCAAATTGCGTGCAAGTAGAGTAGCCATTAATCGTAATGTGAACTCTGATGCTACAGAAGCTCAATGTGCAGCCTTGGCAATGCCTGCGAAGAGCTCTATTACCCTTGATGACCTTCTAAAAGTAGTGGCAGAACAAGGTAAAGCCATCGGCGAGCTAACTCAAGCTGTTCAGAAACTGACTCTGCAATGTAGTAAACCTGAACCAGAGAATCGTAGTAAATCGAAAATGCAGCCTAGGTTTACAGATGATGGCCAGCCTATTTGTTTTAAATGTAATGGGGTGGGACACATAGCCAAAAGCTGTGAAAGAAAAGCCAAACCAGCTGTCAAGGAGGATCTCTCATTCTCTTCGCCACAGGGAAATGCACACCCTCGGTCGCTATGAGCCAGGCGATGCGAGGGCAGTCTATTGGCTCCACTCACATGGATTCAGATCGTGACCGCTTACTCCGGCATGCAGTGGGGAAATGTCCTGTAGTTGACCTGAAGATTGGAGGTGTGAGTGTTTCATGTTTACTTGACACCGGAAGCCAAGTCAGTACGGTTACAGAACATTTCTTTAAAAAGCATTTAGCAGGTGAGACTGAGGATATGCTTTCCACATCTGGCTGGCTAAAAATTACAGCGGCCAATGGGTTAGGCATTCCTTATCTTGGTTATCTTGAGCTACCAGTCGAAGCTGTGGGTGTCACCATACCAGAGTGTGGCTTCTTAGTGGTTCGGGACACCCAAAGCTCTTCTGCGGTGCCAGCTCTCATTGGCATGAATATTTTAGGCCGATGCAGACAATTAGTTCATGCCGAGTTCGATACTACTCTAGGTGGAGAGTTGCAATCTGACTGGCGTGAAGTTTTCCAGCAAATGCAGAGTGCCAGTTGCTTTGAGAAACGCATTGCTGCACGAGTAGCTGGGAAAGAGGCTGTGCATATTCCTGCTTGGTCCGTTTCAACCTTGATGGTCAAGGGAAAAAAATGCAAGTTAGCTGAGGGTTCTCCAAACCTGTTGCTAGAGCCTGGGAACTCACCATTGCCTGAGGGATTAATGGTGGTACCTTCTCTTGTTTCCAGTGAAAGGTCATTGTTTCCAGTACAGGTTGTAAACTTCTCCACGGAGGATAAATGGTTGCAGCCTCGGGCCCTGCTGGGTACTCTCTGTTCGGTTGAATCATTAAGTCCAACAAGTGGTGGTGAAGTTAAGTTCCAGAGGATCTCAGCTGGGGTAGAAGAGATAACTGTAAACACAGAGGAGAATCAAGCATTGACAAATACTTTATCAGACTTTCTTAACAAGATGCAGCTCGGTGGTACATCTGAGCATCAGATGGAACTTAAAGCATTGCTGTTGAGGTATGTTGATGTTTTTGCACTTGATGACGAAGAACTAGGGTTTTCTGATAAAGTGCAGCACGAGATCCATCTGGTAGATGATGTACCAATTTCCCTGCCCTACCGGCGTGTCCCACCAACGCAGTATGGTGAAGTCCGGGAGCATATCACTAAACTTCTAAAAAAGGGGGTCATTAAGCCCAGTAGTAGTGCTTATGCTTCACCCATAGTGCTCGTGAGAAAGACAGATGGAAATCTTCGATTGTGTGTCGATTACAGGCAATTAAA
Organism: Danio kyathit; assembly: GCA_903798195.1. Taxonomy (NCBI): domain Eukaryota; kingdom Metazoa; phylum Chordata; class Actinopteri; order Cypriniformes; family Danionidae; genus Danio; species Danio kyathit. Next base: position 66,923,859 of record LR812525.1, read on the forward strand.
TTCAAAGACAAAGCGAGATGCATTTCCATTGCCTCGCATTGATGAAAGTTTTGATGCGTTGCAAGGTGCTAAGTTCTTTTCAACTCTTGATTTGGCTAGTGGGTATCATCAGGTGGCAGTGCGCGAAAAAGACCAGCCAAAGACAGCGTTTACTACCCCATTTGGTATATTTGAATATTCTCGAATGCCTTTCGGGGTTTGTAATGGACCGTCTACATTCCAGCGTCTTATGCAATCTACTATGGGAGATTTGATTTTTCAGATTATGCTGGTCTATCTAGATGATATCCTTGTTTATTCATCTTCTTTCCATGAACATCTACAGAGATTGGAAGTTGTGTTGAGTAGGTTGAAAGAAACAGGGCTCAAGGTGAAGGTTGAAAAATGCTGTTTCCTCCAAGATGAGGTAAAGTTCCTAGGTCATCACATTTCAGGTCGGGGCATTGGAACTGACCCTGGGAAGGTCGAGGCTGTAAGAAGTTGGAAAACTCCTTGTACAGTAAAAGAGTTGAGATCATTTCTAGGCTTCTGTAGCTACTATAGAAAATTTATTGAAGGGTTTTCCAAAATTGCAGGCCCACTTCATGATCTAGTGAACTTTTGTCTGAGGAAGCTGGGCATGGTAAGAAGGCCTGAGTTTTGTTCACTGTGGTCCACTGAGTGTCAGGCAGCCTTTGAGCTTTTGAAGGATAAACTTACATCAGCTCCGATTTTAGGCTATGCAGACTTTACTCTTCCGTTTATAGTAGAGACCGATGCCAGTAGTGAGGGACTTGGTGCCATACTCTATCAGCAACAAGGTGACAGTAGAAGAGTGATCTCCTATGCTAGTAGACGACTACGCAATGCTGAAAAGAACGACCGGAACTATAGTAGCATGAAGCTTGAGCTTCTAGCTCTTAAATGGGCTATTTCAGAAAAGTTTCGGGGGTATTTGCTTGGCTCAAAATTTTTAGTTGTTACAGATAATAACCCACTTTGTCATCTAAGAACAGCAAAACTGGGTGCAGTCGAACAAAGATGGGGTGGCTCAATTAGCTGTTTTTGATTTCGAGGTCAAATATCGGCCTGGGCGGCATAATGCTGCTGCTGACGCCCTCTCTAGGCAGCCATTAGCAGGGGAGCCTGCTAATTCTGAAGACACTGAATATGATGACTGCATTACCATTTGCAATGTGATCAAACGAGGTACACCTTTAGATCTGGAATTAGTGGTAGCTGGTGAGCAGTGCTGTAAGGTTAGACAGATTCGTGCCTTGGAGTGTGGGACCAGAGGGGAGGGCACTGATACTCAAGGTGGTACCTTTACTCTTCCAGGCTATACCAAAGCTCAATTAAAGAGTTTCCAGGATAAAGATTTGACTCTTAGCTCCTTCAGGGAGTTTTGGGATTGTAAGCGGAAGCCCACAAGACAGGAGAGATGCGACCTGCCAAAGCCTGTTTTGTCATTGTTAAAGCAATGGAAACACATTAGAGAGTCAGATGGCTTGCTGTATCGTATTGTTGATGATCCTAGATTTGGTGAGTGTCAGCAGTTGCTTTTGCCAGCCTGTCTAAAAGATCAAGTCCTTCAAAGTGTCCATAATAAAATGGGACACCAGGGCATTGAACGTACCCTCCACCTCTTAAGACAAAGGTGTTTCTGGGTTGGCATGTATGAAGATGTGGAGGGGTGGATTAAACATTGTCAACGGTGTATTCTAACTAAAATGCCCCAGCCACGAATTCACCCTCCAATGAAGTCATTTTTGGCTTCAAGGCCTTTAGAGGTAGTAGCTGTAGATTATACCATGCTTGAACCTGCCTCAGATGGTCGAGAGAACGTTTTGATTGTAACCGATGTGTTTACTAAATTTACTCAGGCATTCCCCACCAGAGATCAGCGGGCTGACACTACAGCAAAGATTTTACTTAAAGAGTGGTTCATGAAGTATGGAGTGCCACAGAGGTTACATTCTGATCAGGGAAGGAATTTTGAAAGTGAAGTTGTTGCTGAGTTGTGTAGGCTGTATGGTGTGAAGAAAACGCGCACTACTCCCTACCATCCGCAAGGCAATGCACAATGCGAGCGGTTCAATAGAACACTTCACGATTTGTTAAGATCACTTCCACCTGAAAAGAAAAAGCGTTGGCCAGAACACCTCTCTGAGTTGACCTATGCCTACAATGTAACCCCACATGCCACGACTGGGTACTCACCCTATTTCTTGCTCTTTGGCGTAGAACCGCGTCTTCCGGTTGATGCTCTCCTAGGCCATGAACAATCTGTAGATGGAAGGCAGGATTGGTTAGCCATTCATCAAAACCGACTCAGAGAAGCTCATGAAAGAGCAAAAGAGTATGCCGAACAAAAGGCTTCTGAAAGACTTGCTCCCCTAAATGAGAAGGTTTACTGTCCCACTGTTAATGTAGGTCAAACAGTGTACTTGCGTCACCGACCTGCAGGCCGAAACAAGATCCAGGATGCGTGGGCTCCTACTGTGTATCGAGTTGTAGAAGTACAGGATACCACATATACAGTTGAACCTTTTGAGGGTGGTCCTTGTAGGAGAGTGCACAGAGTTGATTTACGCCCTTGTGTTGGTCCTGTTGTTGAGAACCGAGGATCAGAGAGTAGTCTGACATATCCAACAGCCCACTCCCCACTTGAAAAGGGGAAAGATGATGTAGACCCTGAGTGTGTGGTATTGGAAGAGGTAGCATTTCCTTGTCATGAGGAGCCTAGAAATATAGATGTGGGAGTCTCCAGGTCAGTGGAGGAATCATTTGCGGTGGAATCAGATCCTGTTCGAGATGATAAGGAACCGCAATCTTCTCATCCAGAGCAAGTAACAGATGAATGCATTGACCCATTGGTGAAGGAACACGTGTGTAAAAAACCTGTCCCTGCACCAAGGAGAACTAGTCGAGTCAATGCTGGTGTACATTCCAACCCATTTAATGAGCCAAGATCAGCTTGTAACTCTGTTTCACTCAGTCCTGAAGTTTTTTCCCAGGTTTTGACAACCCTGGGTAGCGTATTCTTCAGAGAGGCAGTGAAAGAAGTTAAGAATATGTACTGAAATCATTGAGGACAATGAGTTCTTAACAGGGGAGAGTGTGGCCAGTGAGATGAATCCAGTTCTTATAATATGTTGAAAATTGGGCATGGCCCCTTTAAGAGATGTCCGTCCTTGTCTCGCGATGTGTGTGTGTGCTGGCGCGTGCACGCGCCTGCGTGACTGAGCAGAGAGGCCATGTTTGCATCGTGGTGAGCTGTGTGGTACAAGCTGTGATCATCGTGGAAATAACATTGTTTTGGGACGACGAGGATTGCGTACATTGTGTACAGTGTAGTGGACTTCATGTTGAACAGTAATCGTGATTTCTGATCACTGCCATATTTCAGTATAGGTTAAAGAAAATATATTTTTTTACTCTATTTTTTGTATACATATTTTTATTTTTGGGCATTACAAAGTGAGTTTGTGGCACTGTAGTATCTAAAGTTTTGTGCAACTGCAGTTTCCTAACATTGTGCCATTGAGATTTGCATAAAAGCAAGATTTTGAGTTTTTGTTTTGAGACTTTGTGATCAGTTTGGTAACCTGAAGTTAACTGTAATCGTTGTTTAAGTATTCAGGTTCATTTATTTTGTAATATTGTTTTTTTTGAGGCAATTTGTATTCAAGGAGCTTATTTCGCTGTGCTCCCTTCGACCGCTGTAATATTTTCCTTATCAAACAGCAGTCAGATAAAACCCCATTTAAGAAATTTTAAATTTGCTTGTTTTGTGTCTTTTTTTACTTGCCACCCGGTTACACCAGCATCAAAACATACCTTACCAGCATATGCTGGTTTTTTCAGCAGGGAAATGGCACACAATACACTATGCACTCATGCACTATGTACTTATGCACTTACAGACTCAACAGCATAGAATATGTATATAGTGTTATCCCAAATGGAACACTAACGTTTTTTTTACTAAGCGGAAATTCAACCCGTTTCCCTAATGACGTTTGACGGTTGCCAAATCAGTGAAATAAATGACCAAACTATCAAATTATACCACCCATGAGTTTAACTGCATCACCATCGGGAGGCACTATAATCACTCATTTTGCTTTCAAAATCCAAAATAAATAAAGTTATCCAACATGTGCGCCCGATAGCTCCGCCCCTTCCGCTACGTTAGCAAAACTGCGGTTGTTGAGTGCATGAAGTGTCCATCATTCCACACTTCATTTTACCGCTCGAATGAGTGCATCATCCGGGTAAATAAAGTGCACTTATTATTTTTAGAATTTTCAGTGTAAACGCACTACTTACACTATTTATACTGCAAAATGGCATAGAATAGTGCATAAGTATGTGATTTGGGATGCACCTCAAATGTCCCCACAAGTATAACTGTAATAGCCAGCCCAGGTTCTCCCCACACACAGTCATCACAATCACCCTGATCACTGTCACCTGTGTTCTGATTAGCCCCACCCTTGCACATCATCCCCAGTCATCACATCAGTCCAATAAAACCCAGCACCACGTTTTACTCAGTGTCTGGCCTTGTTGCTACATGAAGGACTACAGTCAGTGTCACGTACTATGATCCCCAGTGTCTGCGGTTCTCCTTCCTAGTGGGGTTTCTCCTGGTCCCCCTGATTGTCGTTAATATCCCTTAAGTTGAATTAAGTTTTTCTGTCTGTGTTCCTGGCTCCCATATGTCCTCTGTTTCATCCCATAGACTGTAAAAGATATGGATGTAGTATCCTTGACATCACCCATAGGTTTCTGAAGAGCGCAAACAAAGCTACAAGTGGGCATGGTCAACCGACGCCATTTTGTTCGCGTGTCATCGCTCCAACCTGGGGTAACCAAATAAGGGCAAAGAGGCGGAGCATGAGCAGAGCTACAGATGCCTGCTAGCATTTTGCTTAGACAGGCATTTCTTTGGTAGAAATGCTTAAAGCTGTGGTCACACTAGAGCAGGGGTGCCCAAACTCGGTCCTGGAGGGCCGATGTCCTGCATATTTTAGTTCCAACCCCAATTAAACACACCTGAACCAGCTAATCAAGCTTTTTCAAGGTAAACAAAAACTTCCAGGCAGGTGTGTTGAAGGAAGTTGGAGCTAAACTAAGCAGGACAGCGGCCCTCCAGGACCGAGTTTGGACACCCCTGCACTAGAGTTTGATAATGCAAAATTCTATTGTGCGGCGCTGAGAAAAGGGGCGGGATTAAACAAGAAAATTAGACATTAAAAAAAGTGAGCAATTGCTCCATTTTCTAAAATTTCTGTCCAGAAACGTTTTTGATCCTCGACTCGTCTCACATGATGCGGTCAAGTGATGCGATTTCGCAAGTTTGAACTTTACACTGCAGCGACCTGTGAAACCTGATGCATGACTTTGCGTTTCCGGTCTGACACATTCGCGTGCGTATGAGTGGAAGTCTATGGCGAGAAAAGTCCAGTGTGACCGCAGCTTAATACTTCACTACCTGCGACTCGTTTGTGTTCTGACCACATGTGCTTGGTTGTACACTATTTCAATAAAGTGTTTAGTTTTTTAAAAACAATGTTGTAATACTTTGAGCCACTAAACATTGTTCTTATGATGTTTTTGTACAGGAGGAAAACGCAAATGACTTCGCAAAAATACAATGTATATGCAAAGTTCAGTGGCTAATCAGCTGAGGTGAAGAGACGGTGACCAGCGAGACCTATCTGTCACTCAAGTGGCCCCGCCCTTAATTATGCAGAGTTAATATAACCTAATATAAAGGAAACAGATGTGTTATAAAACAATTCACCCCCTCACAGTTGACATGAAGGGTAATATTAGCTTTATGAACCAAAATAGTTCTTTGTACCAGGCTGTAAACACCTTTTTTTTTTTTTTTGCTGTGAAGTTGGCCATTTTAACAGTGTGGTCAATAGAAATCTGATCTATTATGGAGCCAGGACTAGCGGAATTTCGATGAATTGCAGTTTCAGTTACTTCCGTATTTGCTTCACGAGGGAGAGCGGGAGGTTGTCGCTTGGTCCATCCCGCATCATCTGCCCATCAAAATCTTCCTCGAATATCTACCTGCAATGAGCATTGTTTACATTTTGCTTACAAAAAGCTATCAAACTTTCGTCTGGTTCCTGAGTTCTTCCATGAAAATAATAATTACCAGCAAATATTAGTCATCATGAGGAATATGGCTTATATATCACACATATGTATTTTAGAAATGGGTTGGGTTCAAGTGTAGGGTTGGGGTAGGGAGATACACAGTCAAAACAGTATGAAAATAAAAAAGTATATGTAAAGTCCCCATAAAGATAGCTATAAAAGAGTGTATGTGTGCATGCATATCTGTGTGTGCGCTTACTGGAGGGCGAGTCTACAAATGCCTGAAGAGGGTGGAGCTACAAATGCCTATGTGTCAGCATTGTGACACATTGAAAAACAAGACTAACGTCCTATGCGGAAATAGGAAAGTGGAAAAGATCATCACTAATGGGCGGAGTTTTCCCCCCTGATGACATGTACAAAGGGAGAATGTCAAATAAAGTTTTCTGCAGACTTTTATCAAGTGTGAAAGTGTCAAAAAATAAAATTAATAAATGTTTACTATTAGAAGCTGCTTATATTCACACACTTTTAATAGCAACCCAGGGTCAGTCTGAAAATGTACTTCTATATACTTTTCTAGAGAGTGCCAAATATGTACCAGGAGCTACGCTTTTTTACAGTTTTTGTTTTTGTGAATTCACTAGAGGCCACTATGTACGCTTTTTAAGATCTCAAATTTCTCTTGCAAGTGTCATTCGCACCCGCTATTCTTGCGTAAAGGCTGCTGCTGACTGACCCACCCTCCTCCATCATTAAACCCAACCAACAATTTTCAAAAGCATTCCAGATAAAGAAAAGCCCTCATCTGATTTTTACCACATTTTCAGATTTGACCTCATTCTCACCCTGTTATTTATTTGTTTATTTTGTTTTTTGACTGTTTTTGTCTTACCTGCTTTTTGGAACCGTTCTTCACCAGATTCAAACACGTCATCACTGGCCAAACTGGTAACAGCAGAAAAGCCGTCCATATGGAGGTAAGCCGTCAGCTGGTAAGCGTGAAAAGGAACGGCATCATACTGAAAAGGAAATGCAGCCATATGTAACTCTGGCTACATTATTTACGATCTCCAAAAACACATATAGGGCTATGTTTTCAGAGTGAGCTCATGTTGGTTGATTGACTACTGTGTTTAAAATCCCTCATAAAAGTGATGTTTGCATAATGGGTCCCTTTTAAACCTTGGATCTTTAGAGAAAGAGAGCGTGCAAGAAAAAGGCAAGTGTTGAACTGCGGTCCCACTCGAGAGACTAATTATGGACTTTTTGGAGCACACAGTCTGCCATTCTGCCCAGGACAGCACTGAGGAGCAGGTGTAGAAACAAACTGCTGACAGACAGACATCTGAACTGACAGAGAAAGAAAGACAGCAGTGGAAGTAACAAGAGTAAAAGATTAAGTTGAGATGTCAGAGACAATGTCGCTCTATTCAGTCACGGAACAAGTAATGAAGGCATAAAACCAAAGGCACAGGCAGATTCTTCACTACAAACAATCAGTATTCCTGTCAAGCTTTCCAGTTTATTTGGAAAACACAAAAAAAAAGAAAGACAGCATATATATATATATATATATATATATATATATATATATATATATATATATATATATATATATATACTGTTCACATGCAAAACCCTTTAAATCCACCAGACCTCTTTTTTTGTAAATGAGCATTTTCTATCAGGCTCCTATTATTAAGTTCAGCAGTTAACATTTATAGGTAATGATTAAGTTATTAGTTGCTGAATAAAATAACTTTTTTTTTTAAATGGTCACTTTTTCAAAAATGTAACAATTTTTTTGTTTTTTAACAATGTCGATTTTCTTTTGTGTCAAAAGTAGCTAAATCCACTTGTGCTTTTTTTTTTTTTTTTTTTTTTTTTGCAAAAACCTCCATATCCACCTATTGGGAAAAGACATTGTAATTAGTTGAAAAATCACTAAAGATGCGATAAGAAACTGAAAAAAAAAATTATGAATTATGCAATTACGTAATTCTGTTTTCTTTTTTTCTTATAATGCACTGAATTTTTAATTTGGAACATTTTAATTTGCCATTCAGTGACAGTGCTCATATTAAGCCAAATACTTCAGAACTCTATGGACAGCGCTTTACTGTGCAGATAGACAATGACCCAAACCATACTGAAAAAGCAACCAAAGAGTTTTTGAAGGGAGAGAAGGGGAATGTTATGCAATGGTTATGCAATGTCAATCACCTGACGTAAATCTGATTAAGCATGCATTTTACTTGATAAAGAAAAAAAAAACTGAAGAGAAAATAATTTGCACCCAAGTAAAGTTTTTAAAGTAAGTGAAAGTGTTATTTATGATTATTATTCTGTCCAATTACTTTTGGACCCTTAACAAGTGGGAAGCACATATGCAAACTGTTGTAATTCCTACTGCGTTCACCTGATTTGAATGTAAATACCCTCAAGTTAAAGCTGACAGTCTGCAGTTAAAGCACATCTTGTTCATTTAATTTAAAATCCATTGTGTTGGGGTATAGAGCCACAAATGTTAGAATTGTGTTGATGTCCAAATATTTATGGATATATATATATATATATATATATATATATATATATATATATATATATATATATGGAAAAGAAAACAATTTGCAAGTGATGAATAAATTTACTTTAACTGAATAAATCTTCCTCAAAACAAGTTACACACAATTTAGATTTTTGTGTTTTTTTGTATATATATATATATCCTATACCACTAGTTTTTGGACTTGTGGGGGAAACCAGAGCACCCGGAAGAAACCCATGTATATATATTGTCGCAGGTGAGAGATCACACGGACACAGAGAGGCAATGAAAATCCCCGTAGGGGTGTTTATTTAGGGAGTGGAGCAAGGAAAAGGTGCGTGGGGATGTGCAGGGCGGTGAGTTCCGTGTCCAAAGGGGTCCGGTGAGCTCGTGCAGTGAAGTGCCGATCAGGGTGCCCAGTGGAAGAGGGAGAAGTCAGCGCAGGTCCTGTTGTCATCCTTCTAGTGCTCTCCCGACGCTGGCGTCGGCGTTGTTTATATAGCCCTCTTCCAATGGGCCGCAGCTGTCCCTGATCAGCACGTGATGAGTCGTGATTGCGGTGAGGGAGACGTTTCCATGGCGACGCTGAAGCCACACTGGCAGGTCTGCCACATTCCCCCCCCCTAAGCGTCGACCTGGTCCTCCGCCGGTAGCTGTTGAAACAAGGAGAACACAGGGATGGGAGGGGGGGACAGAGAAACGAATCTTCTCTCACCGTTTTCCTACCAGTGCGGCTGAAGGGCACCCAGATGATGGGTGGAGGCACTGGTGGTTCGGGGGGATGTCGAGGGGAGGTACGTGGCAGTCCGGACACTGCTGACAGTGTCGACGTACCTCCGCTTCCAGTCCTGGCCAGGTAGTACCGCTTTGGGGCTCTCGGAGGGTGGCCGTACCCCCGCGATGTCCGCGCGGGGTCACGTGCACGGCCGTCATCAGCTCCGGGATCCTGGAGCGCTGGTACCACCAGCCGGTGTCTTTCTTCCCCCCGCCGCCAAGCGATCCAGTACAACCAGACCTTCCTTCACGACAGAGTAACAGGCTGGGTGAGGCGCGGGCTGACGGACCTCCTGGTCCACCAGACGGACTCTGGACCAGCACTTCCGGAGGCTCCTATCCGCTCGCTGCTCTCGGTGTAGGGAACCTCCGGTCGTGATCTGACGCAAGGTGTCTGAGGGAGGGGAGATGCGTCTCTCACCCTTCCTGTCGCTCGCGGGTGGTGGGCGGTATTGCTGGCGGCCCCCGTCGCGTGTCGTCCGGTGCCTTCTCTGAATCCGGGGACCGGGACTGTCCGTCTTACGGGGGGGTTGGGGAGCGGACCGGGTGAAAAAGCATACCCGGCCCCCAGCTGGTGGCGATGGTGCGGACGACTTCGCGTCCGGTGACGAGGGTCTGTGTACTGGACGCGCGGTGCCCTTCGCAGGTCGCCATTTCTGGGGTTCCTCCGCTCTCTCTCTAGCATCCTGGGGCACTGATGCTTCCGCCAGCTCAATGCTCTCTATCAGCTCCGGCCAGGTGGCAGGGTTGCGGAGCAGGACGTGTTGTCGTCGCTGGGAGGGCAACGCCTGCAGCAGGCGGTCGATGACGAGCCTTTCGACTACCTGGGCGGCTGACGGATTATCTTCAAGCAGCCAAAGGCAGGCCAGATCCATTAAAACTTTGGCCTGCTCTTTGGCTGAGGCGCGCTCGTCCAGCGCCCACTGCTGGAAGCGCTGCGCCGCACACTTTTCATTTCGGCTGGGAAGAGCCGAAAACTCCCGGGGCGGTTCGACCGCCTGCTTTTTCTCCTCCTCGCTCCCAGCGACGCGCTCCGCGAGCCGGAGCTGACGGCGACCCAGTTCCTCGAGCTGGCGGCGAATGGCGTCCATCTTCAGCCCCAGGTGCTGGTGGTAAGCGGTGGGAGAGAGAGAGCGGGACCCTACGGGGAAAAACACACCAGATGTTAGTTACCTGTGTCACGTGTGACCCCTCAATAGCTCCGCATTCTCCACCAATTGTCGCAGGTGAGAGATCACACGGACACAGAGAGGCAATGAAAATCCCCGTAGGGGTGTTTATTTAGGGAGTGGAGCAAGGAAAAGGTGCGTGGGGATGTGCAGGGCGGTGAGTTCCGTGTCCAAAGGGGTCCGGTGAGCTCGTGCAGTGAAGTGCCGATCAGGGTGCCCAGTGGAAGAGGGAGAAGTCAGCGCAGGTCCTGTTGTCATCCTTCTAGTGCTCTCCCGACGCTGGCGTCGGCGTTGTTTATATAGCCCTATTCCAATGGGCCGCAGCTGTCCCTGATCAGCACGTGATGAGTCGTGATTGCGGTGAGGGAGACGTTTCCATGGCGACGCTGAAGCCACACTGGCAGGTCTGCCACAATATATATATATATATATATATATATATTATATATATATATATATATATATATATATATATATATATATATATATATAAATCAATGCAAAAATGTTTCTTAACTCGTGTTTTTGCCTTGTTTTATTGTAAAAAGAAATATTTTAAAGATGGTTATAATGTTATCTGCACTATAAAACAAGACAAAAACACTAAATGAGAAAAAGGTTTTGCATTGTTTATCTTAACAAAGTCATCATGAAAATTTTAGCAAATATGTGTTGAGCTACAGTTTTATTTATGGGGTCTGGCTGAAATAACTGTGTCTGTTTATTTTTTTTTTTTTATAGATGTGATCCAGCTGCACCCACCAGTTCACTGCACTGTAGACAATCTCAAACACATCCCACAATTAGAAGTTCATATCTGGCTTCTTTCCAAAACAATAAAACCCTTTTTTTGTATCTGTGTTTCAAAGCCTTGCCTATATTTTCTGGAGCTCATTTGTTTTTCACACTTTCAGTATTTAGATGTGGCCTGTAATCTGCCAGTGGTCATTGTCATATTAGCATCCAATAATAATGTGCCATATGCACACTGTCGTCGCAGCAATTAATCCTAGTAAAGCAGTGAGGCCGAGCAGATGCGGGCACATCGAGAGAAACAAAAGAGGGAGATCATGGGAAAGAATGAAAATGAAGTTTAATTGTCATTAATATGGGCTCATATGTGGTCATTATTCTACTTTGTTACCATTTGAATCACACACAGCTGCTCTTGGATTGAAGTACATTTTAACTTGGAAACTATAACTTTAATAGCCTATTCAAACTGATTTATAACTAAATAACAAACACAACAAGCATGATCTTAACTCCAATTCAGATTAGAAAGATAGCTATGTATACAGTATGCATATTTGACCAGCCCTATAAAGGTTCATACCTTTGTGAATGCATAATCATGCTAAGCAGTCTATGCAAAAAAAAAAAAAAAAAAAAAATATTCATCCAGCAGTCTTAAACCGAAAGATCTAGAGCAACAAGATATGATAAATGTTAACAAGATACATTTCTTGTAAAATAGGTGTTTGTATACTGCATATAGCCTAAAAGTAAAGTCAAATTAGATGCATAGTTTGTATTTGATCAGACACCTGGTGTACCAAGTTAAACAGTAAAATAATACATGCATTGTTTTATGGTTATCCATTCACAATTTGTCATCATTTGTTTTAAATCACAAATAGGTGGTCCTTGAGGATCAGATATAGCCTGTCACGATCACCAGCGGTCAAACTACCAGAGATCGCTGGTAAACGTTCACACAAACTACAAATCTGCCATTTTATGGACTACAGATCCAGTCATGCAACACACACACACCTGCTCTAAGTCTCCCCTGATTAGACACTCACAGCTGAAGCTGCTCTCGGACTGAATCATGGACTATTTAAGCAGCACAGACACACACAATGTTGCTGAGTCTTGTCTACTGTTTGTGACACTACAGCACATTTTCCTTTGTCTTGATTTGCTGTGTTTTGATCCTTGCCTAGTTTATATACTTGCTTCTGTCTGCCGCCTGCTTTCTAACCACTTGCCTGTTTCTTTAACAATGTTTCTGTATTGCCTGCATACACGTTTGCCCATGTTGACCATTGCTTACCTGACTTCCCTAATAAACCTGCATTTGGATCCACACCCCTGTTGTCAGTGTCACTATCCTTGTTACATAGCCAATTAAAGGTTCTGACTGTAGGTCACACTCACTATCCCTCAGAACACTGAAAAACTCAAATAAGCTTGATCAATAAATTAGATGTAATGAGATGTATGTTGTTACATAACTTCTGTTCTATGATGAAACATAATTATATTTGGCATAATGCTAAAAAGACAATGTGTACTGTAATGCCAATGGACCCTCTAGGATAAATTAATTCCAACTACAATCTCTCTAAAGTCTGATGCAGTCTGCAGTCTCATATAAACTTAGCAATCAAACATGGTAAACATAACTGATTATCATAACAATTTTAATTACCTCCTCTGTCTACATTATGCTGTTGAATTGTACAGCTTGTGCAAACATATCCATATTGCTTTGATCAGAGGCTTTCTTTGCTGCTGTGTGTATATGTATTTATAGTTTTATTGAGAGGAAAATTAAAAGCAAATATGCTCATGTTGTTTCTCTTATGTAATGTATAAGTGTAGTGTGATTAGCCTGATTGGAAGAACATTGCTTTACAGTAGTCATGGTATTGATCCCATTATGGTTGGTAATGACAGATCAGTCAATCAGTATGATTATACTGTCATTATTTTTACACCACTTAGAGAGGTTTAGAGTAAGAGAGTTTGAGTCTATATAGTTTGAGATGCCCTATCAGAAATCCTGGCTATTTTGTCGCGCAATACGCGCGAATGACGCGACGCGAATGATGCAAATTGCGCGGATGGTGCGATACGTGAGAATGGCATGTTGCGAATTGAGCGTTTTGCGCATTTGACACGCTTAACATGCGAATTGCTCAAGTTCAAAAAACTGAACTTCTTAACCAATCAGGAGCTTGCTCTTGAGGGGTGTGATTGTGACGTAGCACCTGTTGTTGGTGTCCCGGGGGAAATCGTCCAGCCGACCGCAACAACAGATCATCAAACTGGGCTCGGCTCAGTCAGAAGCACAGCTGAAAGCCTCCATCATCCTGGTTAAGTTTCTGGAGGAGTTTGTGAGCGCAGAGCTGGGTCCACCTCTGTAAGGATCTAGTGGACTCAGACACGGCTCCAAACGTATTGACACTGTTTTTCAGCCTTCATAAAGCACATAAACACAGTTTTTTCTCAATTAAATCCATGTTAGCCATTTAGCAACGAAGCTACAGTCACCAGGCAGACAGAAGCCCTGTCCATCACGCGAATCCGCGTCTGTTCTGAAGTGAATTTGACACGCGAATGAAGAGGATTGGACACGCGAATGAAGCAAGTAAACTCAAATGTTTACATGACTATTTACGCACGAATAGCGTGATTTATCCGCGCGTTCCGCGTCTGGTGTGAACACAGTATGAGCAGGTCACAGGTGGGTGTTCAGCCCATGGGATCAATGTGAAGACTTGTCTGTCACTGCGGTTTTTCAGGAATCAGATTCATGCTCTCCATGAAAAGGGTCAGGAAATGTGCTCAAGCCAGGATTCGAACTTGGGACTCCTTGAAGTGCTACCGCACCATATGTCGGCACGCTAACCACTAGGCTATTGGGTCAACCGGCAGTTGCATTTTGAACCAGCTGAAGTTTGTTAAATAGGCTAACAGGGCAACTGCCTAGTACCACATTACAATAGTCTAACCAAGAGGTCATGAAAGCATGAATAAGCTTTTCTGCATAAGGACATTAATAGCATATGTCAAAGTTTGGTAACATTTTTAAGAAAAAAGAAAATGCAGTGGTACAGATGCTTAAAAGTTGGCTTTCAAACGACAGGTTGGTATTAAAAAATTACCCCCCCCCCCAATTTTTGACTGAAGATGAAGACTGAACTGAGAAACAATAAAAACTTTTGTCTGATAGCATTGAAAAAAATGCATTGCAAATGTATGTTAACAGTCAGGTTGTTATTGCAATATTGACATTTTGGAGCAACAATAACAATAACAGAGAGAGATAACAGTTACAGTTCAACAATAACAGTTACAGTTTAAATGAATTCTATACTTGTTTTATGGATCAAATCTCTTTGTCTATTACAGTATGATGCAATATCTAAAGCTTGGAGCATGGTAAAAGCACACAAGGTCCATTCCTCCTTTTGATAATACATATTTTGAGGGAAATGCAACAAGTGCTTGTGTCCATTCTTTAATATTTATATTTGTTCTTTTTCAGATAAGCCCCTCAGCTTCTCATATTGGTGCATATGTGAGTTTAAAATATATACACAATGGTTGTATAACCAAGATGTACCAATATTATTAAAAGGAGATCTGAGGTATGAGCCTAAATAGCATGCCACAGTATTTTTTTTTTTCTTTTATCATTCTCATACAGAACAGAGTAATACAGAGATTGAGGAAAACACATCAAGTGTCCATCTTTAATACTTATATTGTCAGGATTCTGCCACTTCGGTCTTGTTAGTTCTTGTTTTGGTGGCAGAGTCCAGACACTAATCCTGTCATGTCTTGTATCTTGTGCTCAGCTTTTGTTTTCACGGATCGAGCACTTTTTTTTCCCATCATTGTCTGTCTTTGTCATTTTATGAGCGCCATATTGGCTGCGCTCCGGCCATGCGCTCTCCTGCTTTATGACTGTGCGCAAGGTCTGGGCATGCTCTAGATGCGCGCTCTCATCCTGATGTTTGTGTTTGTTTTGTCTGCAGTTTGCTGTTTTATTCTCAGTCTCTCAGTCTAGTTGGTTTCGGTTGATGCTGGGATGAAACATGCATGTTGCATGTAAGTGTTTTTATTTATCGTGTACTCGTGTCTTGCTTTCAGTCTTCTGTTGGTGTTGTTTAAGCACGTGGTTCATGTGCCACATGCTTTAGTGTTGTTTCATATGTACACACGGTTAATGAGTTTTCTCATTGGCTGCATGTTCTAGTCCCATTTTACGTGAGCACATGGCTTGTGTTGTTTCTTTGTTTCATGTGCTTCTGTCTATTGTATAGTCCCACCGTCCTTGTTATCTCATTATTACTTATTTCAGTTCACCTGTTTGTTTGTTAATTATTTCTGCTTATAACTCCCTCTTGTCTGCTGTCCTGTGTCAGTTCGTCATCTCTCCTTCCAATGTCCAGTCGTGCCCAGTCCAGCCCTACTTCTCCCTGCCAGTCCAGTCAAGTTTGTTGTAGTTATTTTTTTTTCCCTAAGGATTGTTTTTGTTCTCTTTGTGTTTTATTTTATTATTAATTAACCCATTAGAGTTTGTGACAGTATGAATTGGCCATAAGAGGACTCATGGGTTTGTTTTTGCGCTCAGCTCTCTCCCAGCCAAAGGGACGTCAAGACCAACCCCTAGCCAGAGGACTGCCACACCAGCAGAACCATCGCCCCTCCGGTGTTTTCACCGAAGGTCTTCTTGAGGCAGTCCGGGGTCTTGGGTTCAGCGAGACTACCCTAGTCCACTTCTTTCTGGCTGGATTGGATAAGCCATTCAATTGGGAGGAGCTGGACGAACTTGGAAAGTGGACTTATTGGGAGGTGGAGGTCTCAGGAAGAAGAGGGAGATCTTGCAGGGGGAATGGACTCCTCTCAATACCACCAGTACCAGAGAAAGGCCTCTTCAGCAAAGGTGGCTTCAGCCCCAGAGAAGCCGCCAGTGTTGGTGCGCAGCTCAGTGCCTGCACTGCCCAGGCTCCTTGCCCTGGCGGCCACAGACCAGCTCTTTGCCCAGCTGGCTCCCCACAGGCCTCCTGCCTTGCCTCCTCTGACCAATCTATCCTGAATCGTTCCTTCTTCTCCTCCCTAGGGTGCCCCTCTGCCACCCTGGACCCCTGCCGGGGTTCCTGATCCATTGAACCTGCCCTGGACTGTCCCTCCAGGCCCGGCCCCGGACTGAACGCCATGACCCTCCCTGGCTTTGTCATCCCTTTCCTCCCTTGTTGGTCTTGCTGCGCTTGGTTTGGCATCCTCCCCCCTCCCTTGTCTCGGGTGCACAGTACCTTCCACTGTCCAGTTATATCTGGTCCAGCCCTGCTCTTCCCTGCCAGCCCAGTCAAGTTTGTTTATAGTTATGTTTTTATTCTTCAGGGTTGTTGTTGTCTTTTTCTTTTATTTTATAATAAATCCATATTTTAGTTCTGCATTTATTTCTTCGCTCCTTTCCTCACCCACTGACATCTACATACATGACATAACTTCTCTTTTGAATAGATCCCCGTGAGTCAGTCTAGTGTGTCCAATGTAAGTGTGACCAGTGTGGCATCTTTTATGAACAACCTTGTCTTGAGTGAAAATAATAGTTTGATTTTCTTTTCTTCCCATAATTTTAGATTTCTAAATGTTTTTGTTTTTTTCTAAAAAAAAAACACTGATCCCATTCTGCTTGTTCAGAATTCAGTGGTTTAAGTTTAGCATTTTCATTCAAAAATGAAAAAAAATATATATATATTTATTATTCACCTTATGTAATTCCATACCTCTAAACCCTTTGTCCAGCTTCAGAACACACAATAAGATATTTTAGATTTTAGACTTGTGCACATAAAACAAAAATAATGACTGACATTGGTTCAGCAGTTTCTTCTCAATGTCATATTGAGCACATTCACGAGTACTGTGCAGTTACATATACAAATATATATATATATATATATATATATATATATATATATATATATATATATATATCATAAATAAGTGTACAAGTGTATCTGAGGTAATACATCAGAGGTGTGACCAAGCATGACAGATGAATGTGTGTACTTACACTGAGGAGAAGATACTGTTATTTGATTACATTTTTAATGTTTTGTGTGCACACAAAAGTGTTATTGTAGCTTGCAAATATTTCTAATGAAACACTAAGGGCATATGATCAGTTATGAGGATGGTTTTGGGTAGTTTTCTGAACTTTGAACAAGTCAGGAATCTTGCTGTCCACGGAGGATGGGGGATCTATTAGATTTCATCTAAAATATCTTCATTTGTGTAATAATACACAGTTAGTGTATTAAATTGGTACTTCAATTAAAATTCCAATACTGACGTATACCAAACATGATACTTTTGACAACCCTAGTTTAAAAACTTTTAGAAACGTGCATCCCCCTCTCTCACAGAAAGGAAATCATAAATGTTTGTCATGAAATAAAAATGAGCAAACAATGTCAATTTATTTAAGTCAACTCTCTTTTTTAAAGTCTCCTTTGCAGACATTATTGAATCATCTTCCAGAGTGACACGACACACTAAACATCAAGGTAAAGTTATATAAGTACTATAGTAATAAATCCACACTTGAAAACAATCTGTGCATAAATGACTACCTGAAACTACCTTTCTGTAATGACAGACTGTCGGTTTGGTTTTAATGACTTTTGTGCGGTGTAAGCCCCAACCCAAGCTGATCCACCTCCTCTCATTGTATCCATAATAACCCTCCTCTTGAGTCCCCCTTCAATACTGTCTCAGTCAAATGACACTTCCAGCGCACTGAACTGAACCTAGCAGCCTTGCATCAGTGCTCACTACTATCACATCCAGCACCGTTATTCTTCCTTGAGAGCTCTTCACACCGCCTTCAGAGCATTGGAGCCCGCCACCCTGCCTCATTAGGGCTCCTTCGCGCTCCGTCTCGAGGATTATACAAGCAAATCTCATTGTGGCAACACTTCAGACTGAGATAAGGGAAGTCATTTTCTTTGAGGGAGAGGCGCGCGAGAGAGGCAGAGTGATTAATGAGCATGATATATCACTTTATGTTTGATTAATTCTCAGTTGTGCTCATGTGATTGACAGGATTCTGACCCTTGTATGTATTGAGTGAGAGGGTTGAGTATGTGCTTGTGGTAATGAAGGAGGCGACAGACTGCATTGCACTCAGAAATAAGAGCAGTGCTTATATTGCATATTGCCATTTCATATATACACTCACCGGCCACTTTATTAGGTACACCTGTCCAACTGTACCTTAATGCACTTTTCTAATCAGCCGATCTTATAGCAGCAACTCAATTCATTCAGGCACGTAGACAAGGTCAAGACGATCTGCTGCAGTTCAAACCGAGCATCAGAATGGGGAAGAAAGGTGATTTAATGGTCTTTTCACCATCATGGACCACGCCACACTTTAAGCTAGACTTTGCTGTAGGGATGTAGGATTGAAGGGGATAGTAAAAGAACAGTGGGATGAAGGGGAAGGGAAGTTAGAGGAGGACTGGTGAATAGGTGGGTAGGTTAATCGGGCGTCCTACTATGCCCAGAGACTCAGAGTGGGGGTACTGTTTCTGTAATATTTTGGCAGAGTGGTTGGACCCCTATGATTCAACCTACATGAGTGAAGAGGGTTATAGGATTGTGAAAGGGATACAAGGAAATAGAGGGAGGGAGGGTGGGTTCAAAGAACAAGAAGAACAGTGCTAGAGGGATGGTCTTCCTTAAATAAGTTTATGGGAGTAGGTGATTGGTTAAGAAGACAACGTGAGGTGTGGTTCCGCCGCTGAACCTTTATTAACAAGTTAACTCCATTAAACGTGGCATGGTTGTTGGTGCCAGACGGGCTGGTCTGAGTATTTCAGAAACTGCTGATCTACTGGGAATTTAATGCACAAACATCTTTAGGGTTTACAGAGAATGGTCTGAAAAAGAGAAAATATCCAGTGAGCGGCAGGTCTGTGGGCACAAATGCCTTGTTGATGTCAGAGGTCAGAGGAGAATGGCCAGAGGATCAGTTCAAGCTGATAGAAAGGCAACATTAACTCAAATAACCACTCGTTACAACCGAGGTATGCAGAAGAGCATCTCTGAACGCACAACATGTCCAACCTTGGGGTGGATGTGCTACAGCAGCAGAAGACCACACCGGGTGCCACTCCTGTCAGTTCAGAACAGGAAACTGAGGCTACAATTTGCACAGGCTCACCAAATTTGGACAATAGAAGATTGTGTTGCGTTCGGAAGTATGTGTGTGTCTGTTTTTCTCCGTGTGCTCTCTCTCTCTCTCTCTCTCTCTCTCTCTCTCTCTCTCTCTCTCTCTCTCTCTCTCTCTCTCTCTCTCTCTCTCTCTCCTCCCGCTTTTGGTCACGTCACAGGTACCTACCCTTATTATGTTGGCGACGTCACCGGGGATTGGCTGGAGTGACATTGGGCTTCTTTTAAAAAATGTAATGGTGAGGGAGATCGGAGAGAGAGTTGTTGGCGTATAGTTGTGAAACTGAATTGTTGTTGTAAAAAATATTATTGTTTGCAATACTTGTTGGTTGTGTATTCCTGTGGTGTGTGTAACTTTGGTTTTAGTGTTATTGTGATTCCTTCAGCGCCAAAACTTGTAAGTTTTGTTTTGGCTTTGTTTGTTACTATCACTGTGAAAATATTGTATATACATGGTTCGAAGCAGTAGGGGTTGGATTCCATGTTTTCTTTATTGTACATATTTTCTCTTGTTTTTATAAATAGGTAGGAAGTTAGGTTTAGTATTGTATTTTTATTTCTGTTATTTTCTTTGTAGGGTGTAGGTAGTGTTATTGTGGGTGTTTAGGTAGAGTGTGCTTTTTTGTTTGTTATTTTTTGGTGGGTCCTCTCTGAGGTAATAGACTTCACATTTTGAGTGATTAAAAAAAAAGAAAAAAAACAAAAAAAGACAAATAAACGGACCGACTCTGTGGTTCAAAAAAGTGAATTTTATTTGTCAAGTGTATTATTTATGTTATGTCCTTGACTTAGACCAGGGTCATAACAACTGGAAAAACGTTGCCTGGTCTGATGTGTCTCGAATTCTGCTGCAGCATTTGGATGGTAGGGTCAGAATTTGGCGTCAACAAGAAAGCATGGATCCATCCTGCCTTGGATCAACGGTTCAGGTTGGTGGTTGTGGTGGTGTAATGGTGTGGGGGATATGATGTGTGCCACAGCCTATTGTGTGAGTATTGTTGCTGACCATGTCCATCCCTTTATGAGTGTGCCCATCTTCTGATGGCTATTCCAGCAGGATAACGCTTGGTTTCTTGAACATGACAATGAGTTCACTGTACTTAAGTGGCCTCCATAGTCACCAGATCTCATTCCAATAGAGCACCTTTGGGATGTGATAGAATGGAAAATTTGCATCATGGATGTGCAGCCAACAAATCTGCAGCAACTGTGTGATGTTATCATGTCAATATGGATCAAAATCTCGGAGGAATATTTCTTGTACCTTGTTGAATCTATGCCATTAAGGATTAAAGCAGTTCTGAAGGCTAAAGAGGGTTCAAACTGGTACTAGTAAGGTGTACCTAATAAGTGACCGGTGAGTGTAAATACACTATTAAGGTATTGCATATTAAGTAAGCGTGGTTTGTCAGTTATATTCAGTGCTGCGTAACCATTTGGCATAGTTGTTACGTGTTATAAAATAAACAATGATACTATTTCATTATTTTGTTTTATGAAAATTAACACATCACGTTTGTGTTACTTTGTGCACTTAAATGTGACTGGAACATGTAGTACCCTGAACAGAATTAAACTAGCCAAAAATGGCCTCTGGAAAAACTTTTTTTAAACATATTTTTTATTTTATTTTGTAAAAGTATATAATAAATGTTTTGTTATGTTTTTTAACTTTTTGTAATGCTATTGGAACCCTATTTTAAATATGTGTGCAAACATACACAGTAAATGCATTCCTATTATCAAAAGATTTCTTAGCATATAATTACATATCAATAAGTCATGGTGTCAGCATATTTAATAAAAAGGGTTAAATATTGCTTTTTACTTTTAAGTGATGGAAAATAGTACATCTAGGCTTTTAAATACAGAAAGCAGAGTTGCTAATATTAAGCATAGACATAGCTTGACATTTTAGCTTGGAGACAGGGGACAAACAAACTTATTTAACATTTACTTAATCAAAATAAAATAGCAACCTTTGAAAGTTATACAAACTGGATTAAAAATAAAAATGCACCAAAATAAGTTTTATTATTATTATTATTATTATTATTATTATTATTTATTTATTACATTTTTTTTTTTGTTTTCATTTGGAAATTTATTTGATACATCTTGAGATTGTTGGCCTATTCATCATTTATTTTGGGCTTAGTCCCTTTATTATACAATTGAAAATAAGACCTTAATACTGTTTTTAATAATGTATACTTATGACAAATGAACAAATATATATTTATATATATATGAGCAATTCCAGTGTTATGGATGTGACATTAGCAGTAAAAACTCAAAGCATAAATTTACATAGAACATATATGTTAACATTATATTGAAACATCTGTTTATATTTTCCAGAACAACTAACCACAGAGTTATAAGATCCGAAAATATCAGTCTGTAAACATGTTTTGTACTGTAAATGAGGAAAATCATGCGTGTTCAGTATTGAACAAACATGATTGATTTTCATTTTATTTAATATTTTAGCATTTATGAGGAAAAAGCTTTGTTATGGATGTGACACCTCTGCGTTATGGATGTGACGGATGTGAAATTGCCACTCGTGTGACTTTGGTAAACCAAATAAAATTGTTTAAAAACATTGACAAAGACATTTTTGAGTTTTTCTAAAATACTGTAAAATACTTGCTTACACAAAAAAAAAAAAAAAAAAAAATGCTCCAACCCTGCTTCAACAAACTTACCTTCAGGTTTCAAACTAGAAAATCAGACTAACCACCATTTGCCTTACAATAAGTCTTCTTTTCTTTATATATATATATATATATATATATATATATATATATATATATATATATATATATATATATATATATATATATATATATATATATATATATATATATATATATTTTTTTTTTTTTTTTTTTTTTTTTTTTTTTTTTTTTACAAATTTACAACATCAACTCACAAAAAAAAAAACTTGTGACAATATGGAAAATGCAAAAAAAAAAAAAAAAAAAAGTAAAAGTAGAGATTTTTTTTTTTAAATAAACACATTGCAACACATTTCAAAAAAAGTTGGTACAATAAGGCATTTATCACTTTGTAATGTTGCCATTCCTTTTCACAACAAAGAAAATACGTTTAGAGACTGAAGACACCAAGTGATGAAGTGTTTCAGATGTAATTGTGTCCCATTCTTCCTGCAAACAAGTCTTAAGTTGGGCAACAGTACGGGGTCTTCATTGTCACATTTTGCGCTTCAAAATACATCACACGGTCTCATTCTCTGTCATCTTCCACCCCAACCAGGCTTTTGTAATGTGTGCAGAATGCGGTTTTCCATTTTTTTGTTGAAATATGCATGGCATCCCTGGAAAATATGTACTCTTGAAGGCAACATCCCTATGTACTTTTCAGCATTAATGGTGCCATCACAGAAGTGCAAGTTACCTTTGCCAAGGACAAAGGTCATGGTATGCAGATGCATATTATGACAGACCCTGGCCTTTGGACTTGTTGCTATTACCAGTCTGAATGATCCTTTTCTTCTTTGGTCCAGAGCACACAACATTCATTTCTTTCAAAACAATTCCTAACATACTGAATAATATGACCACAGTACACGTTTTCGCTGTGTGATGGTCCATCCTAGATGCCTCTGAGGGCAAAGAAGTCGATAGCGCTTCTGCACACTGTTACCATAGAGCTTGCTTTTGTGGATGTAACTACGTACCTGGTACTTGACAGAGGTTTGCCAAAGTAGCACTTAACCCTAGTGGTGATATCGCTTATAGATGAATAAAGATTGTTGATGCAGAGCCGCCTGAGAGTTCAAAGATTATGGTGGTACAACTTAGGCTTGCAATCGTATCCTTTACACACTAAAATGCTCCATATTCCTAGAATCTTTTAATTATGTCACGTACTGTTGAAGGTGAAATATCCAAATGTCTTCCTATCTTTCTTTGAAGAACATTGTTTTTAAACATAATTTTCTCACGTAATTGTTGGCAAACTCTCTGCCCATCCAACCTGCACACTTTTTAGTAGCCTTATATTGTGGCCAGCCTAAGGTACAGCTGAGCAATAATCATGGTGTCTATATATATATATATATATATATATATATATACAGTGCATCTGCTAAGTATTCATAGCACATGCCTTTTTCCACATTTTTTATGTTACAGCCTATCAATTTATTTCCTCAAAATTCTACACACAATACCCCTTAATGACAATGTAAAAAACATTTTTTTTTTAAATTGTTGCAAATTTATTAAAAATAAAAAAACCTAAAAAAAATCACAGGTACATAAGTATTTACAGCCTTTGCCGTGAAGCTCTAAATTGAGCTCAGGTACATTCTGTTACCACTAATCATTCTTATAATGTTTCAGCAGCTTAATTGGAGTTCATCTTGTTTTCACCTGTCTACCCAGGTGAAAAAAAAAAGTGTACTACAGTACACTAAAAATATACTGAAAAACATTTAAGTGCATTGTAAGTACAATTTTATTTTTTATACTAAATAAAGTTTAAAAAAAATATACACTATATATATATATATATATATATATATATATATATATATATATATATATAGCAACAAAGTATACTACTTGAAAAATATGTTATAAATGTATTGCTTAAAAGTATAATCTGAATGCATTTGAAAAATAGTTCAAAGTTAGTACACTTTTACATAGTTATTGTAAGTATAAATTAAATTTAACTTTTAAAAAATATATTTAAATATAATTTTAGTATATAGAAATAAAGTGCACTACTTCAAAAATATATTATAAGTGTATTGCTGAAAAGTATAATTTGAATGCTATAAAAATAGTTCAAAGTTAGCACACTTTTACATATTTGTAAGTATAAATTAAATTCAACTTTTAAAAAATGCATTTAAATAAATTTGTATATAGCAATAAAGTGTACTACCTCAAAAATATATTATACATAGAATGCTTAAAAATGTAATTTGAATGCATTTGACAGTATGACTGAGTTAAAAATACATACATTATAATACATTTTATTTAAGTGCACTTAATACACTTCCAGAATGTACTTAAAATGCTCTATTTTTGGTGACTAATTTTGTACTTAATGTACTAACAGTTAAGCTTTAGTACCATTTAAATATATATATATATATATATATATATATATATATATATAATACCACATTTAATAGAATACTAACCATCTTTTATTGCACTTTTAAATATACTAGATTTACAAATAAAATACACTTATAAATTATTTAAAATATATCAAAAATGTATTGCATTTCTGGCACTTCTCAACAAACCGAAGCAAAGTAGCAGAAGTAGCCCCGCCCATTTCCGTGATGCACCGGGTCAATTTTGAGTCAAATCGCGGCTGTGTGAGTCTGCTATCAATGTCTAATCGTCAAAATAAAGAGAAGACATTCTTTAACAAATTTTCATTGGAAGAGAGAACTTCAGAAAACGAGGATTTTAAAATCAGAAAGGACATAGGACCGACTTCTCAGATAATAAAATTGTATTTATTATGTAAAACCATTATTGTTGATATTAGCCTGTTGGCTAACTGTTAATCATTAATTTTGAATGTCAGCATGTTTATCATATTTTAAATGAGCTAGAAGATCATTTACGACAACAAGTGTAAATGTCTTCGGTTTTACAGATTACAATAACATAAACGTGTGCTGAAATCTTGTTCTCTGTGTTGTTTTCCCAGAATATTGACTTATCAAAGGCTCAAGAAGGTGTCGTTTCATCCGTGTTTTCCTGAATTCGATTGGCAGGGCTCGACAGTGCGACCATTTCGCACCTATTCAACTAAAAATAGGTGTGTGCGAACTGGAAAATTTATTTAGATTTGTTTTTTTAATAAGCCTGATAGGAAATGTTATATCATTGAAAATGCATATCGTTAGACAAATACATAAAGTGATTTATTTACTTATTTAGTTGCTTATTTAAAATTTTTTTAATTATTTTGCAGGTTTTGTCAGGTAAATTCAATTGATCTGACTTGTTTCTCAATCTGTTCATGTCACAGAGATGCCAGAAACTGATCAGGACTTCTGTGTGGAGCTCATGAGGACAGAGGAGCAGCTTGTGACTTATGTACAGGTGTATGTAGATTGTCTGACTGTGAACAGTAAGATTATAATCCCAACATTAACAATCTTAAATTCTGTCAGATTTTAGTCATAGATGTGGAACCATAGATGTCATAATCCATATGTAAATATTAATGTGTAAAATTATATATATATATATATATATATATATATATATATATATATATATATATATATATATATATATATATATATATATATATATATATAGTTTTGTTTTTGTTTTGTATGTTATTGTTATATTGTAAATAAACTGATTGCTTTTTTTCCTTTTAATATATTTAAAAGTGCATGAAAGATGGTTTTAATTGTTAGCTATTTAACTATCAACTGTGCTATTTTGAGACACCCTGAAATTGAACTAAAATGTGCTTTTAACATAATATATCCATATTTTTAAAATATATATTTAGTTACAACTACAAATACACTTGAACCCCAATTTTAAACATTTATAAATATAAGAATAATAACTATTCACTTTTAATACATTAATGAAATTTACTCTTAATGTACTTAAAGTGAATTTTAGCACACTTTTTTCACATTTTTTAAAATATATTACTATTATACTTTAAACTATTCTTAAATATATTTATAAGTGTTTAAAATTAGCGTTCAAGTGTATTTGTAGTTGTAACTAAATATATTTAAAAAAAATACAGATATAGTACGTTAAAAGCACATTTTAGTTCAATTTCATGGTGTCTCAAAATAGCACAGTTGCGTGCACTTGGTGTTAAGTTCATCTTAAAATATACTTAATACTATTTTTTAGTACATTAAGTGCAAAATTAGTGTGCAAATACAGTGTACTTAAAGTGAATTTCAGCACACTTTTTTCACATTTTGAATTTTTAAAAATATATTACTGTTATACTTTAAACTATTCTTAAATATATTTATAAATGTTTAACATTACGGTTGAAGTGTATTTGTAGTTGTAACTAAATATATTTTTTATAAATACAGATATAGTATGTTAAAAGCACATTTTAGTTCAATTGCATGGTGTCTCAAAATAGCACACTTGAGTGCACTTAGATGGTATTAAGTTCATCTTAACATATACTTAATACTATTTTTTAGTATATTAAGTGTAAAATTAGTGTGTTGAAAATAGAGCACTTTTAGTACATTAATGAAAAGTGTACTAAGTATACTTAAATAAAGTGTATTTTAGTGCATTTTTTTTTTTTTACCTGGGTATATAAGGTCCCAGGGTTGACAGTGCATGTCAAAGCACAAACCAAGCATGAAGACAAAGAAATTGTCTGTAGACCTCCAAGACAGGATTTTCTCAAGGCACAAGGCTGGCGAAAGTTACAGAACAAATTCTGCTGCTCTGAAAGATCCAATGAGCTCAGTTGCCTCCATCATCCGTAAGTGGAAGATGTTTGGAAACACCAGGACCCTTCCTAGAGCTGGCCGGCCATCTAAGCTGAGTGATCGGGGGAGAAGGGCCTTAGTCAGTGAGGTGATCAATAACCCGATGGTCACTCTGTCTGAGCTCCAGCATTCTTTTATGGAGAGAGGAGAACCTTACAAAAGGACAACCATCTGTACAGCAATCCACCAATCAGGCCTGTATGGTAGAGTAACCAGACGGAAGCCACTCCCTGCCTGGAATTTGCCAAAAGGTATCTGAAGAACTCTCAGACCATAAGAAACAAAATTGGTCTGATGAGACTAAAATTGAACTCTTTGGAGTGAATGCCCGGCGTAATGTTTGGAGAAAACCAGGCACCGCTCATCACCAGGTTAAAACCATCCCTACTAGGAACTGGAAGACTAGTCAGGATAGAGGGAAAGATGAATGCAGCAAAGGAAAGAGACATCCTGAATAAAAACGTGCTTCAGAGTGCTCTTGACCTCAGACTGGGCCGACAGTTCATCTTCCAGCAGGACAATGACACAAAGCACACCACCAAAATATCAGTGGAGTGGCTTCACAGTAACTCGATAATTGTTCTTGAGTGGCCCAGCCAGAGCCCAGATCGAAATTCTATAGAACATCTCTGGAGAGATCTGAAAATGGCTGTACACTTCGCTTCCCATCCAGACTGATAGAGCTTGAGAGGTACTGCAAAGAGGAATGGGCAACAATTCCCAAAGACAGGTGTGCATCAAGACTTGAGGCTGTAATTGCTGCCAAAGGTGCATCAACATTGTATATAGCAAAGGCTGTGAATACTGATGTACATGTGATTTTTCAGGTCTTTTATTTTTAATAAATTTGCAACAATTTCAAAAAATATTTTTTCACATTGTCATTAAGGAGTATTGTGTGTAGAATTTAGAGTAAATAAATGAATTTAATACATTTTGGAATAAGGCTGTAACATAAAAAAAAAAATTGGAAAAACTGAAGTGCTATGAATACTTTCCGGATGCACTGCATATATCCCCACCTCAACTATTCTTGCAACATTGCAGATTTATAGCTAAAAATATTATGTATCCTATCATCATACTCTCCATGATGTACAGTGCATACAGACGACTTATGCACAAAATGATGTTTACTGATTGTCAAAGAATTTGCACATTATTTATTTATTTATTTATTTATTATTAATAATAATTATTATTATTAATTTTGGAGGAGGGGGGGGGTCATTTTAATCCCTGCAGTCACTGTAAATAAATGGCACTTAGATTTTTTACTGTTCCATTGCTCTCTGTGTCCAGTGTTACATTGTGGCAGTGACATATGATTGTGTTTCTCACATAAAAATGCAGTTACATTGTGGCTTGTGCAACAAAACTGTAAATTCTGGCCACAAAATATACATCGTTTCCATTTAAAATGAAACAAATGTAGATAAATCCCACAAATGGATGGATCTTCTGCATTTGGTAAAGTTTTGTCTTTTTGTTTACTAAATGCAATTAGTGTCTCATAATTCGTTCAGTACACAAAATTAGTAGAGCTACTCTTGGCACCCCATATGGCAGAGTACGCCAGTTTATTCAAAACAAGAAGGCAAAGACTGTAACACTCATCCAAATTACTTGAAAATGACCCGAGGAAACCTGTGCATTTAATTTGAGTTTTGTTTCATGTGCCCTCCTCCATCATTCACCTCGACTGTAATCAAAAGGTTCTCTCATTATGTAGCACGCATAAGGGAACAGTGGGACAGCTTCTAGCAAAACTGGCTGCTAAACTCACTTCTCAAAGCTGGAGCAGTGCCATCCCTCAAATGATCTTCTTTTCCCTCCGATCAATGTTTGTTGCTACTCTCAATGCCCCAAGTGACGTGCGAGATGGTGACAGCATATCCTATCAAAAGCTGGCGCAGACATCCCCTCTGGCCTTGTAGAAAAACAGAGTGAAAGCTTAAAGCGGCCAGCGCAATGTTTGAGTCTCCCACAGCCGGCGAGGGCTGTTGTAAATGAACACAAGGACGAAGTAAGTAACAAGAAGTTAATCAATAAGTCAACGCAAATGTGTGTGCACAACCCAAGCAGGGGCTATTTGTCAGCCAACTTGCTGTGCATGGCATATCCGAGGCATTCCGTGTCTTGTCTTCTCATGCACATCTCTCTGCCTTTATTTTTATTTCAGTGTGCGAGCGTATGCGTGTGTGCTAACAGGGAGAAGGGTAGAGATTTGCTCAGTGTGTCCGCCTGACTTGGCAGAAATTGATCTTGTGTATGCATTAGCAGATTGCCTGTTGATGAGATGGGGATTTATAATGCACCGACTGATGGCAGTGATCTAGCTGTATAAATAAATGAATATGTGCACTGTTTAGTTTTCAGAGGACTATAAAACTTGATTTGTAAGCCTTTCTGTACTCACGGATGTCTGTATTAATATCCCCGTGCTCCTTAGAAGACTCAAAGTCTGTATCTAACTCGATGAGGATCTGATGGGTGGACAAAAAGACATCAAAACCTGCCAATGGCAATGTAGCGATGAACTGAGAATCAGAACATTAACAGGAAGTGACTGAGCATGGGTTTGAGACAGATAGAATCAGCAATACCTGCAGTCTGGGAGAGAAGATAAGCGTAGAGGATCCAACATGTTATAGATTGTACTCTATGTAAATATAGCCAATGCTTTTTTTTCCCTTATTGATGTTGGCCATTTGTTTGAAATGTAAAAATGAAGAGGATCATTTTATCCCCATACTACAAAGCCAATGTCCCAGCTTATCTCTCCGGCAGTTGTGGTTTGTAGATCAATCTGTCTTTGCAGTGGGGAAAAGTTGTGTGTTTTATTTCAACTGTGTCAGTGATTCAGTTGCACGGACAAACACTACTATCTGATATCTAAATGTAATGTGATAGATTGGGAAAGTACAGTATGTTTTAAGGTAGCACCTTCGGAAGTGTATATAAAATGTCAGAGTTCTCAGACTTACTGAAATGATATGCTCTCATTCAATACTGAAGTTTTAGAGTTAAGCATTTTCGAAAAATGTAAACAAAGACAAAATAAAACAAGAATGAGCACCCCTGCTCTAATCCCTTCAAAGGGACCCTCCAAAGGGATTAGGGCATAAGGACGAGCCCTTCCAAACGGAACCCAGAGGTAGTTTGATGATGCCATGACTAAGTGTGAAATTATGGGAGTTATCTTCATTACATCCTATTGGATTCCTCATTATCTTACTTAATAAACTATTAACATGGTAGTAAGGTGGCATGACGGCTTAGTGGTTAGCACTGTTGCCTCACAGCAAGAAGGTTGCTGATTTGAGTCTCGGCTGGGCCAGTTGGCATTTCTGTGTGAAGTTTGCATGTTCTCCTCATGTTCGTGTGGGTTTCCTGGGTGCTTCGGTTTTCCCCACAGTCCAAAAACTTGTGATATAAGGGAATTGGTGAATTGTATGAGTATGTGTGTGTAAATGAGAGGCTGATTGAGTGTTTCCCAGTGCCGGGTTGTGGCTGGAAGGGCATCTGTTGTGGGGCATACAAAATAGTTGGCGGTTAGCTGAAGGAAAATGAATGAATGAATGAATATCATGGTAGTATAAAGCAAGGCTGAGTAAGGCTGAAAGCCATCAAAGAGAAACAAGAGTTCTATAGCTGTTGAGAGATGAACATGATGCAGCACAAAATCAGCTGAGCTTTCATTATGACACAGTGTTTCCCTGTGTTCTATAAAACAAACCTGAAATAGATGGATTATGCCATCATTAGCATGGTGACACAATACATGATCTGTGCTAATAGTTAAAATGAATCTTCTGTTATATGAATATTCTTCGAAACATTTGGGATACATAAAAGTCAGCAAAATATATAACACTACTAGTGTTTATTTATCATTTTAATGACAAAAACCTTACACATTGTGCCTTTAAATGGCAATTTAATTAACACACACACACACATATATATATATATATATATATATATATATATATATATATATATATATATATATATATATATATACATATATATATATATATATATATATATATATATAAATATATATATATATATATATATATATATATATATATATATATATATATATATATATATATATATATATATATATATATTTATGAAGAGTTTAGATGCAAAAGCTAATGACATTATGTGAATGCTTTAGGCACGTAGTACATGTTCAACAAATATATTTGCTTCAAATCATCCAAATCCCAGCGTCAGCGCATTCAGAAATAACAATTTGTTGGCAAAAGCCCCTAAACGCCACTTGCCTTCAACAGCAAAAGCCGCTATTTCCCGAGAACCAATCAGAAGGCACGAATTGAATTATATGTTTTCAATGCAGCGATACACCGGCTTTTATGAGGAGACTGTTTTATTCCACTTTTAAAAGACAGAGTGTGATGAATTGCATAAGCCTGTCCGACTGTCAGTGAATGGCACACAAAAACATCCCTCACCTCGAAACTATGTGCATTATAAGAAAAAGAAAACACACTGTACAGTTGGAAGTGTAACATGTAATCATTACGTTTTTTTTTTTTTTTTTGCGCAGTGATACTACTTTGAATTGATTTGCACACGGCAGCATAAATGTGTCTTTGGAAAATGCATATAAACCTGAATTAATGAAAAATATTAGAATTGCTCACTACTGTAACATTTGTCATTCAGTAAAATTAATTAATTAAATTAATTGAATGCTCTCTTATGGTCCTGTGTAAAAGTGTGTGAAATAGTGAATACATTGTATAATCCAGCCGTAAAAATCTGGTCAGACTTTATTTTGATGGTCCGTTTGTTGAATTTAAGTTACATTGCATCTACATGCCAGCTAATTCTCAATACATTACAAATAGACTGTTAGGTTGGGGTTAGGGTTAGTGTAAGTTAACATGTACTTGCAAAGTTTCTTATAGTCAGTTAAATGTCTGTTGAAGGAGCGGTGTCAACAGATATTAAGCAGACAGTCTACTAATACTCAAATGAGAAGTAGTTGTCATGTAGTTGCAATGCAAATTTAGCCAACAAAATGTGCAGTAGGAACCATCAAAATAAGGTGTTACCAAAATGTAATTGGCTGTTTGTGATTAAATGTTTTAAATTTTAGATAAATAAATCAAAAGTAGTGCTGTATCATATCACAGTCAGTACATTTACTACCCCAAATCAGAAAAAGCTAGGACAGTATGGAAAATGCAAAAAAAAAAAAAAAAAAAAAAAAGAAAGTAGTGATTCCTACGTTTTTTTTTTTACTTGTACTTTATTTCAGACAATACATGAAACATTATATAATGTGTTCCTTGTGATTTCTATTGTTTGTTTTTTTTTCCTTCAACATAAACATGTTTTCCAAATCCAATGTTGGTTCTTGCTTCACATTTCAAAAAATGTTGGGACAGGAGCAGTTTAGGGCTAGTAATCAGGTAAATTGGTTAAATAATGATGTGATTTGAAACAGGTGATGTCAACAGGTGATTATAATTATGATTTGGTACAAATGCAACATCAAAAAAAACTATTGCTGCGTCCCAATTCGCATACTTATACTACGACCTAAAGTATGTACTTTTTTGTGGAGGAAAAATATATACTTTTGAGTGTGTAACAGAAAAGTATGCAAGCTTTGGGACATACTACTTCCTCGTTACACAGATCGTTGTGTTGCTTAGTTAAGAGCCCTGTCAATCATCCACATTTATGTCGTATTTAATTTCCTACCTTATTGGAGAAGCAGCAGCAGGATAATCTCCCATTCACGAGTCTTTCATGCAGAGAAATCTCCTCAGGTCTTTGAATAATTCTGCATTCAGACGGTAATGTCCAAACACGACTTTATATAAGTTCAGTATTGTTGTTGCAGATGAAATATAACACAGACAACGGTGTTTAAATATTCTCCAGTGGACTAGATATTAATTAACAGTCATACAAACATCTTTACCGAAGCCTCTCTGCTTGACGGTTGGTCTCGCGCGTCCATCATGTTTGTAGTTTGTTTACACTTTTCACCCGCGTTTTGTAGTTCTAATTGAATTCACGTTCAACGCGCAGTGTACTGTGGGCAATATCAGCGGTTAAAGTATGGACGCTTCTACACTTAAAATTTTGACTGGAAATAGTAAACCATCCAGGAATTTTTGGCATGCTCTTTTCAACATACTACGATTTGGGACATACTAATTCTATTTTCACATACTATTTAGGACGGATAGTATGCGGATTCGGACGCAGCTTATCTCTATATTTTCTAGTCTCTATAGATCTATCTCTAAATCTAGTTCTGTAGGAGCAAAGATGTGCAGAGCATCACCAGTTTGTAAACAAATACGTGAGAGAATTATTGAAATGTTTAAAATTGATGTTCCTCAAAAAAATATCGGAGGATATTTGGATAATTCACCTTCAGCAGTGCACAACCTAATTAAAAGATTCAAGAAATCTGGAGGTACTTTAATGTATAAAGGAAAAGTGTGCAAGCCTGAACAACTGTGTTCTCTGAGCCCTCAGGCAGCACTGCATCAAGAATCATCATTCATCTATAAGCAAGATCACCATCATTTTCATGTAAACACCTTAATCTTATTATTGTCTTATTTAGATTAAGGCAAATAATTAGATTACTGATGTCCATGTAAACAGTCAATATGGACTAGGCTATTTAGTTTTTGAAGATAGCTTTGTGACTGAATGCCGCAATGTTTATGGATTGTAAACATGCTCCTGTTGCATCCCCAACACTGTGCATTTTGTGTATGTTCATGGAACATTTGTTTTTAACATTCAGACATATTTGATTAAGAATACATGCAAATTGTACAGTTTTGTTTAGGAAACACTAGTTTAATGCACATGTTCAAGCATGGTATTTTCATCATCTGCTGTCACTCTGTGAGGGCAAACAGATGAACTTCATCTGCACAACTGTCCTCACAATAACTTAATGATATCAAAGATCGGATAACCGGTGCTTTTTTTAAACTCAGACAATACTTAAGAAGTATTCCTCTTTGGAGCAAAAGTCTACTGCATACACAGAAGCTTTCACAAATTGGATCTAGATGGACATATTGTCCCTTCATACTATAGAGTCAAAGATCTGAGTATTAATCAGACAGCAACTTGACCTTTGAAAAATAACACTTCATATGTTAGAAAAACAGACTTCTTCTGCATCATTGGCAAGTTATGGAACATGTTGTCTGTTCTGATGCAGAAAAAAACAACATCCTTTATGACCTCCAGACTGGATTAATGCACTGTTAGCTGGTTATGAGAAATATTCAGCAAACAAGCCACAGAGTTTTGCCAGAGACCTCACCAGGTAAAGAAAATATATCATTCAAACGTTATTTTTACGGTTGCTGTCACCTATTAAGTTATGTGTTGATTAAAAAGCACAATGTTTAGTTTTAGTCTTTTATCACTCTACAATTTATCATGTTATTTTTTTTTTTTCAAATACCTTAAGATTCCGCTAGTATCTATAAAAGGAAAGATTTGTTTGGAAAGATTTTTTTTATTTTTTAAATATTTTTTAAACATTCACATAATGCATCTCATATTTCCACATTACAGTTATTACAATACACCAATATCAGAACAAAAATAGTTTGGCATGGAATGTAATTTATAGCAGATATACTTATTGTTCTCATTTTTTGTCAGATATTATTGGAGCTCATGTTTGATACTCTGTCTGTATTTTGTGATTCATGTTTTATTTATTTATTTTTTTTATTCGTCCCCTTTATGTTTTTGAATTGCATTATTGGACCTTAATAATTCTTCTGACAACTTTAAACAAACTTTGAAAAAAAGTGACTTTTATGAACATTTTTATTAGTTTAAAGTGCTTTATTCTCTGGGTTGGTGTTGGATGTTATGGTACAAAAACCTTGTAACTGGCAGTACAGTTTCTGTTAATTTACAGACTTATTTCTCTAAATATTATTTCTTAAACATTTATATTATTTCAAACTACTAAAACATCAATACAAATCACTTTAAATGACTTTAAAAAATAGTTGAATTGTAGAGTTAAAATTTCCACATCAAAAGTCAACAGAGACAACGTCCATATAGCATCCCATAATGCAATCCACAACCGTAAATTAATGGAAAACACAAAACATGGAAACTGTTAATTCACAGATATTTTTTTTGCAGTCAAAATACACATTTTATATATTTTTTGTTGTTTAAAAAGACAATAAAGACAATTAAAATACAAGCACTTTGAGATGTCAGTCTATATGATGACAGCTGTACAAAGCTTATATGCTGTACATTCACAAAACACATACATACACACACACACACACACACACACACAAACACAAAATAATTGAACACATCTAACACGTATCTAAATACATGCACGCTAACTTAAAACATATCCATGTCTATATTTACATGCTACCAATAATGGCAGAAACTGCACAGAATTTTGCAATTTGTTTTTGCATTCCATTTATTTATTTATTTATTTATTTATTTATTTATTTATTTATTTATTTATTTATTTATTTATTTTATTATTTATTTGTTTGTGCATTTCCCCTTGCTGCAGTGCTTAAATCACATTCTTACATGGCCTAAACTTTTAAATGCAAAAACAATTAATCCAGGTTGATGACTGATCCAACCAGTGGTTAATATTTCTGCGGTTTGGAAAGGTAGTAAGTGTCTAAATACAGCCAGCCTCAATGACAAATGACAGAGTTCAAAGTCTCATTTGTAAGTACAATGTCAGTGTTGTTGGAATTATTGCTGACATAGTCACTGTCAGATGTGTTTAGATGAAACCAGTTCAATCCAACAGTAATAAATCAACGGCAAATCTTACTATCTGTATGTGTTTGTATTTTACACACACAAACAAATGCACATATGCAGGGGTGCGATTTGCGTGAATGACAGGGTGCGATTGAGCATTTTGCATGTTTGACGTGCAAATCACATGATTTGATGGAGTTGTAATACCTGAAATTTAGCAGAGATTCACTCTGGTTTAACCAATCAGGAGCTTGCTCTAGTATAAGTGTGATTATGACGCAGTGCCTGTTGCTGGTGTACCGACGGGAAATCCTCCTGTTGACACCCGACAACAGCTCATCAAACTGGACTTGGCTCAGTCGAAGTACCGCTGAACGTCTCCATCCAGGTACTGTTTCTGAAGGAGCTGATGAGCTCAAAGAGCTGGCTGCACCTCTAAAAGGATCTTGTGGACTCAGAGCTGGCGTCGAATGAATCTGCTGTTTTTCAGCCTCCCTAAAGCACAACAACTCTCTCAATAAAATCCCTGTTAGTTGTTTAGCAACACCGAATCCAGCACATGTAGCAAATCTATTCTATCTATTCTTCTATTGTGAAGTGAATTTGACACGTGAATAAAGCAAATAAATTCAAATGTTCATGCGTCTATTTAAGCGTGAACTGTGTGATTTATTCGCACATGCCACGTCTGGTGTGAACAGCATAAGTACACTGTAAAATATTTAATCTTAAATTTACAGTAAATTAATGGCTAATAATTGCATTATTTTCACAGTAAGGTACTGTATGTAAATTACTGTGAGGTACTTCATAATAACAATAATTCTGTAAAGATCTCTAAATAACAAAAAAAGTACCCGTACTAGCCTAAAGGTTCATGTGTATTAATTTCTATGTTGAATAAAATATTAATAGTGTTATACTTCCTAAATCTAACGTGCAAAATATATAGGCATTTTTACAGTAATTTGCTGTAATCATGCCTGCCTTAATTTCACAATAAAATTCTGCATACGTAAAATTTAACAGTTAAATCCTGTAAAGAGACATTAATGTAATTTACTGTGAAAAATGACAGTAATGTTGTGAAATTCTGGAAATGTTTTACATTGTAGACAAACACTTTTTCATGAAACTGTATTTAAATGTGAATAGGTTTTATAATAATAATAATGCGTTCAAAAACTTCAAATGATCATTGAATTCAACAAGCTGTTGAGACTGAAATATTTATAGCCTCTAGGATTCAAATTAAAATGTCTTAAACAATCTTATTTTAATTACAGAGTAGATGCCATTGACTTCTTCCAAGGAATAAAAATCTTTAGTTGCATGAAAATTGCTCAGTTGTGTCCGAGTGACTAAACCGCTCATAAGAAGGTTGTCGCTCTTTCTTGACAGCTCCTGCTTTCCTATCCTTATTCGGTTTGCCCCACCAACTCCCTGTCCCAAGATGCCTTATGGTCCTCAGCATCAAGACCAGGTCATTATTCTGACTTGCTGGGCCTGAACAGCACATCGAAGAGGATGCAGCAGGCAGAAATGGCTGTAAAGCTTGCTCCGGGTATGTGAAACTTCAGTTTGAGGGCCACCCTTTGGGCAGAATGAGAGCATTCATGTGTGCATTGGTTTCTCCCCTGATAACTCTCCCCTTAAGCTGCTCTAGATTGTCCCATTCTGCTTCCTCTACTGTTCTCCCAGTAGAAAAGGAGCTTTAACAAAAGCTTTGCTAACATGTGACCTAGAAATCTCATTATAGAGGTGCAAGGTAACAGACACATTGCAATGACATGCAGTAACGTTTAAAGTAAGAATGTTCTCAAAAAGTAATAAAATAAATGCATAATACCAATCTAAGACTAATTGGAATGGAAAACTTTAATTTCTCTATTTAATTGGTATATACACTAACTGGACACTTTATTAGGTACACCTTAATTGTACTGTGTTGGACCCCCTTTTGCCTTCAAAACAGCCCTAATCCTTCGTGGCATACTGCAGACTCAACAAGGTACTGGAAATATTCCTCAAAGATTTCATGGTCCATATTAACATGATAGCATCATGCAGTTGCTGCAGATTTGTTGGCTGCCCATCCATGATGCGAATCTCCCGTTCCATCACATCTCAAAGGTGCTCTATTGGATTGAGTTCTGGTGACTGTGGAGGCCATTTGAGTTCAGTGAACTCATTGTCATGTTCAAGAAAACAGTCTGAGATGATTTACTCTTTATGACATGGCATGACTTTGTAACCTAAGTTTCCTGTTCTTAGCTGACAGGAGTGGCACCTGGTGTGGTCTTCTGCTGCTGTAGCCAATCCGTCTCAAGGTTGGACAGGTTGTGTGTTCGGAGATGCTCTTCTGCAGACCTCGATTGTAACAAGTGTTTATTTGAGTAACTGTTGCCTTTCTGTTTTCTCTTTTTCAGACCATTCTCTTTAAACCCTAGAGACGGTTGTGTATGAAAATCCCAGTAGATCAGCAGTTTCTGAAATACTCACACCAGCCCGTCTGGCACCAACAACTATGTTCAGAGTCACTTAAATCTCCTTTCTTCTCCCTTCTGATGCTCGGTTTGAACTGCAGCAGACCGTCTTGACCATGTCTTGACCGTGTTGCTGCCATGCAATTGGCTGATTAGAGATTTGCGTTAACGAGCAGTTGGACAGGTATACCTAATAAAGTGGCCGGTGAGTTTATGTATTATTGTTTTTAAGCCCTAATTCAAATCAACATGGTCAGTATTGTCAAGTACAGCATACAAAATCGGCTAATTAAATTCAGATAACAAAAGCAGACAATTAATGCAATAATGGTCAACTTGAAAATAAAGAAAAATTAATAAAGCATAATTATTATAAAATAGTCAAAGGTGGTGAGAAATAATTGGTCTTGCAAAACCTAGGAAAAATGCTTATTGCAGTAGCAGGAGTTACATTAAATGTATTAAATTTAATTCATGAATGTATTAAAAAGTGGAAAATTAGTGTTCTTCTTTTGTAATTTATTTCAATTAAAACTGTAATTATTTGACCCCGAGTCTCTGGATTAAAAAAAAACAAAAAAGCTAGTGAGAGTAACACTGAATGACAAGGGTTAGTTATAATACAATATAGAAACTAGGGAATTACAATATTTGCCTTCATTATATTTCCCCCCTTTATTTGTATTTTAATATAATAATGTAATTTTTTTTTTACCTTTAAATTAATAATTTAAATTATACTAAATCAATTATTATACTCAAGTATAAATATACCAATGAGTAGTCAAATATAAAAGGTGGTGCTACAGTAGCGCTGTGCAGAGCGTGCTTCATACTTCTAATTACGTAAGACATAGTAGGAAAAAAATGGATCATTTGAAAATGAGTTTGCATTTAATCTCAGGGGAAATGAAGGTAAATGAATCCTAACTACTAGAGATATTTCATCTATATCTAGTTAGAGAGAGCTGCCAGAGGAGATGAATTTGATTGTGTGTGTGTGTGTGTGTTCATGTGTATACAACTACAGTATATATGTGAGTGAAGGAGCTGCATTAATGTGGATAGCAGAAATCATGGGTTCTTCCAGAAGTCTTTTCGTATTTTCTGGGACCTCTCAGGCTATCATTAACATTTAAATCCCTGACCAAGACAAAATGTCTTTAACTTTCTCATGTATAAGGTACACTAAAGGCCCCCGATATGCTTCTAATGAAATTAAAGATTGAACCAATTAGGGAATCTAAATCTTTTTTTTTTTTTTTTTTTTTTTGTGATAATGAATGGAACTAATAGTGTTTTCAGTGTTTTATAAAAAAAATAGGAATGTAAAACTAGAATATTTTTTTACGAAAATATCTAAGTAACTAAAATGTTATACAATTACTTGACTTAATATTACTTTAAATCCATATTTCAATATATTGGCAATATCAATGAAAATGCAGTGGTCCCTCATTATAATGCTGTTTACCTTACAGATTTTTTTTTGGGCAATTCAACGTTTTTTTTTTTTTTTTTACAGTGAATTTTGTTCTGCATCCTGATTGGCTGAAGGCCATTGTCAATCAATCTCCTTCATGCTGTGTCTCTTGTAAAGTTCCGAATGCGTTCAGCTTGCCAAATTTACATAAATCTTTGATCTGCACTGTATGTTTGCAAGTTTTTTTTTTTTCTGCACCAACAAAGACACCTGCGGTAGCACCCAAAAAGCAAAGGAAGATTCTAACCATTGCACAAAAAGTTGGACTTCAGGATATGCTAAAGGAAAAGTAGAAGTGATGAGGCTGTAGTGCGCCATTATGGAGTGAATGAATCTTCAGTTCGTTACTTTTGGTTTTACAGCCTTAAAATGTCTATTAAAAAAAAAGAGACTACTTTGCGGATTCTTTACATTTCATTAGTCAAACATAGTATTTTAGCTTTATTTTTTTAAAAAATATTTAAGCATTTTAATAACAAACATACTGTAACATTCTTCAGTTAACAAACTCAAAAAAGTTAAACATCTGATGTATCAAAACTTTCATTTCACTGTGGTGACCCCTGACAAAGCAAGGGATAAGCCAAAGGAAAGGGAGTTAGTGAATTTTTTGTCACTCTTTCACAGAAGTTACAATGTTCTGTTTTTGTTGTTGTTGTTTTTATGCTGATGCGGATGGCACACATACAAATAAACCCCTGAAAAGATATGGCATTTTAATGGGTGAAAGCAGGGGTGTCCAAACTCTGTCCAGGAGGGCCACTTTCCTGCAGTTTAGCTCCAACTTCCTTCAACACACCTGCCTGGATGTTTCTAT
Source organism: Danio kyathit (assembly GCA_903798195.1). NCBI lineage: Eukaryota > Metazoa > Chordata > Actinopteri > Cypriniformes > Danionidae > Danio > Danio kyathit. The sequence continues at coordinate 66,964,535 of LR812525.1, forward strand.
TATACCTAGAAAGAGCTTGGTTAGCCAGTTCAGGTGTGTCTAATTGGGGTTGGAACTAAAATATGCAGGAGATCGGCCCTCCAGGGGGGTATTCCAGAAAGCAGGTTGTGTGACATACCCGGGTAAGTTTGAGAGTGAAGCCGCGGTCACACTAGAGTTTGAGCTTGCGAAATTCTGTCGTACGGCACTGCGAAAAGGGGCGGGATTAAACAAGATGATTAGACATTAAAAAAAGCGAGCGATTGCTCCATGTTTTAAATTTCTGTTCAGAGAGGTCATGTTTTGATCCTGGATTGGTCTCACGCAGTCAAGTGATGCTATTTCGCAGGTCAGAGTTCACCAAGCTTGAACTTTGCACTGCAACAACCTGTGAAACTCGACGCATGGCCCTGCGTTTCCGGTCTGACGCATTCGCGTGCGTATGAATGGAAGTCTATGGAGAGGTAAGCCCAGTGTGACCGCGGCTTAAGTAAGTGGATAACCTCAGATTTGGTTCCAAAATCTGAGGTAACTTCTGGGGTATGGTAAGTAGCCATAGCAACTTACAGACAAACTCTGAAACATAACCTGCTACAGAGCAGGTTATCTTCAGAGAGTTTCAGAGAGTTTACTGAGCATTGCATGCTCTTTAGATGAAAATTTTGATGGACGTAGAAGCACAGATATACAGTTTTTCCATCGTGAGAGGGTTATAAGTGCATAGTTCTTTTCATAACCAAATAAATATTTGAATAAGCGTTGTCATATTACCTTTTAAAAGAATGTGTCTGTGTTTAATTTTGACTTTGGACAGAGTTGTTCTTGCTCCAGAAGAATAACAATTTCTGTAAGCCTTATATAGTCAATACACATTATTATTGTGGCCTTAAGACATTAATGGCAGGACAATTAAATGCATGAATGGTTACACTACATACTCAAAAAGGATGTTAGAGTTAGCCTACATTTAATTTTTTATTACAATAAAGGGAGGGTGGCATGTGTCATTTATTAAACTAATGAATTTTCTTCTATCATTTTTTAAAATCTATTTATTATCATTTAGCTTTTAGCTTTTTCTTTATAATCGGCCTTAATTCTTCATACGCCAGCATTAAAACCTCTAACTCCCCCTCTGTAAAGTGCGTTGCTCTTTTTTTCACCGTGA